>JAWWEW010000082.1:2680314-2694642 GCA_035583185.1 Anabacerthia variegaticeps | reverse complement strand
CCCGTCACCTGTGAGCCAGCTGAGCCTTGAGGATGCAGCCACTGCTCGGGAGGTCTGGGCATTCCGGGGGTCGGTGAGGCAACTCCATGGGAAACACCTGGGCAATTTGGGTGTTGGCACCTGGAGGCTTATTTTTCTCTTCTCTCTCTCCCTATTAGGTTTCTTTCCTGTTTACTTGGCCACCTTTGGTAATAAAGCTACTGTTTAAGTTAAGTTTTCTGCGGTGTCTCAGTTTCGGCTTCCACGTCCCTTTGGACCCCTATTCTCTCTGGAACATCCATGGTGGGTATATGCCCATCACCACACTTCACATCTTTTAATGCTCGTCTCCACCACTCCAGATTTGGGGATGTGAATCCGACTCCCCTCCGATCACCACATTAATGAACTTTGATGAAAGTGGACAAGTGAAGCAGTGATGGAATCTGAACTGGCTTCAACATGTGACAACACCGCACACCATCTTTCCTGTCCTGAAAGACTGTTATGACAGATAGAACCCGAGGTCATGGACAAAATTAACTCGATGGACTTTTATAGAGGTGGTCCATAGACTAAGGGAACAATATCTGTGTGTGTATCTATCAAAAGAGAGGAACGGTGATGGTGTGTTGGAAAGTGTGGGATCTAGCATGACATAAATGGTGTGGAATAAGAGCTGGATACAGTCCTGGTTTCAGGTGGGACAAAGTTAATTTTCTTCTTAGTAGCTGGTGCAGTACCGTGTTTTGGATTCAGTATGAGACTAATGTTGATAACACACTGATGTTTTGGTTGTTGCTAAGTAGTGCTTACCCTAGGTTAAGGAGTTCTCTGTCTCATGCTCTGCCAGTGAGGAGGTGCACAATAAACCGTGGGGGAGCATAGCCAGGACAGCTGACCTGAACTGGCCAAAGGGATATTCCATACCACGGAACATCATGCTCAGTATATAAACTGGGGGGAGTTGGCCATGAGCCACCAATCACTGCTTGGGGACAGGCTGCGCATTGGTCAGCAGGTGGTGAGCAATTGTACTGTGCATCACTTGTTTTTCCTGGGTTTAATTCCTTTCTCTCCCTCTGCTTGTCATTACATCTTTTAATTATTGTTGGGTTTATTATTATTATTATTACATTTTACTTTTTTTTCTATTACTAAACTGTTTTTATTTTAGCCTCTGGATTTTATCTTTTTCCAATTCTCATCCCCATCCCAACAGAGAGGAAGGAGCAAGGGGAAGTGAGTGAGCAATTGCATGGTACTTAGTTCCTCATTGGGGCTAAACCACAACACAGCATGTTCTCAAAACTGACAGTAACAGTGGGAAAATCGTTTAAATAAATATATCTAATATAAATAAGTATCAACATTTGTTTAAAACAAAGGTTTTCTGCAAGAAAAAAAATCCAAATTTATCTTCTAAAAATCAATTTGATTTGTGTCAGTACAAAATAGCACTGATTACTGCAGCATTACACAAAACATTGTTTTTCAGTTATGTCTTGATTTAGAGAAGTGAAACAAGCAATAAGGAATTGAATGTATGATTCTTCCTGCATTAAAAAGGTACCCAATGTTTTGATGTCCTTATACAACATGTACCGTGTAACACATTGCAAAACACAGGCACGTGGAAAAACAGGAGATTATTGCTGACAGTCAGCATGGCTTCACTATGAGCAGATGAGCCTGACAAATCTGGGGGCCTTTATGATGGGGTTACAGCAGTGGCAGATGAAGGAAGAGTGACTGATGTTATCTACCTGGATGTGTGCAAAGCATTTGACACTGTCCCGCATGACATTCCTGTCTCTAAAAGGGAAAGAGAGGGATTTGAAAATGTAGCAGGATGCTCTGCCTGGAACGCAGCAAAACAATGCCCTATTTTGCAAAACTCAGTGGTGAACTGAGAGAGTATGTCATGCTGCTTTTGGTGCTGAATTATGCTAAAACCAGTCGGACTCATCAACCCCAAAGATAAAACAACCTGATAGCAAGGTAAGGGCATGGCAGATATGGTAAAGTATCCTTGTCTAAAAATGCTAAGCTGAAACAGCTGGCCTGGGGACAAATGACTTACAGTCAATCACTTTATGCTATAAAAGTTCAGTCTCGCTTTTAAATGGTAGGTTCTTCTAACACACTCCTTCTTGGAGTGTGTGTGGAAATTCCTCCCTTGGGTGGGGGCACCCCTTAAGGTTACTCCTTGAGGCTGAGTGAAAGAGATTTGCCCACAGTGGCTGGTATGGGTGAGTAACATCAATCTCAACTTAATAATTGGGGTTCTTTGCTAGCTTTAATATAATTGCTTTAACATAATTGCTTTGATATAGTACACTATACTATACTAGTAGTTTTAGCTTCTATACTGTGTAGTAAATAATTCTGATTAAGATATTTTTGTCTAATCATTTATCAAAATAAATCATTCATTTCTATATAAATATATATGGTTTGCCATCCTGCTGGGCAAAGTTGCACAAAGGTTCAATCACAGTTCTATAATTCCTTAGACTTAAACTGTTGTCAAAGTGTGGGGCTAAGATTGGATCCAGCCACACCCAGGCTCCTCTCCAAGAAGGTGTTTAGAAAGCAAGGGGGTCCTTTCTGCACCTTGTGACTCAATGGGAGGGCTTCTCTAATAAATTTTGCCTGAAGCTCTGTATTGGGTGTGGCTGAGATGGAGTTCATTTCCCCATAGCAGCCCTCACAGTGCTGTGCTTTGCATTGGTAGCTAGAAAGGTGTTGATAACACACCAGTGTTTTGGCTACTGCTGAGCAGCGCTGGCACAGCATCAGCACTGTAACATTCCTCCACCAATTGAGGGCAAGATCCTGGGAGGAGACACAACCAGGCCAGCTGACCCAAACTAACCTAAGGGATATTCTAGACTATATGACATCAGCTCAGATATAAAAGCTAAGGAAAGGAGCAGGAAAGGGTGGCATTCACTGTTTCCAATGGCTGCCAGCTAAGAAACCATTACGCGTGCTGAAGCCCTGCTTCCTGGGACATGGCCAGCCATCGCTGCTGATGGGAAGTAGAGAATAAACCTTGCTGGTTTTTTGCTTTGCTTTTGTGCATGTAAGCTTTTGCTTTTCTTTTGCTTTAGTAAACTGACTTATCCCAACCCATGAGTCATTTTCCATGTTAGTCTCTCTCCCCTTTCCGGCTGGGAAGGGGAGTGATAGAGTGGCTGGGTGGACACCTGGCATCCAGCCAAGGCCAACTCACCACAAGCTCCCACTCCACTTGCGACAGATGGATGGACCGTTTGGTGGATATGGAATTGGCTCGATGGTTACACTCAAAGAGTTGCAGTCAATGGCTCGATATCCAAGTTGAGAGGAGAGACGTGTGGTGTTCCCCAGGGGGTCGGCATTGGGATCAGTACTGTTTAACATCTTTGTTGGTGACATGAACATTGGGATTGAGTGCACCCTCAGCAAGTTTGATGACATCACCAAGCTGTGTAGTGCAGTCGACATGCTGGAGGGAAGGGGTGCCATACACAGGCTTGAGAGGTGGGCCTGTGCAAACCGTGTGAAGTTCAACAAGGCTAAATGCAAGGTCCTGCACCTGGGTTGGGGCAATCCCAAGCACAAGTACAAGCTGAGTGGAGAATGGATTGAGCAGCCCTGGGGAAAAGGACTCAGGGGTGTAGTTGGGCAAGAAGCTTGACGTGTCTTGGCAATGTGCACTTGCAGCCCAGAAAGCTAATCAAAGGCTTCATGAAAAGAAGCAGCAGGTCAAGGGAGGCCATTCTCCCTGCCCACTCTGCTCTTGTGAGACCCCACCTGGAGTACTGCACCCAGCTCTGGGGCCTGCAACATAAGAAAGTCATAGACCTGTTTTAGTGAGTCCAGAGGAGGGCCATGAAGGTGATCAGAGGGCTGAATCACCTCTCCTATGAAGACAGACTGAGCAAGTTAGGGCAGGGCTGTTCATCCTGGAGAATAGAAGGCTCCAGGATGACCTTATTGCAGCCTTACAGTACCTAAATGAGGCCTGTAAGAAGGATGGAGAGGGACTTTTTACAAGGGCATGCAGTGACAGGACAAGGGAGAACGGCTTTAAACTGAAATAGGGTCGATTCAGCTTAGATATTAGGAAGAAATTCTTTACTGTGAGGGTGGTGAGGCACTGGAACAGGTTGCCCAGAGAAGTTGTAGATGCCCCACACTGGAAGTGTTCAAGGCCAGGCTGGATGGTGCTCTGAGCAACCTGGTCTAGTCGAAGGTGTCCCTGCCCATGGCAGGTGGGTTAGAACTAGATGATCTTTAAGGTCCCTTCCAACCCAAACCAGTCTATGATTTTATGAAAATTGAAGCCTGAACACTTAGATCATGTTTGGTAGTATAACTGATGTGGTATATTCCCTCTGGTCAGCTTTTCTGTATGTAAAAGAATTCTAGTTGCCATGTTAAAAAGACAATGGATGAAAAATGTAATAGTGCTGTTGCTGCAACACTGAAAACACCTTTTTTAAAGTGAAAACTATCAA
Organism: Anabacerthia variegaticeps; assembly: GCA_035583185.1. Lineage (NCBI taxonomy): Eukaryota > Metazoa > Chordata > Aves > Passeriformes > Furnariidae > Anabacerthia > Anabacerthia variegaticeps. The sequence goes on along the minus strand of JAWWEW010000082.1, from coordinate 2,690,155 downwards.
ATACACTGAGCTTTTCTTTTTTGATGGTTTTTTTTCTTGATACTTAATGGAGTCAAATATCTTTAGATTGATTATGTAAATGATCAAAAGACATTCCTGTCATTGTACCATTTCAGGAAGCGTTTATGTCTTACATAGCAAGACTGTCACATTCTTGGGAAAAAAGTCTTAATGGGTAAACTTTAAGGATGACCTAGTAATTTTATTTCTTTTATATTTCAAATATAACAAATTAACAAACTTAACAAATTAGCAAAGCAAACAACCTCCAAAGAATTAAAAACTGCCCCTAAAGCCTTTTTCTTCTGGCTTTTGAAAAATACAGCTTTACATTTACAGTACAGTAAATAAAAGTACAGCATTTGTTAACTAGATGTTTAGAAGTTCAGGACAGCAGGAACTTTCTACTAGCAAAACCAGCCAGCCTGTCTGTTCAGGGTATTAACAGTAAATGTTCCATCCACAAAACACAGATAACTATTTCTTTTTAAAATACAAAGGTTACAAAATGAAATTACGCTACATGGCATAAAATGTACCATGAAATCATAAGAATGATTATGCTCCATGGCACAAAAAGTACCTTCTAGTGTGTTTTACCTGAAAGTAATACTGAAAACATGCAGCATTTAGAGGGAAAGAGCGTCTGTTCAGAGACAAAGTTCCTAGTTACTCTGATCTAGTCAGTTTAAGTTACTAATTTTCTCTACAGGGACACTTGTCTCATAACTCAATAAGAAATCGTAGTAACCACCATCACTTAAAAAAACCCCAGTATGAATTCTTAGTCCAAAATAATAAATATACCTACCTGTGTTTTGAGTGTGATCTTTTCCTTCTAGATCGGGATTTTGAGTTAGACCTGGATTCTGAATGAGAATGGGAACGAGATCGACCACCTTTGCTTTCATTGCTCTTTCCAGACTCTGAGAGGAAAAAAACATGTTGCAGTGTAAGCTCAGAACATTTAAAGATCCCAATTAACAATCTGGCACACGTGTACCACACATATAGTGCAAGGGGCCTATGCTTTGCACATCTTCCTTCTTTGCAAATATCCTTGAGAAACATCCAAGAAAATAATTGCATATACTCATTGAGTGCAGCCATCCTGCAGCAGTACACATAAATCAGATAATTATAAACAGCTAGCTCTTTTAGGAATGGGATTTACGTTGCTGCCACAATGCACAAGACTACAACACATTCTCCTCTGGTATATTATTTAATATAGCTACTTTTTATTTAATAACCTCAGAAGAATAGAGTAAATTTAGATGGCAGAGTTTTCAAAACAAGCATAAAATGTAAATAATAATTAGTACTTTTTATATTTTTTAATATTCTGATGACTGTACAAATATTGAAGCTCTATTCCTCAAACACTGTTTTGGGGGAAGGAAAGAAAGGAGAGAAGGGAGTAAAAAGTTTGATCCAAAGGCCAAGGAAGTCAACAGAAAACTTACCAGTGATCTCTGCAGATTTTGGTTCAGACTCTAAAAGATTATTATTCTGCTGCTTAACACTGAGGAAATGTGAGAACTATTTTTCTCCCAACCCTCAAAAAAGACAGAAAATACTTCATCCTCTCCCCTCCTCAAATAAAACCTCAAGACCCTCTACTATCTAACCTACATAAGTCAATGTCTAGGTTTCTTAGTGAGAAGAATGACAAAATCTTGCTGATGAAAAGAAAAAGGAGGATTTCAACTGCAAGTTTAACAAGTTGAGAATTTTTTATGTTGTGGGTTTGTAATCAGTTAAAGTCAGCATACATCAGCACTGAAATGTCTGTCTAACCACTCGAGCCACTGACACCTTCCTCCTTGACCTGGCATTTCAGTGTTAACAGGGTTCAAGGAACCAATCTTAATGAAAAAAAAGTCTGTTACAACATGTTAAGTTTTATTCCAGATTCATTCTCTGATCCCATTTGCTATGAGGATACACATAGTCTTGAGGCAGTATGAAAAAGAGCATAGCACAGTGACAAAATTCACCTGCCAAAAAAAAGCATAATACTGCTGCTTTCAGCAGCACACTAGCTCCCTCTGATCATGAAACTATGGCATTAATGGGTGCTGGAAGAGAAAAAAACCCAAAAACTAATGCATTTTTTAAGTTTGTAAGTACTTTGAACTTTAAAAGCACCAACATTAAGTATTAATTTAGTATTGACCTTGTAGTTTTGAAAACATTCAGTGAGCATGTGTCTGAAAATAAGGCATGACGAAATAAAAAGTCAGCTTCAGTCCACTGCTTTGCTGCATGAAGACAATTTTTATTATTTTCCCACACACATGTTGCTCACCTTTGAGTACCCTTTTCCCATATTTTAAAGTGCTCTTAAAAGCATGTGCCAAGGTACACACAGAATATGCCTGTTAGGTAATGAACATAATATACCTACCTGGCTCAATAGCGGCAGATATGAAAGACTGGGCTTCCCTTACTCTCTTCATCACTTCTTCCAGTTCCTTGGCAGCAGCTTGTGGTGTCATTTCAGGAGGCTTCACTATTGCATTATTGGAGTGATTTATTCTAAATTAAGGAAAAATAAAACCTTTTAACTTCCAAACTCTTGAAAAGGAAAAATGAAAAACAAATAAGAAAACGTCTCAACTTCCTTGTATGACTAAAAACTTCAAAGATTAGCAAAACTACAGATTTTTCCTAACACTCATCTTTAATAAGTATCTGAAATGTCTGTCTTTTATTGCTTTCAAATCTTATGACTTTTAAATAATTGCAGCACAATATTTCTGTGTTAAAATATTTTCTAGTAAAAGTCTAGAAATCTATTTCAGATCAAACTTCTACATTAATGCCTACTAATTACATACACATCATATATAAAGCTTAATTAGTACAAAGGACTTTGCAGATTCTCTCACTGTTATGGCTTTCACTAATTCAAGGTTAGATTTTACTCATTACCACACATATTCTTGGAAAAAGTTATGTCCAATCTTGAAATTTGAGTCCATAAAAGCCTTCCAGTTTACTAACAATAGGCCCTTATATTGAAAAAACATTAATTACAGCATTTTCCTGGACATCAAAGTCATAAATGCATAAGGATACTAAGAAATCTCTCATTCAATATTCATATGGATAATTAATTTCTTACTTCAGTGGTCTGTCTCCAAACATAACTCCATTAAAGGCAAGAGCTCGAGGTACAGAATTTTGGTCTGCAAATTCCACAAAAGCAAATCGTGTTGGTTGTGTCTCATCACCTGCCATTCGCACAAATTTGACTTCTCCAACTTGCTTAAAAAATTCAAGCAGCTGATCTGCTGTTGTAGTCTAGAAAGAGTCAAAGAACTTAGCTGAAGTAAAATATATAATGAAAACCACTTATCCAACATATCAGATGATCTAAGATTTTGGAAAGACATCTCATTATTACACAAGTGACATGAATTTGGTAATGTTACACTTTAAGAAAGGTATTTTTTTCTTCCATTAATCTAAAAAATATACTACAATTTAAAATAGTGCAACCACAAGCCCTGAAGTCCTACATCTAGGTTAAGAAAGCACTTGTACAGGATTTTGCACTTTTCAGAAAACTTATTTGAAATAACTGATGATACACCTATGTCCAAGATACTGATTGTGAATTCTGATCAATTAAAAGAAATCCAAACAGTTAAAAGACTTCACTTTTATCTGTTTTTCTACTAGTTTCAAGCTTGTTTTATTTTATTGTGTACTTTTATACTCTAGGAGCTACTTTGGCAGTCAAAAAAACCCAAAAAATCAAATATAAATATATTTCCATCCGTCAAAAGCAAATTGTTTTTCAATTATTTCAATCAATTGCTGCAAAAAACATATTTCTGACAGACCTAATTTTCCTGTCAGAGCAACTTAAATGTATTTATGCTAATTTTGCAACTTCCACTAGGACAAATCATTTCTTCTTACCGTACTTAAGCAACTGCGCAATGTTGTGGAGGACGGCTACCATGCTCTCACACTGAGACATTGTTCGGCTAATATAACCCAGTTGGACATTTGATCAACACACACAATCATGTTTCCTGAATTCAGCTACAGTGTGATTTCTCTGGTTTCCTGCTAGAATGAATTCCACAGTCTGATCTTACCTGATTGGCAAAGGAACATTCAAGAATTTGAAATATCTCTAGTAACCAAAAAGAGTACTTTTGTTTAAATTTCTATTGGCATCAACTAATGAAAACTCTTTAAATGTAAGATTTTAATTCATAAATTACAATTCTGCATCTTCCATTATTATTGCCAACAAAACCCAAAAAAGCTACCTGTGAATTCAAGTTTCCAACATAGACTGTTCTTCTAATTTCATCAATTTTGGATGGGTCCACATTACCCATAATTGGTGGCTGTGGTATTTCTCCCAGTGCTGTAATGTTAGGGTCCAATGCTGCTGCTGGTATAGCCCCCAATGTGCCAAGTGAAACGCCAAGCTGGGAAATATAAAAATATGATGTTTTGCAACCAAGCACTGGAAGGAGACACTTCACCTTTTAAAACTTGCCTGCCTTGTGCATTTTTGTAAAGCTAAATTAATTAATATAGGTAAGACTTTAAACTGTAAGGTCACAGAATTGGGAACTGAAATTTCTCCTGGGGAATGTTATTAAAAAAGTCACTTAAAAATGACAACTAAATTGGTCTGCTGAGTTCCTGATTTAAATTTTATTTTCTCCACCTAAAAAAGCAACTGCCTTTCCAGCAAACAAAGCCACCAGTAGTTTTTTATGTAACAAAACTACTCTCTTTACTTGAAATCATCTTTTTGTTATTGAACAGAGGGTTATACAGCTTGACTTCATCTTTGATATTCTAAAATTCACAGATAATTTATTAAATATGCATATAAAAACAAAGTGAATTTACCTTAGATGGTTAATTTAGAAACAAATTTCTCTAAATACCACTATTACACCAGTCCTGTTCGATATCTTTATCTTCATCAATACGCTGGATGAGAGGATCAAGTGCACCCTCAGTAAGTTTGCAGACGACACCAAGATGGGTGGAAGTGTTGATCTGCTTGAGAGTAGGAAGGCTCTGCAGAGGGATCTGGACAGGCTGGATTGATGGGCTGAGGACAATTGTATGAGGTTCAACAAGGCGAAGTGCTGATTCCTGCACTTGGGTCACAACAATTCCATGCAATGTTACAGGCTGGAGGAAGAGTGGCTGGAAAGCCACCTGTCAGAAAAGGATCTGGGGTGCTGGCTGACAGCCAGCTGAACGTGAGCCAGCAGTGTGTGCCCAGGTGGCCAAGAAGGCCAATGGCATCCTGGCCTATATCAGCAATAGTATGGCCAGCAAGAGTAGGGAAGTGATTGACCCCCTGTACTTAGCACTGGTGAGGCCACACCTCAAATACTGAGTTCAGTTTTGGGTCCCTCGCTACAAGACTCTGAGAGGCTGGAGTACATCCAAAGAGAAACAAAGTTGGTGAAAGGTCTGGAGCACAAGTCTTATGAGGAGCAGCTGAGGGAGCTGGGGTTGCTTAGCCTAGTGAAAAGGAGGCTCAGGGGAGCCCTTATCTTTCTCTACAACTACCTGAAAGGAGGTTGTAGTAAGGTGGGTGTCAGTCTCTTCTCTCAAGTAACAAGTGATAGGATGAGTGGAAATGGCCTCAAGTTGCACTAGGGGAGGTTTAGAGTGGATATAAGGAAAAATTTCTTCACCAAATGGTTGTCAAGCATTGGAACAGACTGCCCAGAGAAATGGATGAGTCACCATCTGTGGAGGTATTTAAAAGATGTGTAGACATGGCACTTAGGGACATGGTTTAGTGGTGGACTTGGCAGTGTTAGGGTTAAGGTTGAACTCAATGATCTTAAAGGTCTTTTCTAACCTAAATTATTCTATGATTACTTATGGTTCATTAGCAGCAATTATGCAGTGGAAACATGAGTAAGCATATTTTTTTAATGAAATGCTTAAACTATTACTTCACATATCAATGAAAGCAGTGTCATATATTTTAAGACCAAAAAAAGCCAGCATTCTTGTGAACTAAAAATTATTTTCAGTCATCCAATGTCTCTCATACAATGACAGCTATGAACCATAAACAGAATTAGCCTAAACCTCTAACTGGTGATTTTGGGTACACTGTTTCATTATAAAAGTTGCACACTAAATCAGCTCTTGGAGTACAAGCTTCAAAAAGGATACTGATGTTTGTGCAGGTTTTTGAAATAGTGCAGAAGAAATCAAACTTGGTTAAAGTAATGTTTTTATGGAAGGAAGGAAGGAAAGAAGGAAGACACTAATATATTCATTTCTTTTAGGATGCTGATCAGTATCAACTAAGAATATGAGAGTGTGAATAATGTTTCTGGTCATGGAGACAGATGAGGAATCATTTAAGTATAGATAGGTTTGAGAATCTGCAGGACACCCTTAACTTGAGTCAAAAATCCAGGATGGTACCAGTAACATCATCAATACACACACTACTGCAATATGCTTGGAAGATTGAGGACTTTCATCTTCAAATAACATGGTTAGTGACATTTGGCCCAATTTTTTGAAGTAGGATTTGCTATTTCCAGAATTCTCCCAGATTAGGGCACAGCAGCTTGCTGATGTCAAGAAAGGCTTACAGAGGCAGAAGGGAATTGAGCAGAAGCAGCAGCAGCTAGCTCCTATGCTTTTTGAAGTGAAAACATTATTAGGCTAACAGTCAAAAACCATGTCATAGAGATATCAAGAAAAAGCATCCTATGGCAACATTTTAATATTATGAAGAATTCTGTCAATTTAAATATGATGTTTTAATAATTTATTAGGAGGTGGATAGCATTGCCAGTGGATCAAATTAATGGGCGTAGGGAAGGGACAACAACTAAAATGAACACAACCAAACCCAGTATTTACCCACTATTTTGCAAAACAAGAATCTGAAAGAAACACCCGACGAAAGGTAGTGCATGGACATCTTGTGATCTACCCTCAAAAGAGGCACCACAGTTAAATCCTCACTGATTTAGCATATATAAGAAGACAACATTCACAAATTAGATAGTTTTTGTTCTCTGAAGGCAGAAAGGCTACCAAGTATAAAGAAAAACCAGAAATCAAATAGGGACTGAATTTTACTTACTGTAGTCAAAGGGGTTGGTGTAGGTATAGGAAGCAACCCTGCACCAGGTATCAGGCTTGGCATAGTAGGAGCAGGTGCCAACAGAGAAAGGGCTTTGGCTTCATCTGGGATTTTACCTGAAGAAGCAAATGAAAGTGTTACACAGAGTTAGAGCACTACACAGATGTTACTCTTTCTATGATTTTACAATTACCCTTGCATTTAAACAGGTAATAAATATGAATGAATCTATCTACCAGATCCTTACAAAGAAACAAATATGAACTTAAGTTTTTCCTTTTACCCTGCTCTACTAGGAAAAACAAAAGTGAGCAAAACTTCAAAGACTAGCAATCTCATTAATGGATTATTATTTTAAAAACTGAATAATGTACACAATTATTTAACACTTGGAGCTATGGGTCACCTGTACTGGAAACTTAATGTTCATGAACCAAACGATATCAAGCATGGACGCTTTCCCAGGACGGTGTTTTCACGGTGATCGAAAGTTGTTTTACACATGACAACCGTTCGTGTTGGCTGCATCACTAATAGCACACAGAACATCAGATACAGAAAAGAAGAACATTTTTTAAAGTTTAATCCCCAAAAATGGCAAATAACCAAATCAGTTAAAAAAAAAAAAAGGAACAAAGTATGTGCTAACTGAAATAAGTGAGCTTTTTCACCCTCTGGTGTTACCTACTTTTGATGAAAAAATAAAATAAAATCTACTGTGATTCCACACAAGACATACTACAAGTGAAGTTGGGAATGGAGGAAGAGAGGTCAGAAAAATTCAGATTTGTACTGTCTTACATTCTAGGTCACCTCAGTTTATCTGAAACTTTGATAAATTAGCTTTAAATTTACTGAAATTGAAGAAAATCTAAACTGATCAGCTAAGCAAGCTATATTTTCCTATAATATGTATTTCCTACTATTTCAACCATATTATATTTTCCCTGTCATGCTAAAGTTTACACAATATCTAATCTGTACTAAACACATTTCATTCAAAGTTAGTTACAATTAGACTGCTAAATAAATAATAAAAAAATCTTCAAAAATCAAGATGCAAGTTAATTACAAATGCAATTAAATGTATGCTTTAAATTTGAAATGCAAAGGAATTTAAACTGGTACAAACATTAAACACTGAACTGAAAAAGTACAGAAAGGAAGTTCTAATTATACTAGGTGTCTATGATTTATTCAAAATTACTGGAGTAACTGTATATATGCTATCCAATTGAGCCCTTTGGTTATTATCCCATGTACTTTAATAAAGGCAAATGCTTTTATTTAAACATTGTTTTAAAAGTCAAGGTATATACAAATAATGTGCCAGTGGCTTTTACTGCTTTGGTTCAAACTGTGTATGTTTTAACTGTATATGTTTTAACTATAAAACCCCTAACTTCAGGATTTAAAAACCAAAATATATTTTCAAAACATTGCAATTTTAGCTATATGAGTGAAAATAAACCCCATGGGAATGATACTACTAAAAAAAAAAAAAAAGACAAAACTTGAAAACCTGTTCTACAGATCTGCAGCAAGGACTCCACCCAGGACACCCTCCTTCTGGTCTTGGAAGGGGTGCTCAACCATTCCCCATGTAACATTTTCTTTTGTTTTGTTAAGATTATTTAGTTCATTCATTAGGATTTCTAAAAAATTTAGCCAAATCATCATAAATCTAAACCCTTCTGAGGCAGAACTGTGAAGGTTGATTCATATTCCTTTATTCGTATGATTCCAAACATATATAAATCCTTGTACCAGCTCCCAGGCTAAATTTGGTTGAATTCCCTGATTCTCAATTGACTGAGACAAAATTATACATCCATAAGATAAAAATAAAAGCTTGTCCCACACCATTTTTTCTAGCAAAAAGACAAAACAAACTTAGCAAAAATGCATAAAATTATCTGTTTTATGTAATTCTACTAATATTTGGTCTCTTAAAAAGTTGGTCCAGACAACAACACAAACAAATCAGCACAGCACCAGTTAAAGGTGCAGTATTGGCATTCAATTGCCTGTAATAAACTGTAAACTACAACTGTCTGTTCAGCTCTTTCACTGGCCAGACAGGAGAATTAGGAGGGAAGTGTGAAACCACCCTGTCAATGCCCAAGCATATGGGCGCTGTTAGGTTTGTGATGCTGGATACCACAGCTGTTAGTGGCGGCAAATAAGCTATAATTTCAGAAATTCCATTTTGTGCAGCAGCAAAAATCTGGCACTGTGATACACTAGCAATCCTTGAATTAGAGAGTGCAGGCATTGCATGGAATGAACGCACTGCAGTCTCTGGATTTCTTTTAGACTTAGTGTCATTGTTCAAACCCAAGGACCACACACTACCATCCAGCAGATGCCATGTTCAGTAGTTCAGGACACTGAAACCCAAAATGTTTTCATTGTGATCCTTATTTGCAAAGTGAGTAGCTGGCATCCACTTTTCACTCAGGATCCTGTAATAAATTGAGACCACCAAGGATCAAGTCCAATTACAATTTTATTAATTATAGCAAGTAGATTTCGAGCAAAAGCAGCGCTGGGCGACAGGGGAGTCTCCGCTCCGCCAACTGCTGCCCTGAGCAGTCCATACAGTTCCTTTTTGAACGCTTTTAGTTCCGCTTTTCGTGAAGCGAAGATGGTACTCTGCGCATGTTTCGGTTGTTGCTAGGGGGTCTCCGTCTGCCTTTTGGTGGTCGTCGAGGCTGAAGT
>JAWWEW010000082.1:2611393-2623119 GCA_035583185.1 Anabacerthia variegaticeps | reverse complement strand
AAGAGAGAGGGTTGAGCACAGAAGTTTCTCATGCATGTCCATCACATTGTTTCACTGTGGTTGACAGAAAATTGCCAAAATTTTTGAGAAATGCAGTAGAATAAAAGCAAAATTTTGACAATTTCTATGCTGCAAATGCTTAATATAATTTAAAGTGTAATGAAAATATTGAACAACAGTTTTGGTTAAGTGACACCAGTGCTTTGTGGAAAGTAATAATGACAGCCAGATCCTATTTTCTTTAAAAGAATGGAGTTTTTCCATCTGGTCAAGTCTCAAAGTCAAGGGCAACATTTCTTAGGATCAAATTCAGTATTGGCTTTCAAAAAGCCTTATCCTTGTAAACTAGTTGAAGACTACAAGTGGAGGCTTAAAATTAGATCCTGATCTTGTAAGACCATGACGATCTTCAGATACTTGCAATTTCTTCTGAGATTGCTGTTCTTCAGTTTTCTACACAGTGTCAAAGAGATGGGAAGAGGAACTACTGGCTTTCCAAAGACTTTGCTTGTGCTTCAGTTTAATAACAGTAAATAGCAGTTTTATCTCTTCTCCATGCAGATGGTAAAAGGCTCTATGGCCATAGGAGGTGCCCAGTTTTTGGAAATACTGTAATTCAACCAGTCCTCTGCTGGATAGCCACCCCTCCATGACATCCATTGAACTCTATTCATGAAACTTTACTATCTTAGAGTTAAATATTACCGCTTGATTACTAAAAGCCTACTAAGACGTTTTGAAATTGAAATTAGATACTTAGCTTATATGACTTGCTTATCTCCTGCAAAAATCATTACATGGAAAACCATATAATAGGAAAGAAAATATTAACATTAAACCACATACAGGGACTGAAAAGCCTATAATGTTCTAACTTAGGATGTGGACTACACAATATATATTGGGGTTCTTTTTTTAAAGGAAGCACTTTTCAGTGACTAGAAATTGCAAAATAGTGTTTGTTGGCCAAAACATAAATGTATGTGTAAGCATAATGAGAGATGATTAAAACTGCACCAGTGCCTTCTGCTAGGAAGAAAGCCAGTAAGTTTTTCAGGTGTATCTGCCTGGGTATAACTGGAGTATTCTCCTTCCCAGATAATACCATGACCAACGAGAGCTAAGTCAGGCTAACATTTCTACAAAAGTTTTGCAAGGACTGTGCTGAACAAGTTTTCTTTACAGATGGCTCATAGGTGAAACTGTGAATGCACCATCAATGGCCCTTAGTTAATATGCAAAATGAAAGCTAGATTTTGAAACAAATAACAGAATTCTTTGTTTCACCATGTTAGAATATAACGTAAGAGGTAAGAATCCTGGTTGCCAGTAGTTGCCTGTTATGTAGCTGGCTGAGGGCTGCATATAATAGCAGGTAAGAGTGAGGTCTGTGATAATCAGGAGGCTGGATACTTGCAAATAAATCATAGGTCAGTTGTGTTTTGTGCAAGATAATATGAATCCTGTGGTAATACACTTCTAAATTAAATTCACATGATGAAATATGGCCACGAGTGATGCTGGAAATCTATGAGCCTCACATTAATACTGCCAAAAGTTTGTATCTCCTATAAGAATTAATGATAGCGCTTATATACACATAGCCTTCCTGAGTGGGTCACTTGGTAATTCTAATGTGTCATTTGTTTGTTTTACTTAAGGAATCAGCTGGAGGGGACATTCAGTCTCCTTTAACGCCAGAAAGTATTAATGGGACAGATGACGAGAGAGTGATGCTGGAAGTGACGCAGAACTCAGAACCAAGGGCTGAACCAACCCAGAACGCATTGCCATTTACCCATAGGTACAGATTCCATTCCCACATCCCGATTAAGTGATACTTATCTCCTTCCTCGTTAAAGGGACCTTCTCCCATGTCATGGCTTCCACCTAGCAAAGTTAAGGATTAAATTATTTGTATTATAATCTTTGTTTTCACAAAAATAGTGAGGAAATCTCTTTGAATAACATTTTGGGGATCATTCTTTTATAGTTTAATCAGCTGAATGTGAGCCCTTGAACACTGGTTAGTGCAGGTGTCCCTTTAACAGGAAGCATTATTTCAATGTTTGAGATCTTAGTAAAGTTAATTGCTTCTTAGAATACTCAAATTTAATTATTTTTGCACACATTTTCTTTAAATGAATGATAGGATTAGATGTCAGCATTTCATCAATGATTTGTTGGAAGAAAAGGAACGCTTACAACACTTGTGGATTATAACATTTAAAGCAGCCTTTAATTAAACAGTTCTCTGACAGTTGTAAACATTTTTCAGCTTTTGAAACATGAGAGAAGTGTAGTTCTGCTTCAGACTTAATTTTAATTCATTGTACTAGGAATACTGTACTCTTGAAGAAAACTAGGTCTTTTAATAATACAAATAATGAGTTAGGATGGATATATCTCACCTATCAGAAATGACCATGGCACACTCAATAAAACTGATTATGTACTGAGATTATGGAGAGTAACTTAAATATTTAATAAACTTAGAGCAAAGTTAGAAATACTAGATTTATTTTTTAAATATGGTCTGAATCAGTTTAAATAGGGTTTAAGAGCTCTTGATCAAAGATTGGGGAACACTAGGATGTCGGATATGCCATGCAAATAATTCAGAATGAGCAGAGATGGAATTGGAGTCGTTCAAGACCTCTCTTTTTTTGTAAAAGAATAATACTACTAAACATTTGCATTTTCAAATGAGAAAAACCAAATACTTTTTTAGCTGACTGTTTATTTTTATACTTCAGTTCTCACCATTGCATCTATTGCATGTTGTACAAGAAATGGTGCTTTGTAAGAAAGCTTTGTGCATGTTGAAGTAGTATTACACATTGCACATCAGTGTTCTGTAAGAAGTTAATTTAAACTTATTGTTTGTGTTGAAATTCTCTATCAATATTTTTGCGAAAAAGAGTTGTGATAAAGTCCACACAGGAGTACTGGTTTTTTTTAAATGACATCTTCCCTCTCAGTTTGCATATGTAAGTATGTTTTCTGGTTTGCCAATATAGTAACTATGCTCTACTATGCATTGACCATGACTGAAGATATTTTTTGTAACTACCCAGTTGTAATTTTTGATGGTGTAGAATAGAAATTACAAAATTTTTCCATGCTTTGCATTTTTATATGGTTTTATAGTTTATTGTCTTGTTAACTACCACTAGCTAGAATTGGTCTTCCAACAATAACTCCGCATTTCAAAGGTCACTTCTCATGATGATTCTCATGAGAATTATTTATTGTGCTGTGCTGGTTTCAGCTGGGGTAGAGTTATTTTTCTTCCCAGTGGCTGGTATGAGGCTCTGTTTTGGATTTGTGCTGAACACAGGGTTGATAGCATAACGATGCTTTTGTTATTGCTGAGCGGGGCGTATACAGAGCAAGAGCCCTTTCTGTTTTTCATACTGCCACATTGACAAGGAAGTTGGGAGTGCATGGGAGTTTGGGAGGAGACACAGCTAGGACAGGTGACCCAAACTGACCAAACGGATATTCCAGACCATATGACACCATGCTCTGTATATAAAATGGAGGGGAGAAGGAGGAAGGGGGAGATGTTTGGAGTGATGGTGTTTGTCTTCCCAAGTAACCATTGTGCATGACAGGTCCCTGCTGTCCTAAAGATGACTGGCTACCTGCCTGCCCATGGGAAGCAGTGAATAATTTCCTTGTTTTTCTTTGCTTCTGTGCACGGATTTTGCTTTCCCTATTAAACTGTCTTTATTTTAATGGAAGAAGTACCAGGGTAATTAAAAAGGATTTCAAGGTTTTGGATCGATGAGTTTGATGCCAAAAATCCTGGAAGATAGGCACTCAGAGAAAACATTAATGGAGAAAGATAGACAATACCTTTATTGGGAGTTCAGAGGTAACTCAGCAAAATCTACTTGCCAATAACCTTCAGGAAGGTCCCCAACTTTTGTTACCTCTAGCACCACTCTTTTAGTCATATCAGGGTTGTTTTGGCAGCATATTTCACACTTGTGCACTACTGATGGTGATATTTCAGTTGTTTTCACTCCTATTACTATTTTCTTTAGATGTTTCACAAGATTTTCTGTTCCTAAATGGGTGGTTTCATGTTCCCTCAGAGTTATTTCATGAAGGACCTGAGATGGAACTACTACCTGACCTGTCAGTGTAACAGCCCATCCACATTCTTTGATTTCGGCTTTAAGGGATTGTCTTAGTTCAAGAGGAGAACTAAGATATCTATGTTGACCAAGAAATAATCCCTCTCTTAAATTTAGAAAACAGAACTTTAATTGCAAAAGTGTATATATATATGAAAAGGATAACAGTTCTTAACCACTATATATATGTATATGTATATATCCAGAAAGGGCCAAACAACAACAGTTTGTAATAAACCCTCCAAACGAGAAGGTAAACATTTAAAAGGTCTTTTGGCTACCCCCAGAAAAAAGGGGAACGCAGTTATATCTACGGACAGCAGGTGGCGACATCGCACCTGGCCGACTGCCCTCTCTCTCCAGGGAATGCAGATGTGTGGGGTCATCTGGGAGGAGCCCAAGCAGCCATGGGGCAAAGGTTGGAGCTTAGTGGGAAGAACGAGGTGCCACAGCACCACACAGTGAGGATGGCTGGTGAGGTGGGAACTGCATTGCTGCTGAGAGAGTCAGCAAGCTTAGTTGAGTGTGGCCACCTCTGTGGCAGAGGAGGGGGGTAAAGGTTTGAAGGGAGTTGTTGTTAATATAGTGATCTAGGGAAAAGGTTTTCATGTCTGTATGAACTGGAAGGTCTGAAAGGAGTTAACAAGGTCAAGATGAGCAGTCTGGAGGTCATGCTTTAGTCTACATCTTACTACTTGTAATTTTTAATCTGCACGCACTGAAAAATGTTCAGTTTAATTTTGTTGTAGCACATCCTCTATGGACAGATATGTCCTTTTCTGCAAGTATTTTTCTATGCTTTCTATGTCTTAGTGTAGGTAGTTGGGGTAGCTATGTTATTTCAGCAGAGTACATGTAGACTACTTCAGTATTTATAGTTATTTTCTGACCATTTATACTCAAAAGATGAAAAAAAAGCATAACTTAAGTCACTTAAGTTTTGCTATATCTTCAGTTTTTATTACTTCAGTAAATAATTGTAAGTATTGAAATGAACATTCCCCAGTATATGCCTACAATCCTATTGATATCCCATGAGCATAATGGTGCAAGTTGCTAGTTGCTTTAGTTTATTCTTATCTGTAAAGCCCTAACACTTTTCACAAGCAGTGTGACTCTAGTCAACTGCTTGAGAGATAAGTATATTAAACAGCTATAAGTCTTGCACAGAAAAATATCATCATCATCATCATCATGGCTAGTCTTTGTGAATGAAGATTTGCAAGGGCTCTACCCACGCTTGCTACAAGCATGCTGGTGGCTAAAAAGGCCAATGTCAGATAGGCAAGTCCGGTTGCAAAAGGCACAGTGGAAAGTCACCATCAGCGCTACTGGCGAGGCACGGTTCTTTCTGCATTGTCTTTTTTCCTCAAGACTGATTCTGCAGGTGTTCTCAAAGGAAGCAGCAGTGTTATGGATGGTGTGTCTCCATTTCTCCCGATTGGAGGCCAGAGTGGACCACTGGTGGTGGTCAATATGGCCAAGGCTGAGGTATTGTTTCAGGGAGTCCTTGTATCTCCTCTTTGGAACTACAGATGCAGCCTCACTAGAGATGAATAGAGGGGCAGGATCACCTTCCTCAAGCTTCTGGCAATGTTCTTCCTAATTCACCCCAAGATACCATTGGCCTTCTTGGCCATTGGGACACACTGCTGGCTCACGGACAGTTTGTTGTCCACCAGGACCCCCAGATCCTTCTCTGCAAAGCTGTTTTCCAGCAGGTCAGTCCCCAGACTATACTGGTGCCTAGGGTTATTCCTCCCCAGGTGCAGGACTCTGCATTTGCCCTTGTTGAATTTCAGGCAGTTCTTCTCTGCCCATCTCTCCAGCCTGCTGAGGTTCTTCTGGAGGGCTGCACAGTACTCTGGGGTATCAGCCACTCCTCCCAGCTTTGTGTCATCAGCAAACTTGCTGAGGAGGCATCTACCCCTTCATCCAAGTCCTTGAACAAGTTAAACAATACTGGGCCCAGTATTGAACCTTGAGGGGACACCACGAGTGACAGGCCTCCAACTAGACCCTGTGCCTCTGAGATCAACCAGTTCTCAATCCATCCCACTGTCCACTCATCCAGTCCACTCTTCCTGAGTTTGCCTATGAGGATGTTGCAAGAAATAGTGTTGAAGTCAAGGCGGATAATATCCACTGCTCTTTTCTCATCCATCCAGGTAGTTGTTTCATCGTAGAAGGCAATCAGGTTGATCAAACCTGACTTACCTTTAATGAACCCATGCTGACTACTCCTGATCACCTGCTTGTCTTCCATCTGGGTAGAGATGGCCTCCAAAATGAGGTGCTCATGACCTTTCCAGGGCTTGAGGTGAGGCCGACTGGCCGGTAGTTTCCTGGGTCCTGCTTCTTGCCTTTTTTAAGACCAAGGTGGCACTTGATATCTTCCAGTCCTCAGGCACCTCTCCTGAACTCCATGACCTTTCAAACATGATCATGAGTGGCCTCGCTATGGTGTCCACCAGCTCTCTCAGCACTCATGGATGCATCCCGTCAGGGCCCATGGACTTGTGGATGTCAATTTTGTCTAGGTGACCTCTAACCCTATCTCCTTGACCAAGGGATAGTCTTCCTTCCACCATTCCTTTTCCCTGGTCGCCTAGGTACGAGATTTCTGAGGGCTGGTCTTGTCAGTGAAGACCAATGCAAAGAAGGTGTTCATTAGCTAAAATGTTTGTAACAATTTCCAATGTGACTTCATCTGACTTTTAAATGTAAGTTTTAATCCTGCTGGTACATGGCATACAATTCCTGATGGCCTACATGAGGCCAAAGAAATAGTATACTGAGCTTATTTAGCCTTAGGATATAATTAAAATATTAAAACTGAATAGTGTGTCTGGCAAACACTGCAACTGCTTCTTAGGGCTTTTTGGTAAATGTTTGGTGAACTTGCTCTTTCGCCTTTCAAGAGAATACAGTTGTTCATAACAAGTTTTATTCCACTTTTGACACCACATGAAGTTGTGTGATAAAACACTTTCAGAAACAAAACTTAAAATAAGAAGTTTCTTCTGGGATAAATCTTGAAAGTGTTCAACATTCTGTCAACTGTGACTTGCACCTTTTGCCTCAATTTTTCATGTAATATGTAAAGATATTCCATCTAAATTTAACGAAACTTGGAATTTCCATTACATAATATTTTGTTTAGACAGTATATATGGGCATTTGTTGCTTGTTTTTTTAAAGTTCCTAGTTTTGTATTCAAGCAAGTTTTTAATATGAAATTTTGACTCATTGCCTTATTGGAAAAGGACTTATGATGGTTATATATTAGATATTTTCTTTTCTAGATAGCTTACCATTTAATAATGCTGCATGTAAATCCAATGCTGTAATAACAATGAAAAAAACAAAAAACCTTCTTGTTAGCTCATGTTCCTTCACTGGGTTTTCATTAAAAATTGTATGCAGAAATCTGTTTCGTAGATTTTCTTTTTGCGTATTACAACTACTCTCTTCTACAAACTTAAATATTTTAGTTATGTTACAGTAAAGATACTTTGTGAATCATGCTGAACTGTTAAGTTGGCTTTAAAAATTGTGGGGTAAATAACTTTGTAGCATTTTGTAATTTAAATTTATACTTAAATGATAGTATTTGGATGTTCTTTATAGTGTTATGTGTAGTTTCCTAACCAAGAAGTTCTGGGCAGATGTATTACTTTTTTTTTTTTTTAAATTCTTGTTTTTGAATGCTATTTAGTCTGATGACTGGGTAGTTTCATGTTGTGAGGAAGCTCAGGAAGTCTCTAATCCAAGCTCCTGCTCAGGGAAGGTCACCTATGAGATCAGACCAGGCTGCTCTAAACTAGAATAGAGACTGATAAAGGTAGGCTTTTTAAAAAGGTTTCTCTATAACATAAAAGGCAATAACTGTCTTCACATTGCACAGTGCTATAATGAACTGTGACATTGTATGGCACACTGGAGGAACACTAGTAAATTCAATTACTCTGTTGAGAATAGATTATTTCTTGAGGTACACTCAGAGAAGAAACTCAAGGTGATATGTTCCTGCTGTCAGGGTAAGCAAAACACTGGTTAATATAGCAACTTAGAAGTAGGTCGACTTCACACAACCAACATTTGTTTGATGTTGTGAAGGTCCTAACTGTGCTGTTCTTCTGTCCCTTGTGTTCCACCTGCAAGAGCCTGGTGGTCTGAGGAAGAAGTGCACAGAGAGAGATTGTTCTCCCCTCCCTCTCTGACCTAATTCTCACTGCTTTCCAAACTCTTGCACTTCTGTCTAAATTGATGGAATTTAGCTCATGTAGACTATCCTTCAAAACATAAGTTCTTTCTAGGAAGCTATTAATTTGAAAGGAAAATCTTACCTTGTGTTCATGTAAATTTTTTTCATGTCTCTGATTTTCCTGATTGTGACAATTTCTGAAAATTGTGTAGGGAATCTCTGGAATACATAGTAAACCATTACATGGTTTTAAACCAGTATTGTGTCAAACAGCATAATACAGCTCAAACTAACATTTTCATAAGATAGCTCTAGTAGTGGAAGAAGAGGTGAAGAGGACTCATATCTGCTATTAGGAGAATGGTCAAGGTATATGTGTTGCTTATCTTCTTAAAATGAAACAACTTTGCAACTGATAGAACTGATTTTAATGGCTGAGGGAATGGATGAGAGCCCAAACTAAAAATAGCCCAACACTTAAGAGAATAATAGCACCACTTCCCTTGTGCATCTAAGGAAGTTCTAATTTGGAGCATGTGAATTGCCTACTTCCTGCTGTTTGTTTAGTAAGAATTCCAAGGGGTGATTCAGACAATGTGAACTGAGTGTTTGAAATTAGATTATATAAATACCATACTCAGGGACAAGTGAGCACTCTTCTAACATGTCTGTCAAATACATTCTTAGAAGAGGAATATAATCCTTATGTAATTCATATTCAAAAACATGCAACTTGCAACATATTTCCACCTTTAATCACATGCATAAGAATTAAAAGAAAAACATAGTAAAAATGAAGAAAAACAGAAAAGAAATTATCTTCTTAAGGAAGGGAACTTGCATTTTCTAAAAGAATATATCCATTGTGTTCAACCAATCCAAAATATGGATGACATGAAAAGATTTTGTGTTAATACTTTAGCAACTGTAATCATTTGCCTCTATAAATTGAGATACGTGATATGTCACATTAAATCAGATTCTGTGAGGTATGTTGGTTTGGGTTTTTTTTTGGTGAATTTTGTTAGGTATTTTCAATAATAGTTTTCTCAAATGTGTTATGCCATTTAGGAGTCTACTCTTACGACACAATGACTTTTTATTGTCATCTTTAGGCATTGGTGGAAGACCTTTTCTCTTTATTCTAGATTTTCCTAGTAATTTAGTTGAATAATCTACTTTTTATTTTATACATTTTGATACAAGTTATGTATTCTTGTTTAAATTTGCGAGCAGTGTCTGGGTTTTTTATGGAATCATTTGTACATATATTATTTAGAATATTTGCTATTTTGTTAGTTCTAAACTCAAATGCACAATCATCTTTTAATAAGAATTCAAATGATAGTCATAGGAGATCATATGTAGACAGTTGATACCTCATGTTTTCTTCATACAAACTTCCATTTTTCATTGTCCTTGACATTGCTGAGTCATCATAGGAAACCTTTCAACCAGTAAGTAAGGATAAGCTGCAAACTGAACTTTCCCCAAACACCATCAAGGAGTCCAAGGTGTTGTCTTTACTACACTAGAAATCTCTGAGTAAATTTTGCTGAAGTTAGGTCAGCATTTCCAACTATAACAGGAATCTCTTGCATTAGTGTCTTTTGAAACATTTTTTCAAAACTGAGAAGTGTTGTTAGAATCAACAAGAACAGATGCCAAAGAAATACTACAGGTCTCAATGCACTGTTTTCCAGAAAAAATACAGTGAAAAATTTTGAAATAAAATAGCCACTTTGTGGAATTGCTTTTTACTTTAAAGTAATCTGTGGAAAGACTTATTACTTTGAGAGTATAAATGTAATGCCTTGTTTGGATTGGAAACCTCAGATATTTTTCAGTTGCCCATTTAAAGAAATATTCTCTAAAGAAACATAAAGCCAATAACATCTGAAGTTACCAGGAACAAACCCACATAGCTATTCATCCCCTGAGTCTCTAGTGAATTTTCTAACAGTCATGACCCTTGAAAAGAGAAGCCTTTTGTGAAAAACAAAGGCAGAGGGGATGTTTTGCAAGAAAAATATTTTTCACAAAGTCTGATTGCTCAAACTTCACTGTCCCATCCTGGTTGGGTAGGGAAGCTGATGTGTGAAAGTATCTCACGACCAAGATAATGTGAACCATTCATGTTTATACCTTCCATTTGGGATTAATTTTTGATGGAGGGCTTTCTTCAGTGTCTGTAATTTTGACTACTTGTAACAAGACTTTCCTATGACAGTCTGTTCTGCAGGTAAGAGTATCACACAGTTTGCACCCATCTGCACACATGTGCTTTGCCTCTCTAAAAATGGACCTTTTCAAATTATGCCCCAATAAGCCAGTTAAAAGTATAATCATAGAATATTAAAAGTTCCTTGTTGTCGAGACTTGAGTTTCGGGGTACATATTCCCATCCCATAGGAATTACTGAAAAGGTTACATAATTTTAAAGAAAGGAAATTAAAGATAATTGAAGATTTGTGGCCTTCTGATCACCTTTAAGTATTCTGCAGAACAATATGCATCAGTATCTTATTTCAATTCTTATGTATTTTACTCATCTCAAGATTCACTTATTGACAACTTTGGATTATTTTGTAAAATCAATATACAGAACATGAAGGATCTTGTGTAACTTATTGTAGTCATGGCAAAATGTCTCTGTCATATTCCTTAGAAGTACAAGAAATTGAAGTGTTACTGAACAATTTTGAGTTCAAAGTCCACAAGCTAAAAAACAGCTTAAAAAACAACTCAGAAAACAAGCGAAAATAGGCAAGCTTTGCAAATAAATCTAGTTAAGATAGTTATTCCTTCGGAGAATGTTGTGGCCTGGGTTCTCTGTGGGAGAACTGACAAGTTCTACCACATTCACGTGACACTGGGGCCAGAAAATTATGCCTGAGGGTCTTCCATAGTGCCCTGATACATTTCTTCCTAAATAGGCACTCAAGATGGGTTAGATGAAGTGCCATCTGAGGATACTTACTTCTCTTAGCTTTTAAGCATTTGAACCTGGGGAAGATGGATTTCATTTACTAAGCTCTCTTTACCAGGTCCATCCTTAAATTATAATTCCTGCTAACATTATCTAGATTTGTGCTTCCTGTTTTCTATGGAGGCAACAGTGTCGCATTCCCGAGCATTGCTGTCATTCTGACATGACTCCCTAGTGGGCTATTTCATTCACTTGGCCCACTCTCCAGTTGATGGTTCCCATCCAGATAGCCTAAGCCCCCAGAAGACTAAAAGCTCATTGATCATGATGCCTAAGGGTTTGGTGTGTATTTTTGATGTGTATTTTGGGGATTTTTAGAAGGTTTGGTGTGTATTTTGTAGATTTTTAGAGTTTTAGAAGTATGGGTTTTCTTGCTCACATATTA
>JAWWEW010000082.1:2568634-2581603 GCA_035583185.1 Anabacerthia variegaticeps | reverse complement strand
CAGGTTCCCGGGCCCTGAATAAAGCACCGCATAAACTGACACTCTGTTGGTTTGTGTTTTCTGAGTTTCGGGCAACATAGAGGCTACGCTCTTTAGCCTGCCCCTCCCCCTCAGCAAAAACACAGGGCCCCCTGCCCTGGTGAGGCCTGCCCCCTCGGCGGCCCCCTCCCAGCTAGGCTCTCCTACCCGTGGGTTGACTTTCCCTGGCACAGTGTGTTTCATGTTCAACATCCCACCCTCGTCAACAATTTATGTTCCAGGGAGGGTTTGAAGGATGTTGAAACTGAAACTAAGACACCATTGAAAGCTTAACACATCATTATGTTTTTCACAGAAACTGCCATATATGGGATACAGATTGCTCAGAAAACTTTCATTAAAAATAAAGCAAAGCCAGTTCTAAGTCCTAAAGGTAGATAAAGTTTTCTTTGTTGAATAAGATACTTAGTACTCCAAACCTGAAGATAATTTCTTTCAACAAAACCTTTACCATCTCCCTAGCTTTGTTGGTATGATAAGGAGAAGCTTCTGGCCATCCTGAGAAAGTATCTACCAATACCAATAAATAACTGTGTCCATCTTGCTGTGGAAGCTCTGCAAAATCTATTTGCCAATAGTCTGCTGGACAATTTCCCTTCTAAATAGTCCTGGGTGTAGGCTGTCTAATTTGATGTGTGTTGTTCTTTAAACAGGTTTGGCACTTTATAACAATGCTTTTTAATGATACCAGTCATTTGTACACTCAGAACTTGAGGCTCCAATGCTGCTACCATAGGCTCTATTCCCCACTGAGTTACCTTATGTTGTTCCTCTGCGATTTTCCTCATAAAGTGTTGAGGAATTATTCCCTGTTTGCTGTGTGCAATCCACCGTCCTTCAGGATTCTTTTCAGCATCTAAAAATTATGCCAATTTCCTGTCTTCAGCCTGATAATCAGCAACTTCCTTGCCCAAGTGCTGATACTTCTTGGGTAAGACTAACAGGATGTCCCCACCAGTGGCCTCCTTGGCTGCTTTGTTAGCCAGGATATTTACAATATTTACTGGTGTGTCTCTGAATTGATGAGCTTTACCATGTGTCAGAGACCAGATTTGTTTCTCACTGACTGATGGGTTGAATCAACCATTATGTGTGTGTGTGTGTGTCGGGGGAGAGGACCAGGCCTTTAGCACAGTGTCCACATGGTCAGCCAAGATGGCCGCTGGGATCTGCAGCCACATAGCATTGAAGGTCGCATGGAGGACCTGTTAATCAGTAGGATCTGCCTGGCAACCTGCCCACACCACACTCCCCAGAGGCTCTGATTGGCTGCGACACCCCTCACTTTGGCTAGGGTGACAGTGAGTGGTCAGTAAACCAAAGGTCCCGCCTAGGGGGAGTGGCCACAGTAGATAAAGAGGCATGCATGAGGTCTCCATCTTGTCTTAACCTGCCCTCCTAATGCAGTCAACATGTGACCTTCCAGTGGTAACTATATTTTTCTCTCCTCTTTTTCTCTCTTTATTCTTTCTTCTCTTAATCTCTCTTCTTTTATTCTTTTCTTTCTTTTATGTGTAACTTAAGCACCTATTGTGGCGGAATGAAAGCACGGACTCCTGCTTGTGATCGACAGAAATCACTTTAATGCTAATGATCCAGGGTTTATATACCATCGACCTTCAGCTGGGAGTGGTTAAGCAAACAAGGCAGAATACATCTTTAGGTCACATCCACACATACATTCTGGTGGCCACCGCGCACACACACACACACAGACAGACCTTTGGAGTTTCAAGTTACCCATTCGCACCCCACGCACTGCGAATTGCACACAGAGATTAGTTCCATCCCTGGCTAGTAAATCAAGGGTTTAGACAAAACAATACAAGGTCATCTTGACATTTCCCAGGCCCTCTTGTTTTTCTTCTTTCTTGTTCTCATGCTGGCCTGCTGCACCTATTTTCTGTATTTAGCTAAAGTTGCGAGTATTTCACTTAAGTTGCATGGAGTTTGTGTCTGCTGGGTGTAACAAAAGTTCCCTACTATAGCAATGCTTGCCATTCTCAGTAATCTGTTGTAATGCTTTTGTGAAGTTGCATGTTATTTCTGTAAAATCCTTTTTGCCAAAACTCCTATTTTCTCATTAAATTAAAAGAAATCTCTTAGAGAAAAATGTGTAGTTTTTCTCTGGATGTGAACTCAGGGTAACAAAAAAACAATGGCTTTGCAAAAGTTCATGTGGGCAAAATGTCTTGAAGCCTGAAATTAAAGTGAATACCCGCTAAAGCTTGGAGCTTCTAGACCAGGGTGTAACACCATGCATTATTGCCACCTTTTGAGGTAGCTGAGTCCCCTCTAACAGTCTCTGTATTATTTCTCCAGGATCCCTGAGAGGTTAACAGCCCTCTCTCTTTCCAAATGGCTCCATGGATATGGACCACTCCAAAAGAAAATTTCAAGTCAGTCCATGTATTTACAGTCTTACCCTGTGAGAGCTCTAACACTCTCGTCAATGCCATTAGTTCTGCTTTCTGAGCTGATGTGTTGGGGGTTTAGTGCTTTGGCTTCTATAACTTCATGCTGAGTTACCACTGCATACCCTGCATTTCAGGTTCCACTTTTCACAAAGCTGATTCTGTCCATGAAGAGTTCTTCCAATGGTGTGTCCTGTAGGTCATCTCAACTGGAGTACACCTGTTCAGTGGTCTGCAAACAATCATGGGCCAGTTCCCTTTTCCACGTCAACTGTTAAGAACACTGCTGGATTCAGAAGGTTAGTTTCTTTTAAAAGTATGCAACAGGTCTCTTCCAGGATCCCAGTTGTTGTGTCAATACACCCAATGCCAAATGGGACATTTCATGCACAAACAGTTCAAAAGGTTTTTCTAAGTCTGCAAGTCCCAATGCAGGAGCAGTGATTAAAGCATGTTTCAATTCCTGAAAGCTTTTCCACATAACAGTTAACCTGAGTAGGCCCAGGCCTGTGCTGTGCTGCACAAATGCTTCAGCTACAGGGCAAACTCAGCCAGCTCATTGTAACAGAGGAGCCTGCAGCCAGCTTAAACTTGGTACTGGTGATTATGCCAGTTGCATGATCTTGCCTTTATCTAAAAGTGCAGCATGAAGTTCTCATGAGCCTGATTTCTGATCCTTTGTTTTGTATTGTCCGCAGAGTCCTTGCAGTTTGTTTTCAAGAAAAATGTCTATTAATGATTTCAGTATTTTCCTAGTTTCCAATTTCAAAGGGTGTGATTTATGTCTTACTGGTCTGGCATTTGGTTTCAAAAGGATCTTTACCAGTTCTACATTCCAAGTTCATCCTGGAATTTCGATGGCCAATACTAGCTGGGTGACTGCAATATCCACTTCCTCCAGTATTTCTACTTCAGGTTCAGGATTTTGTAACAGAAAGACTTGGGCCTCCAAGGCCTTTTCTTCAGGAATATGAACTTGTATTTTTCCTTTTTTCAAATGTAATTTGTGCGTTTCATTTACTCAATATATCTCTTCCTAGTAATGGTATGGGACATTCAGGTATGTAAAGAAGTTGATGGGCTAACACTCATTTACCAATTCCAAATTTTAATGGCTGAAAGAAAAGCCAATTTTCCTTTTGCCTTGTTGCACCAACAACATTGTTTCCTGACTAAATTTTCCTTTACACATATTTAAAACTGAATATACCACTTTAGTATCTCCTAGGAAATCCATTTTCTCATTCCCCAGCATTAATGTAACCAGAGGTTCAGAGCTGGGTTTCAATTCAGATTTGTTTAGATTACTAACACATCGTCAAGGTACAAATATATATATTTCCTTCATCATCATATGATCTTTTGTTACTGGCCATTTCAAACCAGCTAGTGTAGGTCCTTTATATATAAAGTATCTTTCTGTCCTAGTAACAGGGGTAGGAGGTGCAGTTTAGCACTGTGTGGATGTGACCAATATGTATATTCTATCCCCTATGTCATTTCTGATGAACTGTTAATGATTGATCACTTGCAGTAGCGACCAAAGTGCTGAGGACATGCATACCCATCACCTCAGGCTACAAGTTGGGTGTTGAACAAATTAAGGAAATAGACAAATCCTGCAAGGTGGGGTAGGTTTCTTTTTCCTTACACAAATGACTCAGCTGTGATAACTCCCCTTCAGGAAACACTGAGATATTCATGCGTGGCTTGGAGATACTAATTTCTGCTGATAAACCATAATGGATTCACCTACACTGATATAATAGGCAGCTTTAACATCTTAGAAGGTGTCAAAGACTCCTGAAATGCCCCGTGATCCAGTATTACATCATCCAGTGTAACACTTCCCACCCCAGGGGGGTACCGGAGTGTTTCCACCCAGCCGAAGAATGATATAAACTAGGATAGACCCTGTGCTGGGGAGACTTTTTCCCCATCACTCAACAGATTCAGACTGCAACCACCACTTTGACCAACGAACATCAAAATTGCAACAATCAAGTCTCGTTGCAAGATCCATGGGTGAAGGAAGGAGCCACTCCTGGACTGCGTTGCTGCTTGCTGCCCCCACCAAGAGACCCTGCACCTGCACCATCATTACCAGGGGTCGGCATAAAGGCAGGTAATTCCTGATTCAGACAATATAGCTTCCCAGGTTTTCCTTTTTGCTTTTCCCCCCCAGGAGATTGTGTGGTGCACAGCACAGGACTGACACCATTTTGTTTTTGTCTGACGGGGCAAGGCTATACTCTGCCTTTGTTGGTTAAACCAGTTCCTCTGCATCATTGTATTTTATTGCAATTTCTTATTAAATTGTAACTTTGACTTTTAATCTTTCTTGGTATTCCTTCATTCGCTATCAAAAGGAGGCAGTTGAGTTGGGTTCATTTCTCCCACTGGTTTTCTTTTAAACCAGCACACCTTCTGTAGTACAATTTGTAGTAATTCTATTACAAATCAGGTTGGTAGCCTGAGAACAGACTTACAAATTCCCATACTTAATTTAAATTAAGATTAGAAGTTTTATCTGTTGAAATGACACTGTTTCTATGCAAATTGAGAATACTTGCTACTAGCATTTATTAACAGGAATAAAATTAGTTCTTCCATGAAAAATGAACCATACCAGCAAAGTCCCAAGTAATTGGAACTGACATCTTTTTTGACCTCTTAATTGAAACTTCCCTTATAGAAATATGGTATTTGAATGTGAGCAGCAAACATCACTCAAAGTCACTCAAATTATACCTAACTTCACAAACAGTTCTTTTGTTATAGCTTCAGACATCTGTCCTGAGAGTAAGCTGAAAGAGGCATACACCAACACCCAGCAGCAACTACCATGTTCTGCCACATGGTTTTGCTACCTCTGCAATAATGGAGGTGCAACCTTAACTGCTTCTTTTCACAGTTAACTTCATTAGCTGAATCCACTAATGAATCTGAGTTTGTAAAAGGCCTGAAATGCTTAACCCAAGTGGCTGAAACTTGGGCAGAACCTCCTGTTCTGTTTCTGGCAGCAAGGCAGTAGTATCTTGAACCTAGGGATGGTTGCTCCTCCAGGAATGTCCAACTCACAAACATACCTTATCTAGAAGATGACAACTGTAGAAATTGCCCTTCACGCCTCTGACCCTATGGAGATGCACAGACAGCTTGGTTGTTTCTGAGGCAACTGTTAAGTTGCCATAAACTTCAGAAGAGGGTATTAAAAAAACCACCACAAACAACAAACCAAACCCAGCCAACCAGAAAAAAACAAACCCTGCTGTCACAAAGGAGTGGAAGGCTTAGACAAAGTTTATCAGAGAAGCTGTTTGATTGAGCTATGAGGTGCAGAAAAGGCCACCTTGCTTTCTAAACTTCTCAGAGAGGAGCCTGGGTGCAGCTGGATCCAATCTTAGCCTCAGATTTTGTCAATGGTTTAAATTAAAGGAATTATAGAGGTGTGATTAAATCACTTTGTCCCACAGGTTTTAATGATGGCAAATTAGATATATTTATATAAAATGAATTATTTATTATGGCAATTGAACAGAAAAACAGACAAGTAAACAGACAAAAGATCTAAATCAGAATAATTTACTACACAGCATAAAAGCTAAAAACTACTAGTAGAGTATATTATAGCATAAAATAGTATCAAAGCAATTATATTAAGACAATTGTGTCAAAGCTAGAAAAGAAACAATCATTAAGTAGAGATTCACGTAACTCATCACACACAATGAACGTGTGTGGCAGAATGAAGGCACAGACTCCCGATTTATGGTTGACAGAAATGACTTTAATGCTAATGATCCAGGGTTTATATACCATCGGCTTTCAACTGTGATTGGTTAAGCAAACAAGGCAGAATACATCTGTAGGTCACACATTCACCACACAAACATACACAGGGCAGCTGCCTCACAAACACAGACAGACCTTGTCCATTTTCACCCCACGCATAGCAAATTGCAAACCAAGAACTTAGTTCCATCCCTGGCCAGTCAATCAAGACTTTAGATGAAATAATACAAGGTCATCTCGACATTTCCCAGGCCTTCTTGTTTTTCTTCCTTCTTGTTCTCATGCTGGCTTGCTACATTTCCCCCTTCTCTTTTTAGCACAGTGAAGGAGGACAGCTATTGCTTGGTGTTCGATGGCTTCAGCTTGATGGGAAATCCGGTGTAGCCAGTGTAAAACTTAGCAAAAATTGCTTCAATTCACCCCACAACTTATTTCTAGTTTACAAGGCATTTTGTCTATCTTCTAACCACACAACAGCGGATTCTAAGGTATCTAAACAAACCATAAGGACTTAATCAAAATTTATAGCTCTTACAAGATGTTATCAAAGGCAGTGTAATCTACACAGATTTTCATTAATAAGGTGACTGCAACAGAGGCAGTAACTGAAATAACTGGCTTGCTACAAACATGGGCAGATCTCTCTCTTTCACTTAACCCCTGGGGTGTAACCATGAGCAGGCATCCCTGCTTCATGGGAGAAGCTCCACACACTTTAAGAAGGTATGTGGAAGAATCTGCCATCTGTTGGACTGAGCTTTTATAGTTATAAAGTGATTGACTGCTAGTCACAAATTTACAGGCCAGCTAGCAGATTATCTGTCAAATCCTGATTGCAAAAGCAGGATAAATGTTTGAAGTTTGGTGAACCAGGCTGGTTTTAGCATAATTCAACACTAAAACCAGCACCTTGGCTCCACTGGTAGCCCACTACAGATAGCTTGCATTGTTTGAATTCTCTGACCAGATTTTAGGCCAAACAGATTAATTTATCAGGGCAAAGAATCCTGCTACACCCCCCAAAAAATACCCCCAGCCACTAAAAACATCCCCCGACCCCATGTTCCACCCCCCTCCCAAAAAAAAACCCAAACCCAAACCAACAGCACACTAAAACAAATTTTGAATCACACTCATCCCCACACCACTTTCTATTACATGGAGTAGATCTTTAGTAAAGAGTTAGCAAATTAATGAGAGTTAAACTTGTTTAATCAAGTCTCCATGAGATTCTATTTGAATCTTCTTAAGATCACTCTAGTTCATGTTTTGACCATACCTTTTTGGTTTCTCTGCATTGATGCCTAAAGGTTTGGTGTGTATTTTGTAGATTTTTTAGAGTTTTAGAAGTATAGGTTTTCTTGCTCACGTATTAAGTGGTGTTAGAAGTTACTAAAGTGATTTTCTCACACATTCTCAGGCTTTCTGAAGGTCATGATGTTTTTCAGAGACACCTGCAAGATAACTTGAAGTCAAAACAATAGAAGAGCCCAGAATCCCTTGGAGGTGGTCCAGGGGACATAGCCTAGGACCCCGATGGGTGGACCACCGAGGGAATTAGAAATGATGATTGATTATAGATATCTAATATGTTAATTGTTAGGAAGAGTATAAAAACTGTAACATTCTGGGGGGTGGGGTTCTACAGGGATTTTTGGATGCAGAGATCCTTGTGGAATCAATGCACATTTTGTAGGCCCAGCGGAGGCCCAGAGCCTCCAAACTCCCAATAAAGGTATTGTCTATCTTTCTCCATTAATGTTTTCTCTGATTGCCTATCTTCCAGGATTTTAGACATCATCATCTTCAATGCTTGCCATTTTCTGGAGAGACCTGTCATACCTCAAGACTCATTTTACTTTAGGTCAAATTGTATTGGGTTTGCATGGCAAGGTTTTGGTAACAGAGTGGCTACATGGGGGCTTCTGTGAGAAGCTGCCCAAAGCTCCCCTCATGTCCAACAGAGCCAATGCCAGATGGCTTCAAGATGGCCTCACTGCACACCAAGGCTGAGTCCATCAGCAACAGTGGTAGCACCTCTGGGATAACATTTTTAAGATGGTGTCACGTGAAAGGGAGGGGGGACAGAGAATTCACCTGACCCTTAGATAAGGGAGATTTTCTCAACCCCCAGAGATTTATATGTCTGTTAGTGCCCCAGGGAAAACAAAACCATGTAAGTTTGATCTAGTCTGTCAGGTATTCTGCACAGGAACCTTTCACCAAACAGATTCACAAGATCGGGGTAATTCAATTGCCCTTTTTCTGGGGACTGCCATAAAACAGCATAAGGGAAACCCCTCAGAGGATTTTCCCACATATTATTCTGCCATCAACAAACTGTCAGGACCTCATAAAGGACTCACTCTAACAGTTTACAGAATAACAGTCTTTATCAATACAAATTGTGACAAATTAAGAAAGATTCATGGTCATCAGTGATAGGGTCTGGCTGCAAAAACATATTTAAAGCTATCTAATAATATTAGAAAGTGAGCACAAGCACAAACTAAAACAAAACAATCTACCAATATATTATGGAGCAAAAGTGAGCTCTAGTCCTTAAAAGCAGTAATTAGTGTGCATAGCCTAAGACAGGTTCAACTAGTCAGCCAATCCCAGCAGTTTCAATAGAAATCTTCCTCCAATTTCTGCCCATTTCTAACTTACTTTTATACTATTTCTTTAAGTTTAGGTGGAGTTTGAGTGAATTTAATCATAAGTGCTAAATCAGGTAGTTGTCTTTGGCATCTATTTTTTCTTGATGGACAGACCTGGCATGGGTCAAAGTGTCATCATGTTCCCTTCCTGCTGGATGTTTGCAGAGACAGGTCACGGTGCCTTCACATCACTCCCTTCTCCAGTGTATACTCTATCCCAGGTATTTATCAGTGTTTATGGAACCTTTGTAGGCATTGTGACTGTATTGCATCCAGGAAAGCAGCAGCTGGTTCTATTTTTGTACTTTTTATTATCTTTTAACTTTTAACCCTCATCTAGGAAGCAGCAACTGGTTTTCCTCTGTAATTTGTATTCTCCTTTAACTTTTAACCTTATCCATTACTCCACATAATGGGGAAAAAATACTGCTGGGGGAACAATAGCAGCAGAGAGACAAGTGAGAATATGCAAGAGAAACAGCCCTGCAGACACCAAAGTCAGTGAAGAAGGAGGGGGAAGAGGTGATCCAGGTGCTGGAGTGGAGATTTCCCAGCAGCCTGTGGTGAAGACCATGGTGAAGCAGGCTGTCCCCCTGCCACACATGGAGGTCCACAATGGAGCAGAGATCCACCTGCAGCCCATGGAGGACTGTAGCTGCATCAAACCAAGCATGGGAATGAGAAAGAAGAAAAAAACAAGAAGGCCTGGGAAATGTCAAGATGACCTTGTATTATTTTATCTAAAGCCTTGATTGACTGACCAGGGATGGAACTAAGCTCTCAGTTTGCAATTTCTTATGCGTGGGGTGTAAATGGACAAGGTCTGTCTGTGTTTGTGAGGTGGCCGCCCAAATGTGAGTGTGTGTGAATGTGTGACCTACAGATGTATTCTGCCTTGTTTGCTTAACCACTGCCAGCTGAAAGCCGATGGTGTATAGGGTCATTAGCATTAAAGTCATTTCTGTCAACCATAAATCAGGAGTCCATGCCTTCATTTCACCACAAATGGCGCCCAAATGGGTTTAAGAAGTAAAAGAAAAAAAAAGTATATATTGCTCTGGTGGCAGAAGCTGCAGTCAAATGGGATCAGTCATTTTCACCTTTGTCCTGGTACAGGTTCATCACCCACCATTGTGAAAGAGGTGAGCAACTGCAGTAGACCATGGCTCATTCGGTTTCAAGGGAACATAAGTTATATGCAGATATTTTCCAACTCATTTTAAAAGAACAGGGGTCTACTGTTAAAACAGTCCATGTGGTAAAATTGCTTGTACGGGTTAAAGATTGCTGTCCCTGATTTCCTAGGCATGGGTCTTATGAGACTGCTGTGTGGGCTAAG
Organism: Anabacerthia variegaticeps; assembly: GCA_035583185.1. Taxonomy (NCBI): domain Eukaryota; kingdom Metazoa; phylum Chordata; class Aves; order Passeriformes; family Furnariidae; genus Anabacerthia; species Anabacerthia variegaticeps. Next base: position 2,571,356 of record JAWWEW010000082.1, on the reverse strand, counting down.
GTTGGAGAACAACTGCAAAGAAAAACAGACTTAGCTTTAGATGTTCCAAGTGAAGTTGTAATTGCTTGGAAAGCTGTGTATACCACTTTAAGAGCCGTGGGGTAAGCAGACAGCATTTTGCAGGCAGCAGGCCCACCTACAAGGATGGATCCCCTGAGGATAATAAAGTAATTGATGGCCTGTTGACAGTGACAGATGAGCCTAATGAGCCCTGTGATCTGAATTCTGTCACCCCTGAGAAAGAAACAACCTTATATTCTTTAGCCCAGTCAGAGATCTTGGCAGCTTCTGACCCAACATCAGGATAAATACGGCAGGCACAACATAAACAATCTCAGTCTCTGGTATTCTTTCCACCGCAAACAGTACCAACAGCACCAGCACTTTGCCAGGAGGATAGAGAAGACTCATCTATTTTAGAGGACTGTACGTTGACTGCTTTGAAATGCTCAGATGTTGAATTGTTAAACACTATGCCAGTAGTTTATAAACCACACCACATCCCCGAATTTGAACATCTTCCTTATGAAGTTGCAAAAGAAGTCAGTAAGTCAGTAAAAGATTATGGACTGCAGTGATTGTATACAATAGGTTTGATAGCAGCCATTGGAGATTCGTACATTAGGACTCTGTCTGACTGCAAATGCTTTTTACGTTTAATTTTGTCTGCTGCGCAGTTTACCATGTGGACCACTGACTATCGAAAACTGGTTACTGCTCAAGTTCAGGACAATGTAGCAAACGGGACAGCTATAGGTCAAAATGAGTTACTGGGAGAAGGGCAATATCTTACTGCAACAGCACAGGTCATGCTGCCACGGTTTGTTTTCACTCAAGCTACTGATCTGAGCATGAAAGTCCTTTAAAAAGTCACAGACACCAGAAACAGAGAACCACCCTTTGCAATGGTTAAACAGGGACCTCAGGAACCGTATGTGTTATTTATTGATTGACTGCAGACTGCAATTTCATAGCAAATAGAGAATGAGGCAGCTGCTCAGGTCTTGCTTTTTCAGTTAGCAATTGACAATGCAAATGCAAATTGTCAAAGAGTTGTTGTGCCCTTAAGAACTCGGACCAAATCTGTTGTTGAACTTATCATGGCATGTCAGAATGTTGGTGTGGAGTCTTTTAAGGCTTCCCTGCTAGCGACTGCATTAGATGAGCAAATGATTGTGGCTAGCACTGCTATTTTGTGTTATCAGTGTAATCAGGAAGGTCATATTAAAAAGGACTGCCCTTTGGGGAATAAGAAAGGGGGACACCACCCCCCTCCCATCTGTGTCTCAGCTGATCCTTAAGGTTCCGGTCTGACCACTCCAGGAAAACAATTGGATTTGTGTTCCCATTTAATTTCTTTACAGACTTTCACAGAAACGAACCATTTTTCTTTTTTTCAGTGACCCTAAAACTGAGCCAACTGCTTCCCTGGTCTCAGAATGCGAATAAGAGTTTAATGCCTTGCCTTGTTTCCCTGCAGCGGTTTGCGATGTTTGAGATGTTTGGGGCTGGTGGGCCGCTCAGCTCTGCTGGGGTTGCAGCTGAGCAACAGAAGAATTATCCCCTCTTTTTGATCTGCTGAAGGGTGACCCTGATTTATCATCTCCACATCAATTCACTGAAACAAGTCAGCAGGCCTTACAACCGGTCATGCAAAAAATTCATACGGCTTTTGCAGGGCGGTGTAGGCTGAATGTCACGATTGCCTTGTTTGTGATTTATAGTTCTTTTCAACCCTATGCTCTAATAGGACAGTGGGTTACCAAAGACCAACAAGTCATAATTTTAGAGTGGGATTTTTTTTGTCACAAGTATTTCCTAAAACATTACCTACAACAGTGGATATGCTAACTTCTTTAGTGCATAAATCTTGACAATTTAATTCCTTCTCTAGTAGAATACCTGGATTGTTTGAAGAATGAAGGCATTGTCTCAACTTGGCTACTAAATGTATTTAAAAGACCTGATTTTTCCCATCCAAAGAAGTTTGTTTAAAGCTTAGAATCTGTAGTAAGAAGCCAAGAGAATGAGAAGTGTCCAGTTTCAATGGGAACACCTGTGCTCTCCCAAACCCCCCAGCTGCAGATACATTGTGTATAACCGCATTTATGAAAATTGCCATTTTCATGGAAATGAGCAGATTTAACTTTTTTCCATATCCTTGTTGATGCACTAAGGAAAGCCATTTAAGCCTCATTCTTTTTATCAGCATTTTTGTCAGATTTTTAGGTAGTACTCAATCTTTTTCATGAGGAGGCTGGCTGGTAGAAAGACTTTTTTTTGCAATTAAGCACTATCCTAAAATGTCAGCATTGTCAGGTGTCATGGTTATTTGTGTTGGAGTTGCTGAAAGGTGGAATCCAAGTATTTTAGCCTTATAAGAAATAGCCTTAAATAAGAATGGAGTGTACAAAATTGCTTCAGCTTTAAGTCATACAGAAATATCCTTGTATGGTAATGGTTTTGGTACAAAATGGGAAGAAATCTAGAGGAGAGTCAAACATCAGAGAAACTTATTGAAAGTAAGTATTTGTAATACCAGCAGCCTGGTTTTCAGAAACTTGAATATGACTTACAGTTAATTTTGTTTATGAAATTGAACTTGCAGATGTAGGTGTAACTTAAATGGTACTGATGTGTGTGTGTATATAATGTTTAATTCTATTTGTAAATGAGAAACTATGTAACAAAATCATAGGTATGAGGTTTTCCTATTGTAATT
>JAWWEW010000082.1:2531573-2541972 GCA_035583185.1 Anabacerthia variegaticeps | reverse complement strand
TTTTCAAAACCCCTAAAATAACCAAAGCAGTATGCTGCCATCACAGAACAACACAGGCGCCATTACATCATCTTTAAAAAACAATTAACAAATCTAAATAAAATTTGAGAGCTCCTTTGCTACACCATAGTTTATAATTTCACCATGAACCGATTCAGTTTAAGCAACCAACCTATAAGGGAAGCAGAATTATGAAACACATTAAGAAGATCTGTTTGTGAGGTACCCATGTTCGTGCTCAGTGTGAGTAAATTATACTTCTGAGACAGGTGCACATCTGGGAGACCTCTTACTAGAATTTTCACCTGGATGGAACTGCATTCCTTGCAGGATTTTCATCCAAGTGTCCACTACTAACTGGAAATTAAGCCCAAGACACACTGCTTGGCATTACTGATGAAGATACAGAGTACAAAGACGAGAGGGACCACAAAGACATATACAGACTAGCTCTAGGCAATTTGGCAGGAACTGCATATGGGACTAGAACTACTCTACAGTGGTGGCTATGATCACCAGCACACACAGGAGAACAGAGCATGTCCCAGCCTTTTCTTTCTTCTCAGCTTCAGCCAACTGCCCATTTGGCAGCAAAGCAGTGGGATACAGGCACACTGCTCCACTGGTGACAAGGGCAGGGGAAAAGGCATTCATCCCAGCAGAGGACAGAGGTGTCAATAACAAGCCAAGTTTGGTGCCTGCCAAGAGGCTAGGAGGAGCACCCTTGAGTCCTTTATTTTAGTGAGTCTTAGGTAAGACCATCACCCTGGAATGCACATGCTTCATGGTTGGACCTGAAGAGCACTGGACCTATTCTCCCCACCTAGTCCCACATCAAGTTTGAGGGAGTTTGAATGCAGAAGGAAGCAGGGGATTCGGGGAAAGCCCGAGCCTCTCCTACAGTAAGCAAGATGACAACAGATGCTAGCTCAGTGTGAGCTAACAGCAAGTTATCTTGCTACATGGGAGGCTTCTAGTTTACATTAGACAAGTCCAAGATGCACTCTTTAACCTTGGAGAGAAAAAAGCCCCCGGTTTATTTATTCCATTGGCTTATTAGAGGAGATAGCCAACCAGAACACCTCAAATGGGAATAGTTTCCACAACCTGATACATAAAGAGGTCCTGGGTTTTAGGCAGTTTATGAAGAACCCATGAGCTACCACAGCAGCATACTAAGGAACCTTGACTCATCTGGAAAATTGATAGATTTAGTTCATTTTAAAGGACAAGAACACTCATGTCCCTAGCCCCCATTTCCTTTCAGCACCTCTGCAGGCCCTCAATGTAATGTCATCCTGCAATAGCCACACTGCAGAACAGCCTATACAAGCTCCAGTTGTGCAAGCCGATACCTGGGAGAAGCAGAAAAGGAACAGTGGATCAATTTTTGTTCTTGGCACTGCTGAAAACTACAATTCAAATACAAATACATTTTTGAGAACTCCTGCACTTTGGGCTTGATGGGAAATACCCCTGGGGAATCTGTCCCTGGGCTCCAATTAGTACAGCTTAAAATGACTGTATTCTTCTATGTATAAACAGTGTCATTAGACTTGTACTTTTAAAAAATAAGATTAACCCAGGCTAGGGCCAGGCACTACAGATAAAGTAGTAGCTTATCTCTTATAAATATTTTGAATATTTTTAAATTACAAATATTCCTCACTCCAGGTAATGGAACTGACACAAAATATCTGCAGACACACAGCCCCTAGACTTTCACAGAAAGCCCAGGAGCAACCACTCTATAAGAAAGGAATCCTACCTCACAGCAAAGAAGAGGAGGGGGCACATGGCCAAGAGAGCCTAAATGTGGGGGAAGAGTCATTTGGAGTAAATATAATTAAAAAAGGATTTAAAAACCCCTTCATATAAAAGATCAAGGAGGTTAAAGAAAAAATAATGGTTCAAAAAGATGTACAAGACTGTTAGAGACCAACAGAAAACACCACTAAAAAATAACTTGCATTTAAACCAGAAATCAATGGCATCACACAATTTTGTTGTTAAAACAGGAAAGAAAAGTGGAAATCTGTGTAAAGATCAGCATTTACGAAGAGTTATCATTAGCTCCAGAGACCAGCGTAATTCCCATGAAGTCCTGATGGAAGGGGGCCTCCTGCCACAAAGAGTTTCGTTCCAGACGAGTCGTAGCAGTGGGTGTAAACAGCATTTGGGAAGAAATGTATGTCAGAAAAATAATTCCTCCAGGTTTCATCATGATTCTGTTAAAGGAAAGTTTAGATTATTACTGTTGCCAAACAAACACAAAACCTTGTTTCACAAAAGCAGAAGGTAGCTTCCAGAGCCTAAAAAGGGATTTTCTCTGTTAATACTCCTGAAACTTCAGATAGATCAATGAGAAGATAACAAAGTTCTCCTGAAGCTTTTTCTGAGGACATTTGAGCCAAACATTGGAGGAAGGAGGTGAAGGGTAGGGAAGATATCAAGTTTCATTAGTTTTTAAAGTTACATCACAATGATACAAAAGATAATGGAGAGAAGTTAGACAAAAAAATTCACTGCTTTATGGTAATATACGGGAAATTAAACTCAAGTGCCTGCCATGGCATTACCTCAGGAGGCTAGTTTCTAATACTGCACACAATTAAATGAAATCTCTCTTGCTTTGAGTACCACTTTAGAGTAGCACATTTTAAAAGGAAAACAATGTATTTTGTGTTTGAGGTTCTGAAAACTAGAAGTTAGATTGCATTAGAAAATATAAAGATATAAAATCTAGTTCATTTATGAATTGGTGCATAAGAACAGTAGTCAGTATGACTTACACTTGAGCAACCAACCATTCAATACCCTTTCATAAAGCCTTCGTATAAAGCAATTCTGCAACACTTCTTGCTTCTCAAGATTACAGTTATTGGTCACATGATCACTGTTTGACTGGGACACATTTCATACAATAGCTTCTGTTACTACAAAAAGAACCAGTGTAAACTCCTGTATAAAGGGTTTCATACATCTACAAGCTACTCACCAGCCAGCCTTTCCCAGTAGTCAATTTCAAAATTTCACTTCCTCCTAATTTCTGCTTTTGTCCATAGCAGGCACGTGGGGGCTTTTCATCCAGGAACCTCTGGGCTCGGATATCGTAAAACAACAAGGAACCTTGCCCCGTTCCCACTGTGATGATGTGCTCATAGAAGCTCACCGATCGAATACCTGTCAAACAGAGAAGGGACATACAACGCAGTAAGGAAAATGGATGCTTTGGTTCTGCAGTGCTGCTGTTTGATGTTTAATATTTTCTTTAAGAGGAACTACCTACTAGTATTCTTCACAACACACAAGTTTGAAGCACATACTGCTATGGAGCAGTGTAGACGAATCCCATTGATGCTACTGAAACAGCAGCTTCAATTACATATACTACTTACTTTCTCCTCTGATGTCATCAGCTACAATGATGGTGCATAGTAAGAAGCTTAATTCTCAGCAGGCCCCAGCTCTGACAGATAAACAAAGATCACAAGCCACTTAGAATCAAGAGTAGCTTTGTCCTGTCTTTTACAAGTCTCTAAGTGAACACACCATAAGTATGTGGCAGCAGACAGAGGAAAGAACATCACATTGGCTTCCTCCACAAGCTCACACCCTATCTAGCTACCTGCCAAGCTGTGATAAGTGACTATGTGAGAAAAATTACTGTCCCAGCTGCTACCAAGTGCATTTTGCTGATCAACAGGCTACCTGTAAACAAGTATAAGCATAATAATCACTAGTCACTTTGCTGCTAAGATAGATCAGGATCTTAAATAATTTTGAGGCTATCCCTGCTCAAATATTCTCACACCAGCACACCTTACTTTGTAGCTAGTACTTTTAGTGCTTCACCCAGCAATGAAAACAGACTAAGAATACTGCAAGCAAAGCCCCACCATGTTACATTAGCACATGGGAAGCTATAAGTTTCCAGTCCAAACAAAACATTCTAACACAATTCAGTTATGCCATTAGATTGAGCAAAAGAGTACATTTTGTTTTCACAAAATCTTAATCTCAAGACTCAGCTTCAGATTAAATTTCCTTCCCTTGGAAATAGTTTTGGGGAGATTCTGTACGTAGGAATTTGCAATTTGCAAAATGTCCTGTCATCTCATCTCTATTTATTGTGCAAAAGGTTTGCTCTGTGTAAGTACTCTAACCCAAACAGCTCTTCTACACAGATTAAACCCCATCACATCTATGCTCCCCCTTTCTGCCCATCATGAAGGCAGGTTATAAACCCTACATCTTTTTAAGCTGTCTTTAAAGTACCACTGAATTACAGCCTAAGCAAGCATTCAAATGGGAGGGGAAAAGAGTGAGCTATACCAGCTACATCCACGTGCCAAGCGCTGTCACTGTACCAAGTGGGGCTGAACGTCACAAAACTTGTGACATACTGGAATACACTCAGCAGTACACATGACAGCAGACATCCAAGAAGTGTAGATGCAGAGTTTCCCCTTCCCCTCTGTACAGAGTCCTAACTAGAAACACCTCCTCATTCTTCCACCTCCACAACCTGATATTACATCCACAGCCACCAGCATCCATTACACACACTTAGAACAGGCAAGGCCACATTGTTGTGTTCCAGATATGAGGTGAAGTCTTGGCTGCAGGCTTAATAAGTGGGAAACCACTGTGCAAGTCTCACACCTGCTGAAGTAGATTTACCAGATTCACATAAGAATCTCTACTTTAATTCAGAGAACTATAAATGCATCTAAGCAATTTGGGAGACATCCCTCCCCCCATCATTGTTGTCCCAAACTGGGTTCTTTCAAAGGGTATGCAAGACGTTGATCCCCAGAGAGTTGAGGTATTTGATTTATTTACAGTTCTGAGCAGAAAGGGGGGCTGGGTGGCAAATCCACAAAGCCAGCACATCAAGGCACATGAAGGCCTACTTATAGGTTACAATCTTAGGCTATTAGCATATCTTAAGTTACTACTTGGCTAAGTTGCTATTGGCTTATCATTTCTCTGCTGCAATTTAAAAGCATAGTGTCCCAAGAAATCATGGCACATGCTTGATGAATAGTGGTCTTTTTGTGAGTAGAGGGTCCCTGAGCTAGGGGTGGGGTGTGGTTTTTACTATTATAATGAGCAAAGTTCATCACTAGGGCAAGTTCTCACCACAGAACCAGTCAAAACTGGGGATTTTGGCTCATCATTAGAAATTCTGGATAAGAAAAGTGTTATCTTTTGGTTTTTTCACCCCTCTTCAAGGACTTAGGCCATCAATTTTCTATTTTCTACATTCCCATGGTTATTGCTTCTATTGCTTAACCACTTTGTTATTCATCTTGTTATTTGGAACTTTGCTCCTGTTATTCATCACCATTACAAGGGCCTGGCTCTGGCAAATAAATGCAGAAAGCTTTAAGCCCTCTGCAGTCAGCAAGAGCAGTCACTTGGATAAGAGAAGAAAGGCACAAAAGCAGACCTCCTCTAATTTTTGCTTCAAAAGTGCTTTGACAAGCAACCCAGCAGAACACTTACTTAAGAGAGACAGGTGATGGAGTATGAAAGCAGATGGCATATACTTTTCAATGCAATTTATTAATAAAAAGCTATAAAATACAGAACAACTGTGAATCTTTCTCTAATCAAAAACTGAAAGAAAACTGAAGGAGTCCATGATGTCTCCACTACTAAGTGAATGTTTAGAACAGGCTTTCAAGAACAGCATTTCAAATTGGCTCCTAAGAGGCTGAAGTACCTCAGATTAATCATTCCCATCAAACTTAAAATTACCACTTGTGCCTAGAATTGATGACAGTAAGCTCTCCTACATTCCCAGCACTCTACCACCTGTGGGCCTGGACTATTTGGGTGAGCAAATTGAGTCTTACTCCTGAGAGGCAGGGAGCTCTACAAATCCCAGAAGGAAATGAAGATGCAGTAGCATGTCCTACGCAAAGAGTAAACACAGAGTCTGTGCTGCGCAAGCTCTGTCCACTGCATTAACCTTGCTGCCTTCAGGATTATAAAATCAAAGGCACACAACATTGCTCTGCAGGTCAGTTGAGCAGAAAGCAGTTGCTCACACAGATCAAGAACTACAGTCCAGAGCCTGCACTTTCCCATACAGCTGCTAAGAAAAGCAACACTCACGAGATGCACTAAAAAGCATTAGCTACCTTCTCACATAGAACAGCTAGGGTTATACTAGGTAAAAACCAGCCCCAGTTTCAGTCTTACTGACAACCTTTCTCTCACCTACTTTTGTATACAACACTAGTGGACTTACCACATTCAGCAGGTGCATTTAGAAGCTGGAAGCACATTCAAGTAACACTTCAAAGCACTTAAAATTCAACCCAGATTTTAGTCTGCAAATCAATAAATAGCCTACTCTCTAGAGGTGCTGCAGCACTCCAAGTCCCAGTGAGACCAACAGAAAGCTGAAACAGTCAGTATCTTGGGAATTAATATTACTTAAGTGCCTCCACCACACACACACACACACAAAAATATGCCTACTATGCAGAATAGAAAACAGCGTTGAACAAAGACTTTCTCCAGATATGAACTAGCAACCCAAAGACACTCCCTACACATAGATTATCCCCTCCAGCAGGAGTTTTTAGCCACCAGTCACCGCTGGACACTACACTCCAGTGTCTTGGTATTTCTTCCCTATGATACTGAAGGGTGACAGTGTCAGCACCTTCACAGAGCTCTCATTGACAGTGGGTCAAGACAAGAGGTGTTGCTGGCAAGATGTTCAAGTGACAAACACAAACTGGTAAAGCATCTTTTATCATATTATAGAAACTTGTCCTGTATCTGAAAGAAGCAGACCCTAACATTTATCTAGACAGCACTGTTCAAACCCCAGTAACCACATAAATAAAAATTTCCTAATCCTTGCTTACATGCACTTTTTTTTTTGTTGATAACTTGCCCAATGAAGAGATAAAGGACTAGAGTCAAGCTAAATAAGGACTACAACTTATTAGTCTGGGATTAATATGGTTTAAAATGGGCATCACAGCACAGTGCCTTCTCATGCTTGAAAATAAAGAGTATGGGAAGAAGCTTATGGGAGCATGTACCCTGCAAACCCTCAGGCTCAGCCCAGGTGTAAGGTTCAACTGGACATACTGCATTCACATCAGAAAAGGGAAACAGCACTCAAATCTGCAAACTTTTTTTTTAAGAGTAAGCTTTTGTACATTTAAAGCAAATAAATACACACTGACAATTAAGCGTCTCACTCATGGCTTTAAAATTACAAAGCAAGCATTCACTCACAGCACTGACTCCCAATATGATAGCACAGAGCATAAAAAACCCTTCCTATTTATTAGAAGCTTTATCTTACTGCAGTTTTAATAGCTACTTCTGCAAGCACACCATTTGAAGCACCCTCTGACAAGTTTCTTACCACTGCCTCGTTCTTTGGAACAGACGGATTTAACATTGTGAGCAGGCTGCCTTGGATCCAGAAAGGAGATGTGTGCCTGTGATCCTACTGCATACACTGACCACTCCTGACCATAAGCCAAACACACATTCTCCCTGCAGTATGGCAACTTTGTGGAAAGTAACTGGAAACAGAGGAAAGACAAATCAATATATTATGAGAAAAGAGCAAAACATTAATAGAACAATTCTGTAAGCTATGTTCAAGGAAGTTGAAGTGAAAAAACCCCATAATGCAGCTAAAGAAATAAGTTCATTGCAACAATAGAACTTTAAGAGAAAAGCAACAACCTGACCCAGAGAGAAAAAAATCTGAAGGAGATTGGATGCCTTATCTGAACCAAACTGAGATGATAAAGGTTGAAGCCAAGTATTATGCAAAGAACAACAGACATTTTAGTATATTGTTTTACATTTTTCTAAGCTGCTGTTATTTCTTCAACAGGTATACACAGACATCATCTCTCAGCTGAAAAAGCTTATTTCATACAGTAGTATAGATATTTCTAGGTTTGATCTGCAATTACACTTAAGTGCAACTTCCTTTATGAACACTGCTAATTAAGTATCCGTTATACTCTATGGAACAGTTCACTTGAGCTCACCCAGAACTGGCAGAAAGTTAAGATCATCTCTCACCCTCCAAAATAAGATGAATGGGAAGTTTCTCTCTCCAAGTTTATTTAGGACATTGCATTTTACATAAAGCTTTTAAGTGTTTGTCATGTATTAGAAATGGTATTCCCCAATTTAGTGTTCCCACAGAATCACCCCAGACCACAAACTGCTCACTCCCCCCCACCTCCCCCTGTGGGGGAATGGAGAGGAAAATTGGAGGCACAAAAAGGTAAAGATCACAGGTTGAGATAAGAAGAATTTATGAGAAACAGCAATGAAATAAGAAAACTAAGAGTAACAACAACAATACTAAAGACAGAAGGTACAAGATCACAATAAATACAATGATACAGAGAAAAAAACCCTGGTTTTAACCCACAAAGAACAGATGTATAACCCAGCATCCTGGGACGTGAAAAGAACAGTGTTTGTTAGCCCTTGTGCTGAGTACCACATGGTCTCCCCCCGGAGTACACAGTAAAAGGAAAAGAAACCTGTTGGTGAGGATAATGGTCACAGTTCTGACAAAGTAATGACTGCAGTCTTGTTGAGAGTGTCAGTCACAGTCCTGTTGAGGTTCTGGTCCTCCTCTGGATCCCACAAGTGGTACCCCCAGTCCCAAAACTCAAAGATTATATATGCTCAGGTTCAGGTGGGAATACCCAGTGAGGAGTTTCACAATGGGTGATTTACTCTGTGAGTCATGGGATACTCCTTGGTGGCCCATTAGCAGACACGATCCCTCAGGCTGGGTGTGAAGGTGCTAATGCCTCCCTGAAAGGGAGTTTTCACACCTGAGTCATTGGTGTGAAGACAGAAACATTCCCGTGCCTCAGAGTTCCTTAACACTAAGCTTGTAGCCTGAAGGGTCAGGTGTGCCCTGGGCAGCTGCTGCAAACGATCCATTAATAACAGTTTGTCAGAAATGACATAAAGGGTGTGGAACGCGCAGTTTTGGTTATACCCACATAGTGATAAACTAGTCTCGGCCCCTGTAACTAGGACACCACCACCCATTGCTTTCAATGTGGCTTTTAACAGTCCATTGTACCGATCCATTTTTCCAGAGGTTCGTGCATGATAGAGAATATGATACACCCACTCAATCCCATGCTCACTGGTCCAGGTGTTTATGGAGCTATTTTTGAAATGAGTCTTACTGTCTGACTCAATTCTTTCAGCGGTGCATCTCCAGCCATCCAGTGGTTGTTTTCACCATTGTAAAGGCATAGTGCTTGCCTTGGTGGGTTTGTGGAAGTGTGATGTAATCAGATCTGCCAGGCCTCCCTGTATTTATATTTTGACCATCACCCCCCATACCACAGGGCCTTTACCCTCTTGGCCTACTTTCACATTCCTGGATAACCTGGGAGATAGTGTCCATGATTAAACCCACTCCTCAATCATGAGCTCATCTGTATGTTTGTTATAGTTTCAGAATCTTGCAGTAGAATTCTTTCCCCCATCAACAGAGAGCTTGAGGCTGGCACCCACCTCCCGCTGTTAGCCAAGAAAGGGGATATTGAGTACTCCTATTCAGAGATAAAGACTAGGTAGGTGGAGAGTCGTTCTTTCCTCTGTTTTTTTTTTTTTCCCTTCTCTGGCTGTGGCTGGGTGTGGTGACAGCTCAGAAGGAGCCAGTGTTCGGATTTTGGCTCTTCTTCAACTGGCTCCAACCCCAAGCTCGGGGGGCACCCTGTGCCTTGGATTTGTGATGGACCTTGTCTTTGCTGGCTGCACCAACACTGGCAGGGAAGCTGCTGTTGCTATTCCTGCTGCTGCTTCTGCCCTCCTGCCCCGGCTCAACACCTCTTCTTTTGAGCAAAGGATGGGAACATGCCTGCTCTGCACCACAGAGAGGGCCCCACATTGGCCCTCTGTCCCAGCAGTCCTGCGGGAGCTTCCATCATCTCTGTCAATGTTTTTTTTTCCTCCGGTGCTGGAGGCCGACTCTGCGGCCAGCCGACGCAAGACATCACTACCTGCTGTCTGTAAATATAATTGCACCAAAAGGGGAGCAGAAAACTGACTTTGTTCAAAGGGTTAATTACAAACTGTTTGTTTGGTCCTTTTTCCCTGGACAGAGAGAGAGAGAGGTTAAGAACTGTTATCCTTTTCTATACATTTTTCTAATTAAAGTTTGTTCTAAATTTAAAGGAGTGGGGTTATATTATTTTTCTGTTGTTTTGTCTTTTTGGGGAAAGAAGGCCTTTTCCTTTCTCTTGGCCAACATAGACATCTTAGTTCTCCTCTGAACTAAGACAATGTTGCATCTCTTACCTGATGACCTGAGGTGTCCTGGGCCCACTGAGCCAGAAATAATTCACCCTTAGGTTGCCAG
>JAWWEW010000082.1:2378787-2391593 GCA_035583185.1 Anabacerthia variegaticeps | reverse complement strand
GTCTCAGTAGCTGGTACAGTGCTGTGTTTTGGATTCTGTGTGAGAATAATGTTGATAACACACCAGTGCTATGGTTGTTGCTAAGTAGTGCTTACCCTAAATCAAGGACTTCTTGGTGTCTTATGCTCTGCCAGTGAGGAGCTGCACAAAAAGCTGGGAGAGAGCACAGCCAGGACAGGTAACCCAAACTGGCCAAAGGGATATTCCACACCATAGAACATCACACCCAGTATATAAACTGTGGGAGTTAGCCAGAAGGGGGGAACTATCACAGTTCAGGAACAGGGTTTGGCATCAGTAAGTGGGTGGCAAGATACTATATTGTGCATCACTTGTTTTCCTTATTCTTATTTACTATTATTACTATATTTTGCTTTCCTTCAATTACTAAAAAGTGTTCTTATCTCAACCTATAAATTTTACTTTTGATCCCCCTCCCCATTCCACCAGGGTGAGGGAGTGAGCAAGCAGCTGCATAGTGCTTAGTTTCCAGCTAGGCTTAAACCACAACAGAAATATTTTTTTTTACTAGAAGATTAAAAAAAATTTAGAATAGCTACTGTTATAGTTTTAAAACTCAGAATTCCTTCCAAAAGCTTGGAAGCAACGCCTTGGTACTGATAAAGAGGTTTAACAAAGGACGCAATGAATATGCATGTTCTGATGTTAATAGCTCTAGCCAGAGCTTTTGTTTGGACCTCTCCCTGAGCCTGAGGGGGGAAGGGGTCAGTGTTCCTGGGCTTTTCTGTGCAGGTCAGGATCTCTCCAGCTCAGCACGGAGGAGAGAGAACAGACACACACACCCAGTCCGACATCGCTGTGGGGCCAGAATTGTGTACTCTGCTCTCTGGTTTCGCCAATCATCCCCAGACACTGCAAAGGCATCTGTGAAGGAGAGAACCTGCCTGTCTTCTACACTGCAGAGGCTGCGTTGCTGCTGTTTTTTTCTTTGTCACCGACCTCACAGGGGCTGACTGCAACTGCTACTGCCTTTCCCGAGAGACAGAGGCCAGCCAGCTGGGCACGACATCACCACCTGCTGTCTGTAGATATAATTGCATCTTCTCCCCCTTCTGGGCACAGCCAAAAGACATTTAACTGTTTGCTTTTGCCGTTTGGGGGTGGGAGAGTTTATTACAAACTGTTGTTGTTTGGTTCTTTCTGGATATAGATATATATATATAGATATATACATATATCTGTGTATTGTGGTTAAGAACTGTTATCCTTTCATATATATATATATTCCCTAATTAAAGTTCTGTTTTTTAAATTTAAGGAAGAGGGATTATTTTCTTGGCCAACGTAGATATCTTAGTTCTCCCCTCGAACTAAGACAGCTACACATTGATTTTGCCCACAGCTAAATGTGCAAATCTGTCCAGCTGCTGAATATAACTTCCGATATTTCACTATATTCTTGATCTTCTAAATTCCAGTCATATTTAAGCTATATACCATTAAGCTTCTAATGCTAATTTTCACATTCATCCTGATAGAACACTAGATTTACTTTTTTGTGGACTGAGTTACACAGCCATAAGACTTCCTAGAAGAACTAAATTCATAAAAGAGTAATTTTACAATGAAAGCAAATATTAAATACTACCTGTTTTATCTCCTCTAACATAACTACTGCAAAATTGTGAGAAATTATTGCTTTAGAAAAGGCATTTTGTAAAGCAATGCACCTTGTTTTACTTTGGTTTTATAAATTTATCTTAAGGGAAAAAATCCTATTTTGTTTTACCGATTAATACAATGCTTGCTAAGAATGTTACAAGATAGGTCTATAAAACATGGTCTGTCATGCCCTATATTAAATACTAATTTGACTAAATACTTCTCCTTAGTATATTTGTTTCTGGAATCACTGCTTATTTTAATAATGCAGTCCAAACACTGCTCATCAAGCTGGTCTACTCCCTGTTTTATCCCTCCTTGACATTATTTCCTCTGAACAAGCATCATCACTATATTTTCACAGAATGAGTCAGGTTGGAAGAGACCACAGTGGGTCATCTGGTCCAACCTCCCTGCTCAAGCAAGGTCATCCCAGAGCACATTGCACAGAATTGCATCCAGACAGTTCTTGAATATCTCCAATGAGGGAGACTCCACAACCTCTCTGGGCAATCTGTTCCAATGTGCAGTCACTCGCATAGTAAAGAAGTTCTTCCTCATATTCAGGTGGAATTTCCTGTGCATCAGTTTCTTCCTGTTGTCTCAGGTCTTAGTGGTTGGCACCACCGAGAAGAGCCTGGCTCCATCTTCTTGGCACCCCTCCTTTAAATATTTATACACATTAATGAGGTCCCCTCTCAGTCATCTGTTTGCCAGGCTGAACAGGCCCAGCTCCCCCCAGCCTTTCCTCATAAGAGAGATGCTACACTCCCCCAATCATCCTACACTGGATCCACTCCAGGAGCACCATGTCTCTCTTGTGCTGGGGAGCCCAAAACTGGACAGAGCACTCCAGATGTGGCCTCACCAGGGCTGAGTGGAAGGGCAGGATCACCTCCCTCAACCCACTGACAATGCTCTTCCTAATGCATCCCAGGATTCTGTTGGCCTTCTTGGGCACAAGGGCACACTGCTGGCTCACAGACAGCTTGTTGTCCACTAGGACCCCCAGGTCCTCCACTGAGCTACTTTCCAGCAGGTCAGCCCCACATCTGTACTGGTGCTCGGGGTTATTCCTCCCCAGGTGCAGGACCTTGAATTTGCCCTTGTTGAATTTCAGAAGGTTCTTCTCGGCCCATCTCTCAAACCTTTTGAGGTCCCTCTGAAGGGCTGCACAACCCTCTGAGGTATCAGCCACTCCTCCCAGTTTTGCATCATCAGCAAACTTGCTGAGGAGGCACTCTATCCCCTCATCCAAGTCATTGATGAACAAGTTAAACAACACTAGACCCAGTATAGAACCCTGGGGACACCACTAGTGACAGGCCTCCAACTAGACTCTGTGCCACTGATCACAACCCTCTGGGATCTGCCATTCAGCCAGTTCTCAATCCATCCCACTGTCCACTCATCCAACCCATACTTCTTGAATTTGCCTATAAGGATGTTGTTAGAGACAGTCTCAAAAGCCTTGCTGAAGTTGAGGTAGACAATATCCACTGCTCTCCCCTCTTCCATCCAAGTAGTTGTTTCTTCATAGAAGAAAATCAGGTTGGTCAAACATGACTTACCTTTAGTGAATCCATGCTGACTACTCCTGATCATCTTCTTGCCTTCCATGTGGATAGAGATGGCCTCCAGAATAAGGCATTCCATCACCTTTCCAGGGATTGAGGTGAGGTTGACTGGTCAGTCAGTAGTTTTCCAGGTCCTCCTTCTTTCCCATTTGAAGACTAGAGTGACATTTGGTTTCTTCCAGTCCTCAGGCACATCTCCTGGTCTCCATTACCTTTCAAAGATGATTGTGAGTGGCCTGGCTATGATGTCCACCAACACTCTCAGCACTCATGGATGCATCCCATCAGGACCTGTAAGTGTAGATACCCCTTCCAGAAGATTTATAATGAGGAAATTAGGGCTTGTTTCACTTAGCAAGTCTTTCCTAAGAAGAAGTACCTTTCTCAAAGATAGTTGGATGGTTTTTTTCCTTCTGCATTCCAGAAGAAGCTTTCAGTCTCTCTCTCTGGTATGAGGAGAGAGAAACAGATGCTAAGGGCCTTCAGCCTTCATATCAGAAAAGGCCTGGGGGGGAGGCCAGAGAAGATAAAAGCCTTGAAGAAAACAGGAGGCATGTCTTTCTGAGGCCCAGTGCTTTTTTGCAGCACTGTTACAAGTTTTCCCTTGTAAGTCTAGTGTTCTCAACTTTGGAATAAATTTTCCTGAACTTCTACTGCCTGGGATTTTGGGGGTACCTGCATGTTATCTTACTTCACAGGGGTCCATGGACTTGTGGATGTCAAGTTTGTTTAGGTGTTCTCTGACCCAATCTTCCTTGACCAAGGGAAGGTCTTCCTCCCAACATTCATTTACCATGCTCGCCTGAATCAGAGATCCCTGAGGACTGGTTTATCAGTAAAAACTGATGCAAAGAAGGCATTCAATAACTCTGCCTTCTCTGCATCCTCTGTTATCGGGGTCCCCTCCCCATTAACTAATGGGCCCACATTATCCTTTGTTTTCCTTTTTTATGTATTTGAAAAAGCCCTTTTTGTTATCCTTGACATCCTTGGCCAGATTTAATTCTAGATGAGCTTTGGCCTTTCAAGTCTCATTTCTACTTACTCTGACCACCTCTCTATATTCACTCCAAGTAGTCTGATCCTGCTTCCATCTCCTGTGTATTTCCTGCTTGTACTTAAGTAACAACAGGAGTTCTTTATTCATCCACATAGGTTTCTTGTGCCCTTGGCCCGATTTCTTCCTCATTGGGATGGATAATTCTTGAGCCTGGAGGAATTGATCCTTAAATACCAACCAATTCTCTTGGACCCCTCTTCCCTGCAGGGCCTGCTCCCATGGGATTCTTCCAAGAAGATCCCTAAAGACGCTAAAGTTAGCTCTCCTGAAGTCCATGGTCAATCTTACTCATTGTCCTGCTACCTCTTTATGCAATACTGAGCTCTACAACCTAATGGTCACTACAACTAAGGCTGCCCCCAGTCTTCACATCATCAAGGCCTTTCTTGTTGGTTAGTATAAGGTTGAGCAGCACACAATCCATTGTGGGAACATCCATTACCTGTGACAGGAAGTTGTAATCAGTGCTTTCCAGGAACCTCCTGGACTGTTTGTGCTTTGCTGTGTAGCTTCTCCAGCACATGTCCAGGTAGTTAAAATCCCCCCCAAGAACCAGGGCCTGTGACTTTGAGACTGCTTCTAGTTGCCTGTAGGTGGTCTCATACACTTCCTCCTCTTGATCAGGTGGCCTGTAGCAAACACCCACAACAATGCCACCCTTACTAGTCTGTCCTTTTATCCTAACCCATAAGCTCTCAACTCGCTTGTCATACACCCCAAGACAGAGCTCCATACATTCCAATGTTGCCTCACATAGAGGGCAACTCCACCACAGCATCTTCCTGGTCTGTCTCTCCTACACAGTGAGTAGCCCTTCACAACAGCATTCCAGTCATGCAGACTATCTCACCACATCTCCATAATCTCAATGAGGTCAAAGCCCTGTGACTGCACACATATCTCTAGTTCTTCCTGTTTGTTCTCCATAGTGCATGCAGTGGTGTACAGGCACTTAATAGAAGTATTTGATAGTGACAATATCCCAGTGGGGGTGCAAAGGGAGGCCCTGTAGTCCTGTCTAGTGGTTGTGTCTTTGGTTGCTTGTGCTTGATTGAGGAATTCCCTCTTAAGGCTTCTTTTGCTATAGAGTATTTATCCAATGTTTCCCTGTTGGCTTCTATTATCTCAGGAGTCCCTGGCTCATCTCTGTAAGACTGCAGGCGTGCTCCAGTGTGGCTGGTACATCTAAGAATCCTTCACAGGTGCCCTGTCCCTCCATTTTTTTCATACTATTCCACAGTTTGCCAGGGACAAGCCTGATATTGTCTCCCTTTCCCTTTCTTTAAAGATATTTTCCTTCCCCAAAGTTGGAGTACATACAGCAAAATCTTGCCTCTGCTTAGGAACAATCCTTGTCCCTTGTCCTTGCCTCAAAGTGGCTTGAGTTGGAAGGGACCTTAAAGATAATCTCATTCCAACTCCCCTACTGTGGGCAGGGATGCCACCCACTAGACCAGGTTGTTCAGAGCCCTATCCAACCTGGCCTTGAACACTTCCAGGGACAGGGCAGTCAGTTCATAACACTTCAACTCTGCTATTCCTTGCTCACTTTTTTCCCCTGCTCCAGCATGGTTCCTTCTCCATGGCTGCAGTCTTTCAGAATAAACCTGCTCCAGCATTGCCTCTTCACATACTGCAGCCTCCTTCAGTGCATATCCAGCTGTTGCAGTGTGGGGTCCTCTACAGGTCACAATGTGGATATTCGCTCTGGCATGGTCCTCTCCACAGACTGCAGAGAAATGCCTGCTGCCCAGTGGTCTCCTCCAGGGGCCACAGATCTCTGCTCAGCACATGAAACACCTCCTCCTCTAACCACAGGGCTGTTTCTCACTCCTCTTTTTCTCCTACTGCTGCATAGCAATTTTGCCCTTTCTTAACTGTTTACCCCAAGGCACCATCACAGTGGCTGAGGGGCTCAGCTATGCCCTGCAGTGGGTCCACTACAGCCATCTGGAACTGGCTGCATCCAGTGTATGGCAGCCCTAGACTCTCCTCACAGAGGCTGGCCTGTAGTCCTCACCCTTGCTACATACACCCAATGCAATTATAGAAGTGCATAAAGATCCTTTTTTCTTCATGAGTTTTTTGCTTTGGAAGTACAAACATTAAAGTTACTAAAAAAAGTCATTGCTTAAATTTTGCAAGGCTGTTTTGGCAGGTTTTTTTAATATCATTAACTCTCCTAGATCTTACTGCTAGGGTGGAATAACTTAGAGAAAGCATATTTCATTGTTTATCATACATTTTATTCAAACTATACTGAAAATCCAAGAGATGCGGCAAGTTCTAATTCACCTAATTAGCAATACTTTTTTTTCCTCCTGAAACAAATTCCAAGTTGATCCACAAACTGGTGGAATATAGCTCAAAGATTCACAATACAAAACACTGTTTTCCCCTTTTGAATTCCAAAATCCAGACAAAACCTAGTAGAAACATTAGACAGATGTCTTGTCTTTCCTTGCTGTTATTCTTAAGCAAAAAGAATCCACTTTTTAGTTACATTAGCTGGATATATTTTTTACAGAATATAGGAAAACATTGTAAACAAGTGACCACTTTATGTCTACTAAAACAGTAATGATCCTTTTAGGTGGCAAAACATGGGACATGTAATCATTCTATGATTTGTTCATTACTACATAAAAAATAAAAGCTTTCTCATAATGGCAGACTTACATGTATGGAAGAATCTTATCAAGAAAAGACTTAAAAATATAAAAGCTTGTTAAGTGTGTTTACATTCTTTGCTGCTACCCAAGTATTTCACTTCAGATCTCATGTTAAGATATTTGCCTTTCAAAATGTAGAGAACACTGCTTTTTCTTTTAAACAATAATTGTTATTTTGTCTCTTCAAACCTTGACCAAAGTGAGGCCCACTTCACCCATGAAAGCAAAAGCACACTAAGCAGAACTTAATATTAGCTTGCTAGCACACTATGCAAACTTTAAAATTAGCTTGGTCTAATCCATTGCAAAGAAACCCTTTCATCTGAAAATCACCTTAAGTCTGGAAGATGCATTTATTGTATGTTACTTTTGCAGTTAAACCACATTTTAAACTTGAAACCCACAGTTCTCAAGAATGAACCTGATGAATCTGCACAATTAGCAGATATGTTCATATGCAGGAGTGATCATATAAAAAAATAATTTTTAGTAATTTTTGTGTGGAATCAACTATCCTATAATCTTACAGTACCCAATTTGTTAATAAATTTTATCCAGTTATTTTTCTGTTAGTAATGTGAAATTACTATATAGTATCAAGTCATATTGTATCGGCTTATATGCAAACACACCTCTGATGCATGCTATTCCCAACTGCCCACTGAAAATTAATGACTTGCAATAGCAAAATCTAGAATATAATAAATGTGCAGCTGAAATATCAGATAAAATTTGATCAAAGACATGGAATGACACTGTGTTATTTTAAAAAATGAGAGCAAGTTTGAAATAGTTATAAAACAGCACATGTACACAGCCACAACTTTAAGCGATCTACCATTGACTATCAATACCCTATGTAAAAGCTCCATGGATTAGTGAAGGGGTGTTAATAGATTTAGATACACACTATGAGAAATGAGGATATAACCAATGGGTCTGTCCTGTTTGAATATAGTCTGAAGAACCCTAAGCTTTAATAAAGGCATAACTTTTGTTTAGTGATAACTATCAGTTAACAACTCCAGGAATTACTTGAGCAACCTGGTCTAGTAGGTGGTGTCCCTGCCTATGGCAGGGGGTTTTGAACTAGATTATCTTTAAGGTCCCTTCCTACTTAAACCATTCTATGATATGAGATATTGAAAATGGAAGTGTGCATGTTGTCAACCTTGGTATGAATTAAGCCAGAGAACTGAGTCCCCTGCAGAAAAACGCTTCTCAGGTATCCATTAGAAGCAAAATATTTGCAATATCCACCAGCATCATACACTATACATAAAGAAAAAAAAAAAATCAGAATTATACCACCTGGAGAAACATCAGCTAAGAATTGATATGAAATTGCCAAGTTAAACTAATTAGGAATCCCATCATATACAGAAAGAAGTCAGAGTTATTAATCAGGCAAGAAGCAAGATAGCTTCATATCAACTTTAGAGAATGCAGAAATCCCATGTACCATTTTTTTAGTTTTAATAGGACAAATACAAGAGCAAGAATCACATACACTGCACCCCCAAAAATCACTATTTGTGTATCAATCAGCTGTCTTTTTGCTATATCTCATACTGTGTACTGCAGTATGCCATGAAAGATCCAAAAGCTGTACATACACCAATAATCCAATACGGATTTCACAAGAAAACCACAAGGCAACACTCAGACAGGATACTCTACCCTAAGAGCAAAGCCATGATTAGCAATACTATGCTGAGCTGTCAGAAAGAGTACAGCACTCTGGACTCAGACTCAAAGTGATGGGAATGGAAAGTTCCCATCCTATGAAAGCAGGGGAGCTGCAGCTAGAACAGAGGCCTGCTGTACACAGCACCATACTAAACAGACTAAGATTAGCTTGCTTTGAATCCAAACATAAGCAACTTGAAACAGTACAAAGGTATAAGCATTTCTATAAATGCAGTGCTACCATTACTGTCCCTGTTCTGTTTGTGTCCCGCCCTTCCCCATTAAGGAGTTCCTCCAGTCAGGTCACCTTGACCTCAGCAACTAAGACCATCAAGAACAAAGTTATCAAGCTGGCTATATGGCACTGGCTCCATGGTACTGCATATTGCAGCTAATTTAGGATAAAAGTGTTAAAGTCTGACTGCTTTGAATATGCAATGATAATGGTTAGTGTGTAAGAACTAATGTATAGTAATAATTAACAACATGTAAGAGCTAATTATAAGCACAAAGTATACTGCTAACAAACATCAGCCTAAAAGCTTTCATTCTAAAGTTTAAAATTGACCTGATATCAGTCTAAACTCTCTCATCGCATCTCTTATTCCTTGAGATATCTAAATATATAAGACTCTATTTGTGTACATATATATGCATACATATTTAGTTGTGAAACAACTTTTCTCCTTCAACTTAAAGTTTTAAGACCCTAGTCACAATGCAATCTGGGTTCTTAAGCATCTGGAGACAAGGGGTAGCAAGTTCTAATTAATTGGTCCTCTTAACTGGGGAATGGTAGACTTCAACTGAGTGGAAAGACATGGCAAACAGACTAAAAAGTGACTTAAGTCTGCCAGAAGATTTTATCTAAACCACATTGATTAGAATTCAGGAGGAACATGGCAAAAGCAGCAACTGAAGCTTGCTTCTAATGGAGGAGGCAAAAACTATGAACTCAGAAGTAGAAACAACACTAAAAAAAGTAATCTGCAAAGAACTACTGTATGTGTATGTCCTAGTTTTGGCTAGAACAGAGTTAATTTTCTCACAGTAGCCCTGAGGGAGAGCAGGGAAGGGGTCAGGCTGGGGCCAGGGGTGCACCTAAGTCATATTCCATACAATCCACATCATCACTGGGGGGGTGGAAGCAGGGATTCTCACTTCTATGAAGAAAGGGGGGGGCATTGGCTTGGGGTGGTAGAAAAAAGGGTGCTGTGTGGAGGGTCCAGGAAAATTTTTCCTTTTGTCTTAGCGGTCACGTGGGACCTCTGTCAGTCGGTGAACACTCTTTTTTTGTATCTAAATCACTCTCTCTTTTGTATACTTTTGTTATTAATATTATTGCTGTTACTGCTCATTTTTCTTATTTCATTGCTGCTTTTTCAAGTAAATTGTTCTTATCTCAACTTGGAATCTCTCCTTTTTGTCTCCCTCTCACCCAAAGGGGGGGGGGGGAAGGGAGCAGCCTAAGTGGGGTTTATTTTCCAGCTGGGTCTTAAAACCAGCAGTTTGAACAGAAGCAAAAGGCTGATGAGCTAGCAACTTTAGGAGGCAGCAAATCAGGAGATGGCCTGGTACAGCTGCATATTAGTAGATATATATATAAAAAAATATTCTGACCCTTTTACTTAGCATTCCAGGAACACATATCAAAGTGAGGTCTGGTATTACACAAATCCTCAGTAGAGATGTTAAAAATGCCATTAATGGCTATCACAGTACATCAACATCAGGTTGTCTAGCAGGACACTACACTACAAACCCTGAAAGGGGGTTATAAGAGACTGAAATGCACCCCCCAATCAAAGGGAGAGTTTGTGTGTGTGTGAGGTCAAAACCTCTAATCTGCATAAGAACAGCCCAGGTGCAGAGGGGGTGTCCTCCCATCACTGGAGGATAACCATGACAAACCAACCTTTGTTTAGCAACAAGCTATTTTTTGAGTCAGATAAGGGAAAAGGCCAATAAGAAGCAGATTCTGAGAGATGGGATCATGCTTTTTATCATGACAATGCCCTCCCTTACACAACTGGCTCAGATATAAAACTCCCCCTCCCCAGAGGTATCAGAACACTCAGGCATAGGCCTGAGGATATTCATCCCTTCTGATAAGGCATAACTGGCTCAACCACACCGGTGTGAGAAACCATAGTCATGTCTTAGTAGGGGTCATAAACCATCAAAGATCCCCAAAGTGGCCCTAGACCCATTTCTGGGGCCTTCCATGAGAGAAATGTGTATGATCCACAGTGTTATATCAGACAGTGTAAAACTCCCCCCTCAGAGGAAGTACCTGGGCCTTCCCACCTGAACATATATTAACCCATTGAACTCTTTGTTTCGAGGGCTTCCCCCACCCCCATGAAGACTTCAACCATCACTTCGACCAACAGACATCTAAATTGCAACAATCAAGTCTCATCACTGGATCCACATATGGTGATATCTTTCTTCTCCACTATCTACTCTTATCCTTTCTTTCTCTTCCTTATATATTTTCTCAAGTGACATTTTTATACTTTTATATTGCTATAGATAATAATCAAAATATCTACATACCTCCTTTCCATTGCAACCAAATTGTTCTCAAATAAACCTGCCATATATAGAGATAGATATAAACACGAGTCATTTAGTGTAATTTCACTCTAATCTGCCCTAAGGGATCTATTATTAACAAGAACCTCAGTTACCCTGCCTCAGAGGCAGGTCATAACAGAGGTGACATATGAACAAACTGTATCCGCTAACAATAAATCAATCTTAGGAAGATTCATAGAAATTAAGATCAAGCAAGAATAAGAATTGCAAATATCACAGAAAAATTTGTTGAGGTATATAACCATAACTTTAACACCAAATGCAAACACTGTAATTATTTAAGGACTGGTATAGTATCTACAAGAAATGTTCCACAGCATGAAAATACTCAGATATAACCCACAGACAGGAATTACAATCCTGAAGTAGATGTCAAATAATGAACACTGGTAAAACTTATTTCTTTTAATTAAAAGAAATCAAGCGGAAGAATACTCTAATTGATAATAAAAAGCTGACAGAAGAACTGTTGGATTACAGTCCTAATTTTAAGTGTATAGTAACATACATATATAGGGGGGTGTATCCGGGCAGAATTAGATGCTAATATTTTTGGTCTGTGTTTGACCCAGCCACCTGGGAGGAGTTGTGCTTTTCCTGCCAAGTTATGGGAAAACAGGCTGATAAAGACAGACTCGGACCTTGAAGGAGGCATTTTTGTGTAAACTAAAATTAATTAGGCTCTCACTATTGGCTAATGGCCCTACAAGGGCACTTGAAGGAGAAAGAGAGGAGGAAGAGGAGGATGAAGTAAGCCCCCAGCCTCATTTAATAAAGACCCCCTGAAATATACCATGCAGGTACCAATGCCCTCAGACAGGCACAAGAGGGTCATACTTACATAACCGGGGGAGGGACTGGAGGATCTCTGTCTGGGTGGTACTGGCCACACCTGCCTGGGCTGAGGTCACTTCAGCAACTTCGAAAAAGAGCAGGTGGCTCATGCTGGGGGCTCGCTGTCTTCACATGACAGGACAACGTTGCCTTTTGGTGGGGACGCTTGCCGGTGACCCTGCTGACCCTTGAGGATGCAGCCACTGCTCTGGGAAGTGTGGGCATTCCGGGGGTCAGTAAGACAACTCCATGGGAAACACCTGGGCAATTTGAGTGTTTACACCTGGGGGCTTATTTTCCCTTTTCTCTCTCTCTGTCTCTTGGGTATTTTTCCTGTTTACTTGGCCACTTTTGGTAATACAACTACTGTTTGGGTTAAGCTTTCAGCAGTGTCTCAGTTTCAGCTTCCACAGCCCTTTGGACCCTCCCTGGAACAGGGGGGAAGCCATATGAGGAGCGGCTGAGGTCACTTGGCTTGTTCAGCCTGGAGGAGACTGAGGGGGGATCTCATAGCAGTCTACAGCTTCCCCACAAGGGGAAGTGGAAGGGCAGGCACTGATCTCTTGTCTCTGGTGACCAATGACAGGATCTGAGAGAATTACATGAAGCTGTGTCAGAAAGGTTTAAGTTGGATATTAGGAAAAGGTTCTTCACCCAGATGGTGGTTGGGCATGGGAACAGGCTCCCCAAGGAAGTGATCACAGCACCAAGCCTGATAGAGTTCAAGAAATGTTTGGACAATACTCTCAG
>JAWWEW010000082.1:2336497-2348861 GCA_035583185.1 Anabacerthia variegaticeps | reverse complement strand
CTAGTTGCTACATTAAATATGAGAAGCTATACAGCTATATAAAAATTTACAAATATATAAAATCCTAAGGCATCACCAGGCTCACACTCCAAGCTCATTGAAGGGGTTTTACTTTACAAATATACAAGGCTACCAAAATTCGCCTGCCAAATTTATTAAAAGGGCCTTCGGTTCTTTTATACCTTGAGAGGGCACAAGGGAGAAGATGTTACACATGTTTTCTCAGGAGATAAATAACATGCTTTTACTGGCAAACTTTAGAAAATAAGGGAACTTGGCAAAAGTTTAAAGGGCAACATTTAACCAAAATAAAGCATTCCACAAAGCATTGACTTAACACGTGCTAACCCATACAACTTAGCAAAATCCAACCCATCCGGTTTTAAGTTAGCCATTCTGGGGCTCCAGGGCAGAGTGAGGGGCAGTGCTCCCAGTGTGTTAGCCAATCTGAGGCTGGTTTAGGGGCTCCAGGGGGTGTGGTATGGGGGAGTGCTCCTGGGCTTCTTTTGACTGACAGCTGCTCTGGGGCTGCTCAAGGAGGCTCCAAGGGGCTGGGGTATGGAACAGGGCACCATCTTACCTTTATGGAATTTGACCTGCTCCTCCCCCCCTCCACACACACACTTGAGTTGGTCCAAGCCAATAATTAATATAATAATTCAGTGTCTCACATCTTGTTTAAAATAGAAATAGCACTAGAAGAACATAGAAGAAAAATTACTTCAAGATGTGAACAATTATTAACAGAGTAAGTGATGGGGTGAAAATGAAATATAATTTTCCTCTGCTCTTGTACACATGGAATCATGAAGTTCTCATTTTTTACCTTCTACATATTCCATTTAACTGCTCTCAGAAACACTGAAATCAATACCATATTAATAGTAAAATAAAGTACCTAGTCCTTATTGCTTGTCTGTAGTATTCAGGCTCCCAAATACCTCCAAAAGTTTGTTGGAATCAAGTATATAAATCCAGTAGATCACCTGTAAAATATATGCCTAAAATGATGAATGTGCAAGTTAATATCCCAGCAAGGTATCTGTGAATTTATGAAACTGGCACCTCAAGAGTAACTGTCTTGTGCAGTCTATACCTAGAAGCACAAGCATCAGTTTATACTCATTTCCTGTTCAGAAGGTAGCTCTCATGATCCCAAAGAAAAAACACCTTGCAGTATATACAGAAAATGAACTATGCAGAACACAGTTTAGCCCCTGCATGTAGACTGCAGTTTAAATTCCTTGCCTAAAAACCATTAGCCATTTTCTTAGTATAAGCAACTGACAACAGGGGAAAAAAAAAAAAAAAAGGTCTATACCTAAATGTAAAATGATTCTCTACCTGTGAAATTACAAATCAACATTACTCTCCACAATCTTAGTATCATATAAAAAAGCAAATACTTGCATATTTTAAACCATTTTCAGGTTTTCTGCTGATCTTTTTTTAAAAATCACTTAGCAAGTCTTATACAGTACATAGAATTTCCCACTCATTTTTAATGGAAAACAGTTTCTGCAAACCTCTTCAATCACCTGTTAAAAAATAAACTATTAGTGTAGTCTCAGTTTTTGGTGGAAACAAAAGTAGATATTAAGTTTTGTCAACTTGATGTTATTTGTACTTCTTAGATAACTAAACCTAACGTTCTTTTCTGATTTCCCTGATGAAGCCATCTCCAGATGAACACTTGCATTGCATCATGGAAAATGTAGTCTAGCTGGGTAAACTAGCCTACGTGAATGAAGCAACTAGGCACTCAAATCACGGCTTCTGCATCATATACTATCAAGTGCTGGTCATTGTTAAATTCAAGCAATATGAATAAGTGTTTTCAACTGTAAGTTGCTATGCAGGAGTCTTATATCCTCAGCCTGCTACTGTGGCTCATCAGCATTTTGTTTCCTTTTTTTTTTTATTTTTTTTTTCCAGGAAGGTCATTTAATTTGAGGAATCGGTATAATCCCATATGTTGGTATGTTTTCTTTAACGAATACTGAAAATAAAAAGAATCCCTGTCACTTCACGCTCTGCAGCAAATGCGAACATTATGCACCACACCGCTTGAAAAAAGTTAACCGGGACAGATGGCCAACACTAGCCTTTTTATAGATCTTTTCGACGCCAAGGCAAACACAACGCGTTAATTGCATTCAGTTTACTCACTGCGAGTCGTGGCACGGAGCCCTTCATCTTGGGCTACCAGAGCGGTTCCAAGCTGGACCACCTGTGAAGCCAGTCGGCTGCGTGGAGCTCGCACTGGGCTGCAACCAGCCCATAGGCAAACGCGTCCACAGCGCGCGCGCGACCAGCAAGCCAACACCCCACGGGACGGGGACCCACCCTGCGGCCCAATGGCCGTAGATACCGTAGTGCCTCTAATAGAAGAGAAATTTGGGTCGCGCCTCACTGAGCCACCTCAAGGGCTTGTTGCGGGAACGCGTGGGTTCAGCCATCCCAGATCCTGCCTCAGAAGAGCAGCACCCCGACAACAACACCTCGGCTTCGTCCATTTCAGCCCGCCTCTGACGCAGGAGCCCAGGCCAGGCCACTCAACCCCACGCAGAGCCGCCCGCAAGCACTTTCTACCTGTCCTCCAAGGTGCCTCTGCGGCTTCCCAGCAGCCCTCAACTCCCGCGGAGTTCCAGAGAAAGGCGGACGTCGTTCTGTTCCCCCAGGCGAGGAGCTAGGGGCCGGCCAGCCCCCACCTTTTCGCGGGCGAGAGTGGCCGCCTCAGCCGTTACCGTACTTTCCGGCTACGGAGCACAGTCCTCATCCGCCCCCACCAGTTTTTCCTAGTGGAGGTGACCGGGTTGAGGCCGCAGCGGCTCCGCCCCCGCATTCTATTCCTTACATGGTGTCAGAGAGGGGCCGCCAGCCACACTCTCCTTTCCCACCGGGCATGAGAGGAGCTCTCCGTCTTGCGCGCGTGACATCGCGGGGCGGGGGGAAAGGAGGGAGAGACACAGTGGCAGGGAGTCCCTGCGCCAGGAGCACGCGCGCACCATCCCTCACCAGCGTGCGGAACGAGCCTTTCTCGGGCTGTTCTATTTATGCTTATGGCGCTGATTTGCATAAGCCTCCGCACCCCACTGTGGGCGAAGCAGCCGGCACCGCCCTTCACAGCCATGTAAGGGAAGAGGGGGCGTGACCCAGGGGTGGCTCGCGGCCTTCCTGGTGCCGTTTATAGGGTATATCCACTTCCGCTATCTGCTTAGAAGCAGTCCGATCATGGCGGAGCGTCGTCAATTCCCTTTTCCCGCTAAGCGTCTCTGTTGCAGACCTGGCTATGGCTCGACATGCAGGCTGGGCCAGCGGGTGGGCGGCACTGAACTCGGCAGTGGGGCGCTCTGCGCCGGACCCTCCTCCGCAGCTGCTACTGTAGCTGCTGCTGCTGCCGCCGCCGCCCTGGGGCTGCTACCGCTCGGCAAGACCCAGAGCCCCGAGTCCCTGCTGGACATCGCAGCTCGCAAGGTGGCGGAGAAGTGGCCCTTCCAGCGGGTGGAGGAGCGGTTCGAACGGATCCCGGAGCCGGTGCAGCGCAGGATTGTTTACTGGTCTTTCCCCCGCAGTGAAAGGGAGATCTGCATGTACTCCTCCTTCAACACCGGCGCCGAGGATCTCGCCACCGCCCCCGGGGGGGCCGCCGCCGGCACCGCGTCTGGCGGGGGCGCGGATACCGCCGCCGACGACGAGAACCGCCTGCCCTTTCGCAGGGGCATCGCTCTGCTAGATAGCGGCTGTGTCGATAATGTCCTGCAAGTCGGTGAGTTACCGGCCGGGACTGCGTTGCGGAGCCGGGCCGCGGCCACCTGGGCAGGGTGCTGCAGGCCTCCTCAGCCGCGGGTCACTTGCCTGCTATCTGGGGAGCCGCCTCTCTTCCTGCGCGGCATGGGGGTCGAAGCCACTCTACCTCCTTGGCGCGTGCGGCTGGGGAGCTCCCCCCAGCCCCCCCCTCCGCGGTACGGCCTGCACTCTCAGGCTGTAATTCGGGCCGGGCAACTTCCTCTGCCAGTCTCCTCCTCCTCACGTCCAGAATACGGAATAACTCCTTCGCTCTGCTCCGTGACGTATCCACGGCGCCCGCCGCCGACGGTCGGCCCGGTCTCCGACGGGGGGCCGGGCACGCTGCCCCTCGCTTGTCCCTTTAACTTTCCCAACGTGTTATGTCCGCTCCCTGAAATCCAGAGTGTGTTATCCCATTTGGTTCTGCTCCCTCTCAGCTCCCCTCATTTGGCAATACCCCGAGCCACAATGGCAAGGAAATGCCTCCGCTCCCCCCCTTTCGGGACCGCTGGTGGAAATGAATCAGCAGAAGGCGGACGACAGGGAGAGAGAGCGGGATGCGCCGCAGTCCAAAATAAAGAATTCAAAGAGGGTGCGGGTCCCCAGGAGCGGGTGTGCGATGCGGGGGAAGCTGCAAACAAAGACATTTCTAGGGCGGCGGCAAGCCAGAGGGTGGAGGCGCGATCTGCCTAGGCCCCACCGCTGCGGGGGAGAGGAGGGTGGGTAGATGTGACGCCGGGGAGCTGCTGCAGCTCGAGCGCGAATGGGCCCACGAATTACTTTAGGATGAGCCCCTCCGTGACAGCGGTGAGATTAGGAGAAAAGCGCTGCGCTTTCTTCTAGAACAATACTTCCCTCCCTCCTTTCGCTGCCTGCCACAGTTCTTCCGCCTCTGTTGGCTGGCACCCCTGCTTAATTCCTCCCTACCTTTGTTTAAAGGGCACTGGCGGTTGGTACTTTCTGCCCCGACGGGGGAGGTCCTGCCTATGTGTGAGCTGCTACCCCCACCCGCAAGCAGGCCCCCTTGCTGTGGTGGTGGTGGTTCTGTGGGGAAGGGGTTTATGACTTCCGCGGGGGCTGCTGCGCTTACGCTTTGTGCGGCCCGGGCGCATTGCTGCGCGGCGGTGGCTCGCGGAGGAGGCGGCGGCGGCGACTGGACACTGTTTTCACTTTCACGTTTGTGTTCTTATCAGTTTTCTGCAACCCCGCAACCCTCCTCCCCTCCCCCCCTCCCCCCTCTGGAAGAGGAAACCGGACAAAAGAGTCTTTATTGCTTCTCACTGCCGGCTCGACAATCGGGGCAGGGCGGGACGGCGGCCCCGCGCGGTCGGTCGTTCTGTTCCGTCTTGGGCCGGGCTGGACCGTCCTCTGGCCGTTGCTCGGCTTGGCTGCGACTGCTGCTCGCCTTTTCTTCTCAGCGCCATGTGGGGCTGAGCCGTGCCGAGTTGTGGCGGCAGCCCTGGTCCCGGTGCTGCGGCTCGGGTTCGGGGGGTGCTGGGCTCTCCCTCGGCTTTGTACGCAGCGAATTTCACTTCGCGGGCTTCCTGCAAACTTGCCTTCTACTTTCTGAAGGAAAGCTCTGTTGCTGTTCCTGGGTTAAGCGCCTTCTGCCTAGGTGGAGTTCAACTTTAGATGCGGTTTGTTTTTTTTTTTTTGGTTGGTTTAATTTTTTTTATTCTTAAGAGTTTTCAAAGAATTGAGGGGCTTTTAAAAAATTAATCTTTTGGCTTTTTTCAAAGGTCTGAGTTGCATCTGTGATTCCTCAGGACTGACAAAACCGGAAGTAGGGCCTTTTTAGTTTGATTGGCAGTGCTGAGACGTTTTCCCCTCTTTTGCTTGCACTTGATTCTCTTTGTAAGCCATGGAGAATGACAGGAGTGCACATAGGGAGAGTTTTTTGGTTGATTTAATTTAAGCTAGGAATTCACTTAAAATAAAGCCAAGGGATGATAAATAAAAGATGAAGTCTTCTAGGACACCCAGTGTGGGCTTGGCTTTGCTTGCTTTCAGCAGTGGAATAGGTCTCAATGAGTAGTTGTGAAAGAAAAAAAATTTTTTTTCTTTAGCTTCAAAAGGGGAGTAATGTTGACAAGAGTCGATGTGAAGAAAGAAAATATGCATAAATACAACTGAAGTGTTGATTACTGCTTCTGGACTCCTTAACTGCATTCTAAACAAATGCTATACCTACTGCTGAAAATACTTTTGGTTGGATTTGGTTTTGGTTTTTTTTGTTTGGATTTTTAATTTTTTTTTTGTTTCTTTACCTTATATGAGCCTATTTTGGAAGGCTGCACAAAAATAGTGGAAGCTGGTAATATACAATATGTCAATTGTATTGTCAAGGGCATTGCCCAAATGATTCAAACACTGATAGGCATGGGACATTGTTCCTGCTGTATTTAGCATTGGTGCAACCTCACCTCTGATACTGTTCTGGGTCCCACAATTTAAGAAGGATGTGAAGGTCGTTGAATTGCCTCCAGAGGAGAGCAACAAAACTGGTGAAGGGGCTGGAAGGCATGTCCTGTGAGGAGTGGCTGAGGACTCTGGGTTTGTCTAGTTTGGAGAAAAGGAGGCTGAGGGGTGACCTCATAGTTCTCTACAGCTTCCTGAGGAGGGGAGGTGGTGAGCTCTTCTCCCTGTGACCCAGTGATAGGATGCATGGGAATGGTTCAAAGCTGCACCAGGGGAAGTTCAGACTGGACCTGAGGAAGCATATTTTTACAGAGAGGATGGTCAAATACTGGAACAAGCTTCCTAGAGAGGTGGTCGATGCCATAAGCCTGTCAGTGTTTAAGAGACATTTGGACAACGCCCCTAATAATATGCTTTAACTTTTGGTCAGCCCTGAATTGGTCAGGACTAGAGTTTTTAATTTTTTTTAAGGAGAAAATGAATTCTATGTCACTTCTCATCCTAGTTTTTAAAACAAGGAGTCTTCTTTTCTATAAAAGTTTATATTGGGTTGACCTAACAAAATTTTTCATTGTTTGTTTTGGATCAGTTTTCATGTTTCTCATATTTTGTTTTTCCCCTAAATTCAAGGCTTTCTTTGCTTCCAAGAAATCAAAGTTTGCTTTCAGTTTAGGAAAGTAATTCCATATCTGTATATGATCAGATGTTTTGGTATGTAGCACTTCTTGAATTTGAGGTACTTATCATGCCAACAATTGATGCTTGTGTGTGTGTGTGCTTTCTCTGCACTAAGAGAGGAACAGTTAATTTAAAACAAAATCTATGGCTGAAACAATTTAAAAGTTGGCATTGGACAAATTGGTTTCCTTAAAAATCAGTAACTAGTTGCAATGTTTTGCCATGTAATTTGCTTTTTTGTGATCAATCTGTTAGATCTCCCAACACTAGAGCAGGTTTTGTCTCCTTGAAGTTCCAGTTTTTCCTTTTGGTTTACTATCTAAAACTATGTAAAAACCTTTTCTTAGCTGAACACATATGCAGCTCTTGACATGGTTTCATAACCTTCTGTGACGTGTATCACTAGAGATGTTGGCTGGTACTGTATGCTGGTTTGCATTCTTCTAGCTACATGCCAATGGTGATTTATATGATGCTCTTGTGATGCATTACCATGGTGTCCCCTGATGAGGTAGCAATATGCATTCAGTCTTTGTTGCCTTAGCCCCGCTATTGAAGACAAGGATGTCTAGAAAACTTGTAAGTCACTATCTTAAAATAGGTTTTTTCTGACTTAATTCTGCAAATGCATAAATAGACTGGAGGAGTGTAGCTTTTTAATAGTAACTAAAGTATAGAGAATTTTTTTATGGTCAAGTGAGAACTGGTTAGAGGCCTGCTGTAGGAGCTGATATTTTAATGCATTGTGTTAAATCAGAAAACGACTGAAGTGTCTCTTAATGTGGGATTTTTAACTAATGCTTTATTAAACCCTTCTGAAAAGTGAAAAATTAAGTGTAAAAGGGAAACTTTAACTGCATTTGAAGTATATTTTAAGATAATTGTCATGTGTACCACCACATGATTTAAAAAGGAGAGCTTCATTTTTTTAATTTATCTATTTTTTCATTCTCTTCACTCCTTGCTACAAGTTTATATTTGACAGTCTTGAAATATCTGGATATTTTTTGCTTTGGAAATGGATGGACAATGACTGTGAAGGTCTGCTCTTAATTGGAAGGATGCAGTAAAACTTCTCAGTAAGCTTAAATTCACACTAGCAGAACTAGCCGATCAGATAAATGAGAAGTTCATTTACTGAATTAATGTGCTAAAATATCAGGTGATTTACCTTTTTTCTTCTTTATTTAGTAATCTGTCTGTTTACATAAGTCATCTTGCATTGTTAATTGGTGTCAGACCTTTAATAAATTAAAGAATTGTCAGAAAAATAAGAGGGGGAAATGACACTATAAAAAGAAATTTCACAGAAGTGAGCATTAATTAATATATGGTGGGGTTTTTTTTTTTGTTTTTTTTCTTACAAAGTTATTGGCATTCAAATGATCATTTTAAAGGCCGGGAAAATCAAATGTTGCATAGTTGTATGACTTTTAAGAAGTGACACTACACATGCTAAGTTTAACTGCTAACTTGTTACTGACAGCTGGGTAATAATGCAGATACTGTGCAGCTGACTACTATGCTTAATTTATAATGACTAATGAAATAAAAAACGTTCAACTATTGAGGCACTTAAAATTCGATCAAGTGTGAGACATTTACAATCTGTAATCCAATAGAGCATCAAGTTTGCATGTATTCTAATTATTTTTGTATTTTTAAACTTGTGTTAAAAGTAAAATTTTGGGTTAAAGGCTTTTATCATCACTGTCTTTCTCGGGTTTGTTTCCTCATGCTTAAAGTTTGATTCTTTTATACTAGTGGCGTGCATTCTCTCTGCATACTAGTGTTCAGCTATTTATGCAAGGCATAGTAGCAGCACAAACTCTTCAGCAAATTTGCTTCTAGCTTACCCTTGTCAAGAGCAGCTGGTGTGCATTATTAATATTTAATTTTTACATTCAGTGTTGATATTTTGACTTGCCTAAAGCTCATAGAGCACCAATCCACATTCAGTGATTAATGATGGTATTGATAGTGCATTTATGGTAACTATAAGTAAATGCTAGATAGTATGGTCTTCAGAATTTCATATGCTTAGGGGCTGGTCATTTTTGCCACTTACCTGCAGTTTTGGCCATAAAAGGATAGCAGATAAAATGGCTGTGTTAAAATTCATTAACAAAAACATCTACAAATAGTCTTCTGGAAAACATGAGCTAGTAAGCCAAGTTTTGTGAAGAGCTTTACAGTAAGCTATTGATTACTTGCACAGTAGTTGCCTTAATGAAACACTTAGTTTTCCTTTCATATTTGAGGAATACAGTACACTGCTTTGGGAGGGTGACAAAATAGTCTTAGTGAAACTCATTTGCGCATTTACAAGGGTGGCCTCTGTGATTACGTTAAGCATGACTTGTACTTCTTCAAGACAATGCTGCTGAGTCAACTGAAAGTTCAAGAACAGGGAAAAAACAATTAATTTAGACTATTGATTAATATATTAGCTAAAGGGAGGAAACCTGGAATGCTTTTATTCCAAAATACTGTGCTATGACCAGTGACAACTGGCTGTACTGCTGCACATGCAAGATGAGTGTCAGTTCCTTCATTGATTTAGGTTGTAAACTGAAACTTTGCAAACTGACTACAATTAGTTTCTTGGGGATAAAATCAGTCCATTGTATTTTGTATCTGGATTTAGTGTAGCTATATTATATAAAGCATGAAACTTCAATTTTGCTTCTTCTAGATCAGAGGGATGAGGATGACAATGTGTAACTTTTTAAGCTCTTTGTTATTGAAGATGTGATATGTGAGAGAGCTGTCATACAGCTTTCTTGGTCAAATCTAAATGCATGAATTTATAGAGGTGGCTTCAGCTAAATGGGCTACTAATGCATGAATGGTAGGCAGTGGTGATGAATGGGACTTGCTGTAACAGATACATTGGCAGTCTGATGGGATGAGGAAGCTGAGAATAATGTGATTAGTCCTACTTCTAGAAGCAGCATACCACTTAGTTTTACTGTCAGTTTTCAGTGATCAAACTTTACATTGTCATGTATTGTGTCAATAATTTAAAGACTTACTTTCTAGGTAGTTACATAGATGATAAATGTAAGTGGCTCTTTGGTGGTAAGAGTGAAGAAGTGTTTAGGATTAAACAAGAGTTTGGCTCATATAATAAGATATACTTGAAGAGAAGAGATAGTAAAATGCTGAGTTTACCTTTATAGATGACAGGCTAGGAAGAGAACTGGTCAAGTGGTGAGGCCTGAGATAAGGTAGAGGTCAAAGAGCTCAGTAGATCCCTGAGGAGGTGTATTTAAGGAGGATATAGGCTGAATGACTGCTTCCTCTATGTGGTCTGCTTTCAATTGGTATTAGTGAAGGCATGGAAGTCAATTGTTTCATTTTGTAGGAAATAATCTAAGCTTTCAAAATGGAAAGCAGGTTGGCAAACTGTAATTTAGCTGTCCTGTAGCTTTTGAAATTGTAAAATACATTGAAAGTTATGAAGTGGGTGTTTTCTTGCTCTCTTTTTTAACCTTATATCCCAATTTAAATTTTACAAATATTTCCTTTGTGTGTCAGATACACCCTGTTTTTCAGAAAGCACCAACTTTCTATTTAATTGAAGGGTGTTTGTTGAACTGTACTTTATCAGAAGCAGAAGCTATTTCTTTTGGGTCATGGTTGAGACTCCATCATTACAGTGGTAAAACAGAGCCATTGACTTAATTTTGTACAACTGTTTGAAACAGATTTATGCATAGAGTTAAATGTGCATTGATAAGATCATAGAATATAATGGAATTTCTTTTATTATAAGGTATAGTCAAATTGTGTCTTAATTCTCAACATGCAATAAATGGCTTAATTTTAAAAGAGCAGGTACGCATTTTCTTTTTTTTTGTTTGTTTCCCCCTCCATAGTAGTGAATATTTGTGATACCCAGACTTGAGAAAAACTATGAGGGGTTTGTGTTTTTTTTTCCAAGGCTGTATGTTGTGCTAACCTGGGAATAAGGATGGGGGGAGTGCATTGTTAGCCTGGATAAGTGGAAAGAGATGTGAATTGTGAGCATGTACTTCAGTGAATCATGCCTATTATGAGGTCCATTTTCCCCTCCCTCCTTGAATAACAAAATGAAATTGATTATTGAGAAACATTTACTGAAAGGAGGAAATGTAGGAAAATGTGCAATGAGACACTGAGCTGTGATTTTTAGGAAGTAAAAGGAGAATCACAAAAGACAGTAAAGATCAAAAGTTCTGAGAGAGGATTTGTTAATTTATAGAAGCGCTGAAAGGTAAAGGAATATAAATACAACAGCTGAGGGGACACGCTCCCCCTTTCGCCCCCCCGCTCAGGGCCCCCGAGATGCCCCAGAGAGACACACGCGGAGACCACAGGAGGGGAAGCAGAGAGAGCGTTTATTAACATGACTAGGGTGCATATATAGGTTTTAGGGGGATCCAAATTACTACCAATAGAAATCAAGGGATAAATGACCAATGGGAAAGGGTTAATTATGGGCCAATAGAGAAACTTAAACAGACACCCTCAAGGACAAATTCCTTGGTGCTTAGCTACATAGATAAGGGGTGCTTCAAGGGGTTTTGGGAAGAAGGAGGATGACTAAGTAAAAAAGAACAAGGAATCCATTTTACAACACAGTAAAATCTTCAGTTTTTAAAGCATTTTGGCTAGTTTCTTCTTTTTCTTCAGAAACCCATCTCTGACATGATTTTTCCCATTTCTGATACTGCACGTTCTCTGCCACATATAAATCCTGAAGCATTTCCAGAAAAACTTTCCACTGGGGACCTTGGTGAGAACCATCCCAGTGTGATGCACTGCACTGGAACCAGCAAAGGCTCAATAGTAGAATAGCATTCCAGGCAAGAACCTCAGTGTACTCAATTATTTGGCAATGGGAGCAAGAAGATGAGGTGGGGCAGGGGATGTTATGATCTAACACAAGCACCTCAGGCAGAAGTTACATGTGTGAATGCGGTGGAGGAGTCAGCAGCATGAGTGTAAAAAGAAGTCTGTATATTAGCATAGCATACATGTAACTTTATTGGTGGGTGGGGTGTAGCTGTGTTTTGGGCCAGGTAGCTTGGAAGGGATAGCATTGCATGTGACCTTGGTAAGGAAATGAATGTTCTGAACCTGAGGATGAAGGGGTGTGGTGTGATGGAATAAGCACGTTCATGTATATTTCAGTTCCTGCCATCTGATGCTGTTTTGAAGTGCAGTGGGAAGGGTACGTTTGCACTGTGGGCTGGTGGGGGGACTACTGCTTAGGTAGCCTGCAATTTAATCTTCCATCAGTAGCTGGGTACAAGTAGTGTAAGTTGCTAGCAACACATTCAGCATAGGTTGGAGGGACCTTTGACAGGCTCATTCCCTACAGAGTTCAGTGCCATCACACCCTGCTCTCAGAACTGAGCAACTCCTCTTTTGTGGGCAAAAGCACTACCAGGCTTTTGTTCAGTTTGCTTTCCTTTGGAAATAAATATATTTG
>JAWWEW010000082.1:2283187-2293787 GCA_035583185.1 Anabacerthia variegaticeps | reverse complement strand
TAGCCACCAACGTGCTTGTAGCAAGCGTGGGTAGAGCCCTTGTAAATCTTCGTTCGCGAAGCCTAGCCATGATGATAAGTTTGTAAGAACCCTACAATGTGCACACACATCTATATACTTTGTGCACCAGAAAGGCTTTCATTAAAGAACTGCTCTCTACTTTCCCTATACTAATACTGTCTCCAAAGTTTTTTTCCTTGATTTTTGGCCACACCTGGATGGCAAGAAATATGCATCATTGGAACTGCAGTATCAAAACCAGTCGTAATTGATAAACCAGAGTTCCCCAGAGAACATGAACAGTCTTTTAGAATAAGGAACAAATGGCATTTAAATCCATTAGTTGAGAGGTTCTGTGGATTCCACAGGTTTGTGAGAGGATTCTTACTGTGGTCAGGAGTACTTGAGTTAGAGAAAGCTCTAGTGAACATATCTGGAGTTGTCAAACCACTAGAAAACTAGGGGAAAAGTGAGACTTGCATATGGCTTGGACTGTAATAGAGAGGTTTGTTTACAGGGGTGGACTGCAGGAACATCATCATAAAATGGCCTGGAAGAACATGGAGAAAGGGATCCTACACCTGAGAGAAATGGCACTGTTGGAGGTACTTTTTGGAAGGGATGGGCAATCCAATAGTGACCCAGACAAGGTCAGGTGCACATCACAGATGTGGTGGAGCCTTGGATGCCAGGGGCCATCTGTATACTCCAGTTTCCTGGCATCAGTGCACTTTAAGGAAAACCAAGAGATAGCGGGATCTACAATGAGTAAATTCAGGATACACAATGACAGCAAGTAGGGCTTCAAGTGCTAAAGAGGTTAGTGGGCAAGAAGGAAGAAAGAGTGATGTTCTTTTGCCTAAGGACCAGTCTGACATGACACACATAGAACAAATACTTCCTGATCCTTGGAAGAAAAATTCACACTGAAAAGTAATGCAAACTGTGACACTGGTAGCAAATAGCAGTAACTGCTGGATTTATTCTCAATTTCCCATTCATTTAGATGAAAATACTAGATGATGGGACTTCCAAGAGCAAGTGTACTCCCTGATGCTCTTCCTGCAACTGGAGTGATGCTCCTCTTGGAAGGAAAAGCATCCCAACCCTCCATAGAGCAACAAATTATATCAGTAGAAATAGCAGTCATTGAGATCTCCTGTGTTCAGTGATGCCTAAAAGGACCAGGAGCATCCACTCACCGGAAAATGGAGTCACCTAATTGTAATCAAGGAGTAATGGTAGGACGTTATCCCAAGTGTCATTCATATTTGGATGTAACAGGAATGAGTATTTTCATACCCATTGGTGGCCTATTCCCAGTAATATGGGATAACACTGCATTTATAGAAATAAAACTAGGAAGCTCTATTCCCTGTGATGCCTTAGGATCTTCATATCTTTGTAGGTTTTTATATAGCTATATAGTTTCTCACACTCAAGGTAGCAGCTAACAGTTTCTCACAGTTTCTCATGGCTTGTGCCACGTTCCTGTATTTTGTTAAACTGTCTTTTCAATGGACAAGATAGCGATGAAGACACTGAGTGTAAGGACACATGAACCTGGACTGAAATAGCAAGGCAAAACAAGATAGAAGGACCAGAACCCTTGGGGATGCTCTAACAGGGCAGTTCTGAGGATGGTACCAGGGTGGTACCAAGGGCAAAAGGTTCTCGGGTTGGGTGCATCCATTAGATATGATAATTAGGTAGCACTATAAATTTGTAAGAACCCTACATCAAGGTCCCTACATCAAGGCTGCATCAAGAGGAGAGAGAAAGAGACACAGAGCAACACCACCGGCCAGGAGAGGAGGGGCTGTCCCCACCACTGCCGAGGGTGCCACTGATGGGAATGGAAAGCTTTGAAAAGATTTATAAGAGAAGCCCTGCTGTTGAGTCATGAGGTGCAAAAAGGATCTCCTTGCTTTCTAAACTCCTTCTATGAGAGAAACCTATGTGGAGCTGGACCCAATCTTAGCTTCAGATTTTGCCAACAGTTTGAGGAATTATAGAGGTGTGATTGAACCACTATTGTCCCACAGGTTTTAATTATGGCAAACTGAGAATATTTATATCAAAGGAATAATTGAATATTATGAATTATTTATTATTATGATCAGACAAAAGGTCTTAATCAGAATTATTTACTACACAATATAAAGACTAACTCTACTAGTAGTATAGTATAAGATAGGGTAGTAAATTTTATTAAAACCATTATTGAAGCAATTATATTAAAGCCAGCAAAAGAAACAGTTATCAGTTAGAGATTTGATGTAACTCACCCATACCAATGCTTGTGGGAGATCTCTTTCTCTCAGCCTCGAGGAGTATCCTTGAGGGGCATCCCCATCCAAGGGAGGAATCTCCACACATGCATCCCAAGAAAGGTTATGTTAGAAAAACCTGACTGTATGAAAGAGGACTGGACTTTTATAGTAGAAGGTGATTGAGTGCTAGTCACAAATTTCCAGGCCAGCTAGCAGCTTATCTGTCAGATCCTGATAGTGAACATATCTGGAGTTATCAAATAGAAAACCGAACAAACAATGCAATCGCTGCTTTGTAGAAAGAAGTTATCAGCCTCTCAAAAGAAGTCAAACAAAATCAAATGGCTTTAGATCTGATTCTGACTTCCAAAAGTGGTGTTTGCAGAGTCCTTAACACTAGCTGTATACGTGTATACGTGGACTAGACTTTGAGAATTCAGACAGATCAAGAAGAAATTAGAATGAACATCAGAATCTTTCACAAAGTACAATATCAAGGGGGAGATGAGTTTGACTGGATAACAGAATGGGTTCCAAATACAAGTGTGATCCTAAGAAAACTGATTGGCATGATTATTATAGTTTTGACATTAATGGTTCATTTATGGATTTTATTGCAAATTTACAACATGGGATGTGAGAGATCAGTCTAAGGATGAAGTGGAAGAAAGTCTGGTCACACCGGAGGTGCCATCACTATCAGTAATGTCAATCCAGTGTATTACAACCACTTCTGAGAGGAGGAGAAGATGGGTTTTATTTGTAGGAGATTCCCTTCTAAATGGAACAGAAGGCCTGATATGCTGACCAGGCCCAGTCCATAGGCAGGTCTGCTGCCTCCCTGGGGCCTGGATTAAGGATATCACCAGGAAACTTCCAAGCCTGGTACGGCCCACAGACTATTCTCTATTGCTGATCTTTCAGGTAGGGGGTAAGGAAATGGCAATATATAGCCTGAGAGTGATTAAAAAAGATTTCAGGGCTTTGGGCTGTTTAGCAGAGTATTGTAGGGCATAAGTTATTTTCTCTTCCATACTTCCAGTAGAAAGCAGCAATACTGAAAGAAACAGATTGACTGAGCCTATTAATATATGGCTCCACCGCTGGTGTTACCACCATATATTGGGGTTTTTTGACAATAGCATGGCCTATGCAGCACCAGGCATGTTAACATCAAAGGGATCTCACCTTTCTCAGCAAGGGAAGAGAGTCTTTGCCTGGGAACTAGCGAGACTGGAGGGACAAAAGGACCCATTGTCTGTGATAAATAAAGCAACCCAGGACTGTTATGAACGCCTGGGCACGATGTGCCCAATTATTAAAACACCCACCACTAAGCTTAATAATGATAGTGATAATTACACTCGGGGTCAAAAGCGTGGGAAAACACCTAAGAACTGGATGAGAAAGAGGGCTGTCAGAAAAGGACAATATCTGCGCTTGCAGAAATTATACCAACTAGACAGAGGGAGGCCAGCCAAAATTCTCCTGGACGATTTGGAATCCATGAGGTGTGAGATACCACTTAAAGAACTGTACTCTGTGTTCCAAGAGAGATGGGAGTCACCTGGGACATTTCAAAGCCTCGGGGGTTTTTACTCTAAAGGGCACGCTGACAACACTGCCTTGCATGCCCTGATTACAGCTAAGGAAATTTCCAAAAATGCTATGGAGATGAGTAAACACTCTGCTCCAGGGCCGGATGGGATTACTTTGGGGGACCTTTGCAAAATGGACCCCCAGTATTCCCTGATCACGGAAATTTTCAATCTTTGGTTAACATCTGGTATGATACTGGACATGGTGAGGGGCTGCTGAACTGTTTTAATACCTAAGTTGACCAGACCCGAGCGCCTGAAAGACATCAATAACTGGTGACCTATTACAATCAGCTCCATTATCCTAAGACTGTTTTCAAGGATAATGACAGCAAGGCTGGCTAAGGCATGCTCCATCAATCCGAGGCAGAGAGGATTTATATGGGCGGCAGGCTGCTCTGAGAACCTGAAACTGCTGCAGCTGCTAATATGACGTGCGAAAAGGGAACACAGAGAGCTGGGAGTGGTATTCGTCAACATAGCAAAAGCCTTCGACACCGGGAGCCACCAGCACATCCTCATGGGCCTGAAACAGAAAGGAGTGGATCCCCACATCATCCACCTGATCGGCAGCATGTATGAAAACATCTACGTGCACGTCAGGACAAAGGAGGGAGCGACCGATCAAATACAGATGCGGGTTGGAGTGAAGCAAGGGGACCCAATGTCACCGTTCCTATTCAGCCTCGCTCTGGACCCCCTACTGTGCAAACTGGAAGACTGTGGGAAGGGATACCATCAGGGAGGCAACACCGTCACAGTGATGGCCTTTGCGGACGACTTGGTACTGCTTAGTGGATCCTGGGAAGGTATGAAGAAGAACATTGCGATCCTGGAAGCCTTTTGCCAACTCACCGACCTCAGGACTCAGGGGGAGAAGTGCCACAGCTTTTTCATCAAGCCGACCAAGGACTCATATACCAACAATGACTGTCCAGCATGGACCATTAACGGCACACCCCTCAATGTGATAGACCCCGGCAGTTCAGAGAAATACTTGGGCCTTCAAATCGACCTGTGGACCGGCATAGCGAGACCGGAGATCTCGGAGAAGTTGGGACTTTGGTTGGGACGCATTGACAAAGCACCGCTGAAACTGCTGCAGAAGGTAGACCTGTTAAAAACATTCACAATTCCCAGAATAATTTATTCCTTAGATCACACAGAGACAAAATCAGTTTTCCTGGAAACCTTAGATTCGCAAATCAGATCAGTTGTTAAGGAGTGGTTACACCTTCCATCCAGCACCTGCGATGCCATCCTATATTCCAGCACCATGGATGGAGGTTTGGGCATCACCAGACTGACGGGATTGATTCCGAGTATTAAGGCCCAAAGGCTGCACAGGCTCGTGCAGTCCTCGGATGAAACTATAAGAGCCATATTGAGAGAAGAGTGGATTGAGAGGACATACCAGAAATTATGGGTAAAAG
This sequence comes from Anabacerthia variegaticeps, assembly GCA_035583185.1. Lineage (NCBI taxonomy): Eukaryota > Metazoa > Chordata > Aves > Passeriformes > Furnariidae > Anabacerthia > Anabacerthia variegaticeps. The sequence goes on along the minus strand of JAWWEW010000082.1, from coordinate 2,288,483 downwards.
CTGGAGGGGATAAGGAAAAGATACCGTCAGTCTGGGAAACCAAACTGATAATAGATTCCAGTACCTATGGCGGTGAAGGTACAACATTGGAATGGCAGGTATGCAGGCAGAAACCCAGTTACCTGAGACCGTGTAACTGGAGGAAGAGGGAATTTAAAAATTGGACAGAACTGGTGTCCCAGGGCCGGGGGGTAATAAACTTTGAATCCGATAAAATCAGTAATTTTTGGCTGGAAAGAAATAGGGGCATACCTCACAGGAAACTCCTAATGGCAGTTCAGTTAAGGGCAAACGTTTACCCCACGAGAGAGTTCTTGGTGAGGGGGAGGCAGGAAACCCACATCAAATCCTGCAGACACTGTCATTCTGAAAATGAGACCTACTCACATATAATTGGCAACTGCCCTGTCGTCCAGGACGCCAGGATCAAAAGACATAATTACATCTGTCAAATGCTGTCTGAGGCAGCTAAAAAGAAAGATTGGGTGGTGCTTCAGGAACTCCATATTCGGGATAAAAACAAAGAACTTTACAAACCAGATCTCATTTTCGTGAAAGACAGTAAGGCCTACGGGGTGGATGTGACAGTGCGGTATGAATACGACGCTTCTACACTGGAGGCGGCAGCAGAAGAGACTGAAGTACCAACACCTACGGTCTCAAATCCAGGACATAACGAACACCACCGAAGTGACTTTTGTGGGCTTCCCACTGGGTGCTCGTGGGAAGTGGTATGCTAAAAATGTTGAACTGTTGAGTGCCCTGGGTCTCTCGAAGTCGGGACAGGAAAAGACAGCTCAGGCTCTGGCCTCCAGAGCACTTTTTTCATCTGTGGACATTATCCATATGTTTGCCAGTAAGGCCCATACATTTGTGGCCTCATAGTGTTTTGGTTATGTAACTTTGCACTCATTTGGGTTTGTTTTGGGTTTCACTTGGGTTTGTAATGTTCGTAATTGTTTTGTTATTTATTCATTTTTTCAATGTAATTTTGCACTTGTTTTGGGTTTGCTTTGGGGTATGTTTTGGGTTTGTAATGTTTGTAATTGCTTTGCTATTTATTCATTTTTCAATAAAAAAGCGACAGCTAGGGACGCAGGGCCGCCCCAAGCCAGAAAGATCAGGTCAGTGGTTACAGTGGGTACTCTCAAATCATGACGTGACACATTCCATCTGATTTGGACAAATTCAATACTTATTTTGACTGAGGTGGACGGGCCACCTTTACAAAAGGAACATATATTAATTATATGTGTTCGAAAAGTAGAACAGATGGGGGAGGGGGACAATACCAGGCTTGTCCCCGGCAAACTGTGGGATAGTATGGAAAAAACAGAGGCTCAGGGTACTTGTGAGGGCCCTCTGCAGGTGACTCTGAGGTGTACCAGCCCCACTGGAGCACACCCGCAGCCTTGCATGAAAAGCCAGTGACAACTGAGATAATAGAATGCAACAGGAAAACATCAGAGAAATGCCCTAGTAGCAAAAGAAGGCTTGTGTCTTGGATTTCTGTGGCCAGGTTTTGGTAGCAAGGGGGCTACAGGGGTGGCTTCTGTGCGAAGCTGCCAGAAGTTTCCTCCATGTTCGGCAGAGCCGATGCCAGGCGGCTCCAAGACGGACCGTCTGCTGCTGGCCAAGGCTGGGCCGATCAGAAATGGTGGCAATTCCTCTGTGATAACATATTTCAGAAGGGAAAAATAGTTTATTGCACAGATGTAACTGCAGCCAGAGAAGAGTGGAGTGAGAATATGTGAAAGGCACCACTCTGCAGATGCCAAGGTCAGTGGAAAAGGACGGGAAAGAGGAGTTGTTCCAGGGGCCATAGCTGTGGTTCCCCTGCAGCCCATGATGAAGACCATGGTGAAGCAGCTGTGTCCCTGCAGCTCCTGAAGATCCACAGGGCTGCAGAGGTCCACCCACAGCTTGTGGATGGGACTTACATCACAGCTGGATGCCCAAAGGGATGGTGTGAGCCTCTGGGAGGCCTGTGCCGGAGCAGGCTCCTTGCAGGAATGTACAAAACCATGGAGCGAGGAGCCCACTCTGGAACAGGTTTTCTGGTAGGACTTGTGACCCTGTTGGTGGTCACCCTGAAGCAGTCTGTGCCTGAAGGACTGCATCTCATGGAAGAGCGGCCCACATTGCAGCAGTTTGTGAAGGACTGCTGCCCATGGGATGGGCTCACATGGCAGCAGACAGCTGTTGTCCCCGGGTTGGACTCATGTTGAAGAAGTTCACAGAGAACTGTCTCCCATGGAAGGGACCCTACACTGTAGCAGAGGAAGGACACATCTCCCTGAGCAGCGGCAAGAACAACATGGGATGAACTGACCATATCCCCATTCCCCAGAGGACATCTATTATCTTTTACAATAAGGTACAAACAAAACTTTACTCCATTAGATGAGAGGTCTTGTAGATTCCACAGGTTTGTGAGAGGATTCCTACCGTGGCTAGGAGTATTTGAGTTAGGTGACTCTGAGGTGTACCAGCCCCACTGGAGCACACCTGCAGTCTTGCATGAAAAGCAAGTGACTACTGAGATAATAGAATGCAACAGGAAAACATCAGAGAAATGCCCTAGTAGCAAAAGAAGGCTTGTGTCTTGGATTTCTGTGGCCAGGTTTTGGTAGCAAGGGGGCTACAGGGGTGGCTTCTGTGCGAAGCTGCCAGAAGTTTCCTCCATGTTCGGCAGAGCCGATGCCAGGCGGCTCCAAGACGGACCGTCTGCTGCTGGCCAAGGCTGAGCTGATCAGAAATGGTGTAGCTGCCAGCATGGAAATGTGGTGGGATGACTGGAATGATTGGAGTGCTGCCATGGGCAGCTACATGCTCTTCCAGAGAGATAGGCAAGGTAAGAGAGGTGGAGGAGTGGATCTGTATGTTGGAGAGTCTCGTTAATCTGTAGAATTTAAGGTCAGTGACAAGGTTGAGAGCCTATGGGTAAGAATCAGGGGGAAGGCTGACAAAACCAACATCCTGGTGGAAGTCTGTTATAGATCACCCAGCCAGGAAGAAGAGGTGGAGGAATTCTTCCCTAAGCAGCTGGTGGATGTCTCAAAGTCAACAGCCCTTGTTCTTGTGGGTGACTTTAACCTGCTGGATGTCTGTTGGCAACTCAACACAGCAGAGAAGAGGCAGTCTAGGAGATTCATGGAATACCTGAAGGATAAATTCCTGTTGCAACTGATAAATGAACCTATCAGGGGTGAGGTCCCTCTAGATCTGCTGTTTACAAACAGAGAGAGGCTGGTGGGAGATGCGGTGGTTGGAGGCTGTGTGGGGCACAGTGACCATGAAATGATGGAGTTTTTCATACTCACTGAAACAAGGCAGGGTATCAACAAAACCTCTACCCTGGACTTCTGGGGGGCAGACTTTCGCCTATTCAGGAGGCTGGTCCAGAGAGTACCTTGGGAAATAGCCCTGAAAACCAGAGGGGTCCAGGAAAGATGGACATATTTCAAGAAAGAAATCTTGAACGTGCAGGAGCAGGCTGTCCCAGTGTGCCAAAAGGTGAGCCAGCAGGGAAGATGACCAGCCTGACTGCACTTTCTCAGGAGTTCAAGGAAAAAAAGAGCATTTACCACCTTTGCGAAAAAAGGGCAGGCAACTCACAAAGAGTTTAAGAATGTCATCAGGTCTTGCAGAAAAAACATTAGAGAGGCAAAAGCTAAATTTGAACTTAGTCTGGCCATTTCTGTAAAGGATAACGAAAAGTGGTTTTATAAATACATCAATAGTAAAAGGAGGTCCAAGGAAAAAGTCTATTCCTCGTTGGACATGGAAGGGAACATAGTTACCAAAGATGAAGAAAAGGCTGAGGTACTTAACACCTTCTTTGCCTCAGTTTTCAACAGTAAGACAGGTTGTCCTGAGGACAGTTGGCCTTCTGAGCCAGTAGACAGAGACTGGGAGCAGAATAGTCCCCTGTAATCCAGGAGGAAGCAGTTAGTGCCCTGCTGAGCCACTTGGATCCTCACAAGTCTATGGGACCAGATGGGATCCATCCTAGGGTGATGAGGGAGCTGGCAGAAGAGCTCCCCAAGCCGTTCTCCATCATTTATCATCAGTCCTGGCTGACCATGGAGGTCTCAGATGACTATAAGTTGGACAATGTGATGCTGTCTTAATTTACAAGAAACTAAGATGTCTGTCAAGGAAAGTGAGGAACCCTTCTAGACTAGGAAGGGGGCCTCTTCCCAAAAGCCACCACAACCTTTGAAATTAAGAGACTTTAATTAGAAAATCTATAGAAAAAGGATAACAGTTCTTTACTACAAATATATATATGTATGTATAACCAAAACCAGAACAGAACAAACAGCAACACCACAACCAAAACTTTCAAACAAATCAAGTCCTGTCTCTGCCCCTTTGGTGCAGTTCTATTCACAGACAGTGGGAGGTGATGCCACACGTCAGGAGGCAGGGGCTGCGATGATTCATGGGCTCCAGGGAGGCAAGGATGTGGGGCAGGGAGAGGCACTGCCTCCAAATCTCACGTGGGGATGACAGACACAGGGATGGACAAAAGCCCTTCTGTGGGCAGTGCAAGGACCCTCTTATTGCCCTTTCTCTGAAAGCGCTGGGAGGGGGCAGGGGTGTTGCAACTCCTCTGCATTGGCCCCTGGAGGAGTCTGCAGAGAACCCAGGCAGCAGTGACTGCTCCCCAAGAAGAATGGCACAGGAGTCAGGGGAGAGCCAGAAACCCCTCTGCCAATGCTTCCACCAGCCCAGCAAACTGCAGCTGCCACCCAAGCGGCCGCACGAGAGAAATGTGAAAACCCCCAGGAAACTTCTCTCTCCTTCCACCTCCCCCCAGTCCTCTCCCCAGCCATCACGTTAGAATGCAAAGCTATCAGCCATCCCTTTGTTTAGTCTTTAGCTGGCTCTGGGAGCAGGCAGTGGAAGACTGTGCCCCAACAAACCATCCCATTCTGGCCTCCAAATCCCAAACAACGGTGCTGGTAAGGGACAGAAAAAAAATTCCACGAAAGATTTTGAAACTATAACAGATGCTCATCCACAAGAAGGGTCAGAAGGAAGATCCAGGAAACTACAGATCTGTCAGCCTGACCTCAGTGCCCAGGAAGGTGATGGATCAGACCATCCTGAGTACCATCACATGGCAACTACAGAATGGGCAGGAGATCAGACCCAGTCAGCAGGGATTTAGGAGGGGCAGGTCCTGCCTGAACAACCCAATCTCCTTCTATGACCAGCTGACCCATCCAGTGGATGAGGGGAAGGCTGTGGGTGTAGTTTATCTGGACTTCAGCAAAGCCTTTGACAC
>JAWWEW010000082.1:2261350-2271859 GCA_035583185.1 Anabacerthia variegaticeps | reverse complement strand
TTCCTTTGTTGGCCACCAGCAAAAAAGTTGGGCGTTAGCTCCAAGCTCTTGAAGGAATTCCAATGAGACTCTGAAACTATAATACCCAGGTATATCTTTCCTATAATTCAATGTTTTCAGTATTTGTGACCCTCAACGGAACAGCTTAGATGGAGCACAGCAGTAGGCTAAAAAGACTTTTTTGGAAGAAGGCAATGTATCGATAAGTCAGAGTGACAGTGGATGACATTTCTCTGCTCCTGTGGAGGACAGGACTCTTCTCCAGTCTCCTGCTCCTCATCAGTTGATGGCAGATTTCATTGGTAGGAAATTGCCAAAATTCAGTTCCAGTGCTTCTGATATGCACCTAGATGGGGTGGCAATTAACATGGATCTGTTCCTGCCCTTGTTGTATTCCATCTTATTTATTGTAAAAGCTATGTAATTGGTTTCCACCTAACACTGAAATCTTAACTGGTGGTTCATCTTATCTCTGAATCATTTGTGATGGTTGCAGCAATACGGATATTGGACATTTCAAAACAATGCCTTTTTCTGCTTACCTACATACTCTTCTCCGAGATATCTGCTTTCAGATTTAAAGTCCTTCCTTCCCATTGGATCATAGCTTTATCTGCCATATTTTGCTTCAAATGATTAATTTATGCAAATTATTTTTAACTCAGTTGCTACTGAAAGGAGAGATGGTTGACTTGTGCAGTCCTGCAAAACCTGGGGCTTGGGGCCACATTGCTAATTTATTTTGAACATTTGGTTATTCAGAAGGCAAGGAGACTGGGTACATAAGGAGTCCTTAATTTTGTGTGAGGCTTGCTTGTTTTCTAGGTTATATAGGCACTGTGGGATTACAAACCTAGATCAGTCCTTGAAATAAAGTTGATTGAAGACACCTTTTTTTCCTGTCTACATAACAAGAAATTAAGATCAATAGATCAAAGCAGTTGGTGCCCAAAATCTGCAGGAAAGGCATTTCAGAGGTTTTACTTTGACAGTCTGGGTGAGACTCATCTCTCAAGCACATTGCTGCTCCAAACCAACCATGCCAATGTAGATGGACCCCTCCCTCCATGTCATATCAGCACAGATACAATTTATCCTTAGTATCTTTATACCCAGTGTTCAATGCTGAATTCATTCCTGGGTTATAATGGTATCTCGGGTTAGAGACAATATTGCTGAGGAGGCAGGACCTTCAATGGAATAGGGACTCCTACCTCCCAGACTTATTGTAAATTTAAAAATAAAAATGAGACTCACAAAGTAGGAGTAGAAACAAAGTAAAAATTTTACTGAAAACAAAGGGCAAAACCAAAATAAAACAGCAAGCACAAAATAACAGAGAAAGAATATCACCCAGAAAATCACTTTGTCCACTTCCATGTTGCTGAACTGGCAATCAGCTTTTTTTTTCTTTGGTGCAGTTACAGCTGTGGCCAGAAGGTGGCAATGCAGGGCTATCTGGCGGTAGCAGGCTCTGACAGCAGAGACGGCTACTACGCAGGGCAGCAACAATGGCGGCAGCGACTCCGGGCAGTGGCAGTGGGCTCTCACACAAAAGGGGTCCCTCCCTGGCCGGTGGCTGCGCAGGGCTCATGTGTAGGATGAGTGAGGAAGGAGTGCGGAACAGCTTCTCCCATGGTTGCCGGCAGCTGTGGAGGGCGCGGAGCTTCCCCGGCTTCTGTGTGGGCGGCAATGCTCGCCAGGGAGAGGTGACAGCCGAAAACAGAGGAGCAGCGACCACAGTGGACCGTCGGGGCACTGGTGTGGGGGAGGGAGTCCAGGATGGGCGGAGAAGCAACTGCTTGTCTAGTGCTGGTCAGGAAACAGAGGCATGGCACAAAGAGTGTTATAGACACCGAGGTGATGAGTGATGTCAGCTATGGATATCAGGGTTTATTTTATTTAATAAAGGAAAAATAGTAATTTCAATTTTATTAGAAAAAGCAATGAGTGATTTCAGCTCAGTGATATCAGCATCCAGCTCTTTCAGCTCAGCCTCAGTGATTTCAGCTTTTTTGGAAGGCAGGCAGGTGAGCAACATGGCGTCCACCAGGTGGCAGCACGCCGGGCGACCTAGGAGACCAGCTCTCCAAGTACACGCTGGATCTGAGCCAAGGCTCTGCTTATATTCACTTTTTCTGTGTAAACCACGCCCCTTTGCGCATGTTCTATTTGCAATGGTTATGTAAGCTATGCTCCTTTGCGCATGCCCAGTTTATGTATTTTGCAATAGTTGCGCAAACTATGCAGCGTTTGCGCATGCTCAGTTCGCTGGCGAAGTGTCCTGCGTTGTGTAAGATTTAGGTATTGCGAAATAGTTGCCGCTCAGAAGTGGCCGGGCTGGTCTCGTGACTGAGGACTCTATGTGGCGCATGGCACGGTTTGGTCGTGGAGCAGTGCGGTGGTGGTGGCTGTCCCGGGACGGCGGCAGTGGCACTCCAAGGCGGCTGTGGGACTGCTCTAGGTGGGGGCTGGGCACGATGCTGGACGTCCCGAGCAGCGGCGAGGCTGCTTCTCCGTGTGGGGCAGCCGCAGAGAGGCTGCGGGCAGAGTGCCTGTGGACGGCGGCGGCAAGCTCGGTCCCGGGTTGGCCCCCGGGAGAAGCCCCCCAGCATGGCGGGGCTGACGTGGGTGTGGCCGGGGGAACAGGACACACGGGAAGGGCACTGGAGTCGCCGCGGGAACTAAGGGAATGGGCTGGGAAGCAGTGAGCCCCGGCCTGGAATTGGCACCATGTGGTGGGAGCCGGGGGGGACACTGGATACACGGGAGCAGCGCCAGGGCTTTGGGGAGCGCGGGGTGGCTGACAAAAAAACATGAGCCCCTGCTCTGAGCCGGGATAGAGTGAACTGGACACCAGGATCGGTGTGGGGCCGGGGGAGAGACGGATGGGCTCGCGGGGGGGGGAGCATTGATGCTTCGCTATGCCTTTGGACCGGGGCGGGCTTTGCCAGAGCCCTGCCGGCCATGCGGAGGGGGGGAGGGGGGGCTGTCTGGTCCCGTGCCACACGTGCTTGGTGTAGTGCCACGCAGCCGGCCCCGTGGTGTTATAAACGCTGACGCTATAAGTGATTTCAGGTTTAATGCTTTTATTGATATAAAAAGTTTATTAGTAAAAGTTTTATTAAAATAAAAAAATAAGGAATAAACTTTTTTAGAAGAAACAGTGCGTGATTTCAGCTCTAGTGATTTCAGCATCAGGCGTGGCTCCTGTGAGCCCAGCTCGTTTGGCAAGGAAGGCGGCAGTGATGTGCATGCAAATGGGCAGTGCACAGGGCTACCCCTTGGAGGTCAGCTCCCAAGGGATGCCGACCTGGCACTGATCCAAGCGTGGTATTTATCCTGTTTTTGGCTGCTCAGGCCACACCCCTTCTGAGCATGCTCAGTTCAGTTCTCAGTGAAGCCCCTCCCCTTCTGAGCATGCTCAGTTCATTTGTAGTTTGGTCCTTGAGGTGATCAGTCCAAAGGGTCAATACCTCGTCTCGGAGATGAAATAAAACTGTTTTTACAGGGGTTTCCTGGCTTTAATCCTTGACGTGTGGTGTCTCAGGAGGCAGTCGTAGCTGGGTGCTGTTTGGCTTGGCTAGCTGCTGCTGAGAGAGCCTACTGCCGGTGGGGGATGGTGGTACTGTCCCAAGGAAGTGTCAGTGTTACGAGTCTCTTGCTCCGGCAGAGGCAGCTGGGGTCCAGGAGCCGAGATGGAGGTAGTTTCTGCTTGTTTTGGACTGACAGTACCCACTATAAGCACCAGGGGCATGGCTCAGGACCTGAGGTGCTTTTCCCGAGATTACTGCAGTGTGGCAGGCAGGCTGTGTACCTCGGAGATACCAAAAGTCCTAAGGAAAAATGGGAAGGTGGGGGAGCAGCGCCACACAGCACTGTCCCGGGAGCTCTGCAAGGCGCGGGGATCCGGGACAGCCCACAGGCACCCTCCCTGGGTGCCGACCGCCCGTCCCAGTTCTGTGTCTACGGGTTTCCGAGGAAGCGGTGGCGCCGGGGACGGGTCCACAGCGTGCGGGGCTGGGGTCGCTCTCTCCCTGCAGCGGCTCCGCCTGTGCGGCAGCTACGGGGACGGGTGACCATGGTCCCGAGGCCGGGGCGAACCTCGGAGCGCCGCAGCCAAAAGCGGCGGCGGCGGTTGCCGTGCGACGGCAGCGCGGAGGCGAACCGTGGAGTTGCCGTGCCGACAGCGGCACGACGGGGGTTTAAGATCTCGGCTGTATCGGGCAATTACAAGTGTGGCATTGGAATTTCTCTAGCAGACTCCTAGAAATGGCGCATGCCATGCCAGCGGGAGTGAGGGCTCCCTTCTTTGCTCGCAGGGCCCCCCTGTTTCGGCCAGGGGTGGCGAGGGGGGGAGCCCCGAATGCGGCTACGGGTGGCAACGGAGCCGGGATTCCGGGAGGGGGGGGCGGCTGCGATCCCGCGGTGGATAACCCTGGGGAAGCAGCTCCGCTGGCAGGGGGGGCTCCCTCTATGTCCGCAGAGCTTCCCCGCTCCGGTGAAGGCAGCAGGGGGCCACGCCGGCACAGGAATACAGAGAAAAGCCCCCCCGAGCAAAACGGAAAAACATATGAAGGGGTAAAGCCAGAGAACAGAAGCAGATCAAAAATTATATAAAGATACTTAACTAGTTAAACTAAAAAAAGTATACAAAAATGTTAAAATAAAACCTTTTCACACAGTTTAAAAATGCAGAGGTAGAGAGCTCCTTCCCTTCCCTCCCTTGTATTCAAGGGGGGGATTATAGAAAACAAAGGCCTCTGTGTGCTTCTCATCTGATAAGACTTGCTCTGGTCTTTCTCAATCCCTCTCTTCCTGACCTGGAGACAAACTTGTTGTATTATCGTTCGATAACCCTCAATTCACACAAGGTTGTAAATAGTGTTCCATTGATATGGAACTCTCCTCCCTGGAGCCAAAAGGAATTTTGGCTTGTAAATTAACAAATGTTTATCTTTCAGATGTCACTATAGAATTCTACTATATTCCTAAGGTTTAAAGTAAAAACCCCTTTTACATTCAAAGAATAAACGATATTTATGTGATTAATATTTTGGCAAATTAAAATATACTTATCACAGGTGCACAGTATAAGACACTAAATGTGTTATCACTGCAGTGGCTTGAAAGAACAAATAGATTATTATGTAGAATACAAATAATGCATATTAAAATTGCAGTCGATTCTTTCTGATAGATCATCCAAATTGCTGTCAGACTGTATTTACTTACACATAAACAGATGTGCTCCTGCTCTAAATCATTATAAGGATTCCAAACCTAGTTATGCATATTTTAAACAACTTTTAAATACTATGCTTCAAATAATTTCTGATTTCCTGAAGGCTTGATTTTTCTAATACATCCTTTCCTCACCCTCATTCCATTCTATCCCTCTACTTAAAAGGTTAAAAAAAAACTTGGTACATTTTGCTAGCTGTTGTATTACTGAAGAACTGCTTTTGAGTGAAGAGGGAAAATAGGTTTTTTGCAGGGTATGGATGCCCAGCATATTCTTCTGTTCTTTGTATATTTTTAATCTCTTAAGTAACTTGTCCATGGTGCATTAAAATAGTCAGCCCTGTGCAATCCATATTAAAGGGAGAAATACATGTTCCCACACCACACCAGTGATAATGAGTTTTGTCTAATTGTGAGTATAAATAATACTCTGTAGTTCTGCAAGCACTAACAAGCTCTCTTTGCTGTCTTGGAAGCTTTTTCTCCACCTTCTGAAGTAGTGGTGATATGGGTCAGTGTCGGGGTGATCAGGGTCTTTGGAATCCTGAGGAAAAAGCAAAACAAACTTCATGAGAGGTTGGAGGCATAGGTATTTGGTGCGATTACAGTCACTTTCTCTCTTCATTACCCTTGAAAGCAGAGGAAGCCTCCCTTCTTACCGTTATTTAAGAAAGGGATGTTCTTATCAGAGATGTCCAGGCCAGAAGCTCTGAATCCAAAGAAATTTTGTTTTTATTAAGGCTTTTTTCTTGCTTAACAGGTAATTTAGAAGAAAAAAAAGTTTGGTAGTTTCTTTCAGTAAGTTTTACTTCTAATTTCAATATTAACTCTGAAAGAATAATTACAATTACTATTTGTTTTGAGCTGGCCAGATTGTAGAAAATCTTAAAAGCAATTACTCTCCTTCTCTTACCATTTCATTACAGCAATAAATCCTACCAGTGTCCTCAGAAAAACTTTCTATGTTTGACTCTAAGAATTAGTTCATATAAAAATTCCCTGTCCAAATATGCTTAACAATAAGGTTGCAGGGACAGCTAGATTAAAAACAAAATCCCTAGAACTCACCTGAAATAGAAATAATGCTTGTGGATTTTCCAGTGTTCATTTATTTAAAAGGCAGACTTAAAAGATAAAGGTTGCTTCTCTTAATATTCTGGGCAATTTATTTTTTCTGTTTAGCTTTTTCCAGAAACGAAATATTATCCTGCTTTGACCCTCTTTTGTTTTTAATTATTTAGAAGGTTTGGAATTTTGGTTGCCGTTTCATGCAAAAAGCAAATATCTCCTTTCAAAACACAATGTGTGGACTGCAACATCCTTACTCTTAAAAAGAAAATAAGACCACCTTTTCTGGGCCAGTTTAATCTCTCACAGGAATATTTTAAAAGTATATTAAATTTGAAAAACCAGAATGTAACAGTTCTATTTTCTACTTTATTGATATTACATAAATGAGTTTTAAAAAATGAATCTTTTTTACAGAATTTTGATTCTGCTTCATGACTTTGGTATTCAGATTTCTCTTCATATGGACTACAAGGAGGTTGCATTTGTTAAATATGCTTATGGTGGAAAAAATTTAATTTTGTTGTTTGTTAGTTCCCTGGGTTGTTTTGTAGGATTTTTTGTTGTTATTGTTGTTGTTCTGAATCTGGCTTGATTCATTTGAGAAAAGGCTCCACTCACCATCATATGCTTCATAGATTTCAACAGTTGTGACTGCCCTTCCTCACTGATAGTGTGAGAATTGTCTTATCTTGAGAGGTGTTGTTTGAATGGTTTACTTCTTTAAAAAAAGACACTTTGCATAATGTCCTGGTTTCAGCTGGGATAGAATTAACTTTCTTCTCAATAACTGGTACAGTGCTGTGTTTTGGTTTCAGTATGAGAATAATGCTGATAACACACTGATGTTTTGGTTGTTGCTGAGCAGTCCTTACCCCGAGTCAAGGGCTTTTCAGTGTCTCATGTTCTGCCAGTGAGGAGGTACACAAGAAGCTGGGAGGGAGTGTGGTCAGGACAGCTGACCCAAATTGGCCAAAGGGATATTCTATACCATAGAATGTCATGCCCAGTAAATAAACTGGGAGGAATTGGCTGGGAGCCACTGATTGCTGCTTGGGAACGGGATGGGCACTGTTCAGCAGGTGGTGGGTAACTGTATTGTGCATCACTTGTTTATCTTGGATTTTATTCCTCTGTGTTTCTCCTTTTCATTACTATAGTTATTAATATTTTATTTTGTTTCAATTACAAAACCGTTTCTATATCAACCCATGAAGTTTTCTTTTTCTTTCCAATTCTTCTCCCCACTGGGATGGGGGAGGTGGGAAAGGGAAGGGAGTGAACAGCTGCATGGTACTTAGTTGCCAGTTGGGGTTAAACCATTACATGTATACCCATAGCAGCATAAAGTTAAGATTAAAATATCCTCCTTATTGCTTTATAGAATGTTTTAACCAGGTCCAAAATGGGAAAGACTGACAATATTCTTGTTCTGATTGCGTGCAAACTGTGCGTGTATGTGCACATGTGTGTAATGGCACGGGGGAAATATGTTGGTCTTTTCTTCTGCAGTACCTCCCTGGTACAGTCTTTCCAGCATCTGCAGTCTACACTCTGATCAGGAATGGTGTCCCTCAGGGCTCTGTTTTGGGACCAGTGCTCTTTAATATTTTTATCAATGACATAGACAGTAGGATTGAATACCCTCAGCAAGTTTGCAGATGACATGAAGATGAGCGGTGCAGTTGACACAACAGAAGGACAGGATGCCATCCAGGGGGAGATGGACAAAGTTGAGAAGTTGGCCCAACAGTGTGCAATCACAGCCCAGAAGGGCAACTGCATCCTGGGCTGCATCAAACGAAGCATGGCCAGCAGGTCAAGGGAGGTGATTCTCCCCTTCTACTCTGCCCTCATGAGACCCCACCTGGAGTACTGCGTCCAGCTCTGGGGTCCTCAGCACAAGAAACACCTGGACCTGTTAGAGTGGGTCCAGAGTAGGGCCGCAAAGATGATCAGAGGAATGGAACACCTCTCCTATGAAGACAGAAAGAGAGTTGGGGTTGTTCAGCATGGAGGAGAGAAAGCTCCAGGGAGACCTCATAGCAGTCTTCCGGTGCTTGAAGGGGGCTTATAAAAAGGAGGGAGAGCGACTTTTTGCAAGAGCATGTAGTGACAGGACAAGGGGTAATAGTTTCAGACTGAAAGACAGTAGGTTTAGATTAGATGTCAGGAAGTAATTCTTGACTGCGATTGTTGTGAGGCACTGGAACAGGTTGTCCAGAGGTGTTTTGGATGCCCTGTCCCTGGCAGTGTTCAAGGTCAGGTTGGATGGGGCTTTAAGCAACCTGATCTAGTGGAAGGTGTCCCTGCCCATGGCAGGGGGGTTGGAACGAGATGATCTCTCAGGTCCCTTCCAACCGAAGCCATTCTATGATTCTGTTTATGTAGGTTATGTTAAAAGTTAAAAAAGCATAGAAAGATAACCTTTCCTTATCACAAAAGGTAGACCTGTAGATATGAGACCTACATAAAAAAGATTTACTACTACTACAATACCAATGTATAGTTTGAGATGAGTAAAATCAACAGCCTTGAGTCATAAATTTAGTCAGCAATGTATTTAGACTTGTAGGTTTGGTTTCATGTTAATGAGGAAGCCTAACCCTTAACTATTTAGTAGGCAACCAAAGTTAACAAAATGAAGCATTAGCAATAAGCACACTTCCACAATTGCAACACATCTATCAGCTTATCACAAATGCTAATATTTGTAGTGTAGATAGGTTATTGGAAGCTGAGGCCCAAAACTAAGTGTCAAGAGAATGCAGGAATCTGTAAGGGAGAGAGAATTACTTCATTGCATGAAAGCAACATGTTGCTTGGCTCACTGGTAGCTAAAAAGACTTGCCATCCTCGAGGTTTTTGTCTTCCATCCCCTTGTTTTTTCTGTCTGCCTGCAGCGTACTGTAAAAAAGAAGTAAATGGAAGTGGTTTTTTAATTGTTTCCTTTTCCTCTGTCAAATGATAGTTGTGTTACTTGGCTTGAGAGTAAAACTTAGAAGAGTTAAATGTTGCTTTTTTTGGGGGAGGGAGGGTCCTTAGTCTAATAGCTTAGGTACTGTAAAACCTGGTCTCGGAGGTCGAACCACAGCATGTTGAATTCCAGTAACTTGCTTAATAAATCTAAATGACTATGCTGGTTTAAAGGTAAACCGGCGGGAGAAATGAACCCAACTCAAGAAAGATTACAAGTCAGAGTTACAATTTAATAAAAAGATTACAATAAATACAATGATACTGAGAAAAAATTGGTTTTGACCCACGAAACCCAGATGTATAACCCAGCACTCTGGGGCACAAACAGAATGGTGTTCATTAGCCCCTGTGCTGAGCACCACGTGGTCCCCTCCAGTACAAAGTAAAAGGAAAGGAAAAAACCCTGTTGGTGAACATGATGGTCACAGTCTGGTCGAGAATCGGCAGTCACAGTCCTGTTGAGGTTCTGGTCCTCCTCTGGATCTGACGAGTGGTGCCAGAAATTCCCAAACCCCAAGATTATATATGCTCAGGTTCAGATGGGAATGTCCAGGGCGAGGAGTTTCACAATGGGCGATTTACTCTGTGAATCATGGGATACTTTTTTTTTTGAAGCCTTGATGGCCCATTATCAGACATGACCCCTCAGGCTGGGTGTGAAGGTGCTAGTGCCTCTCCGGAGGGGAGTTATCACAGCTGAGTCACTGGTGTGAAGACAGAAAAACTTTCCTATCTCAGAGAGTTCTTAAACACCCAGCTTGTAGCCTGAGGTGTCAGGTCTGCCCTGGGCAGCTGCTGCAAACCATCAATTATTAACAGTTCATGAGAAATGACATAGAGGGTATAGAATACACAGTTTTGGTTACACCCACACAGTGATAAACTGGTCCCGGCCACTATAACTAGAGCAATGACAAATTAAATTATGTTTAGTTGTATAATTTTTCCTCCTTCCTTAGGTTGTATTTGCTCCCTTGATTGTGCAATTCTGTTTTTTTTTTCTGTTTCCCCTGATGCCAAACAAAACCTTGGCTAATAAAAAAACCATTCAGAGACTTGTTTTAATCTTTGAGTAGAAGGTGTTTGTTATTTACGGTACCGGGAACGAGGCGAATAGCTTTGCTAAAACTCGCTCGCTTTTCAGAACAAAACTTACATATTTATACACTTTAATAAACAGGAAACTATGAATAGACAGCCTCTTTTCTTTGCATCATT
>JAWWEW010000082.1:2244517-2257972 GCA_035583185.1 Anabacerthia variegaticeps | reverse complement strand
CTACATTCTGATTGGTTACAAAGATTCTATAGTGAATAGAGTTAGTAATATATATATCTCCTTTTCCTCTTATTTACGTGACCATAAGCACCTTTGCAGACATCCTGTTATGTTAGACAATTCATATATTCTAATATAGAAATGTCTTTCTTATATCAAGTATATAAATGGATTGATAATTCATATATTCTAATACATAAATGGCTTTCTTATATCACCCCCTGCCTTTCCAAAGTTTTCACTATCTCAGTTTGTGTTATCTGGAAAATTTTGATGTTCTGGATGTGAGACACTAATGTAAAAATAGAAAAGTGTCATATCGCCTTTTATTATCCAACTCCATGTATGTTAATAGAGGCTTGAATAACATATTACATGCTAAAATATTTTCTAGAATCTGTTGAATAGTCAGAATAACTATAGCTTGTTAAAGCTCTGGGTACTGCAGGTTAGAGATAAATATTCCTAAAACTTTCTTGGCTCTGGCAAGGAAGAATAGTATGCCTTGCTCATTCAAGGAGAATTAGTGTGTGGCTTTAGAAGAAGGAGTGAACTCCTAAATTACCTCTTTAAGAAAATTGCATATTAATCTTACCTGCATTATTTGAGGAGGATTTGTGTGCTTTCAATGTGCTAGTATTAGCTTAGTCAGTAGAAGAACATACATCAGGCTCCCCCAACCACACATATACCCTACCCTTTACCTATTCTAAGTACTATACTGCATGCAGCTCCCAGAAATTACGGCCTGAGGACATACATAGTTTTTTATTTAAATTATCAGATATTTGTATTTTATAAATACAAAACGATATGCAAGCCACTAGCACTCAGATTCTGTGCTTTTGGAAATCTCTTTTTCTTACATTAAGCCTACCTGTTCTGCATTTTATTACTGGAAAGAGGTGATGCAAGCCTAATATGAAGGAGTATGGCAAGTCTTTTCAGCCAGTTTTGAAGATGGGGTGAACCAGCAAGGACTTCTGTATATTGATTTGATTTCATCAACTAATGATTGGAACAGAGAAGCAAATTAGGATCTACCCTAACAACAGTATGGAAAAACTGTCAACCACAAGAAGCTGTTTTCATACAATATGCCCCCTTGTGTGGGTTTAGACTGTGTGCCAGTGTTATTAAGGATGTTCTGATTTATAATATAGGTGACCTTTACATGTACATTTTCTGCTTGCTTGTGGGTTTTTTTTCCTTAAAATTTTATTTTTATTACAGTAGTTCCACAGGATTCCAGTCTGTATTTGGTGCTCTACTGTGGTTTACCCTAGACATCTAGAAAAACAGAGATGTTTCTCCCTGATGTTGGCTCCAGCCATGCAAGGGTGGCCCATCTGTGATATTGGTGTGTTTTTAGACTTTCATCCTGACATTCTTTCAACCCTATGGTTTTAGTGACTTTTTCTCTGTTGCTTTGTCAGGAAATACATCATACTTAATTATTTTTTGCTGGAGTCCCTTGTAATGCTTTGGTGACCAGAAAAAGTTGCTGAAAACACTTATCCTGTAAAATTTACAGTCCAAAATTATCTGAGCCCCCCACGAAGTCCTACATTGTTGCTGTTTCTGCACTTAAAAAACATCTTTTCCTCCTTTTACTTCCATTTTGATTATGAATAAAACAAGTTCAGTAACCATCCTGACTCTTGCAGTAATACACAATCATTGGTTATAAATAAAATTGAGACAATAAAAGAATTTTGTCAATGCTAAGAATTAATTCTTTCTTAATACTTATTATACAAGTGAAAGAACAGAATCATGGCCAAAAAGAAATGGTCTCCCTTTCTAGGAGTTTTAATGATATTTTTCATTTGGTACAAGTGTAGCATTGATTTATTTTTTTCCCTTTCCCTTTTTAAACAAAGAAAATTATTTATTCTACAGCTAGTAATGGAAATGGGAGTGGTGGTTTTCTCTTTTAGGAAAAGTGTAATGATTTCTGATGGAAGGTCAGTTTAGTTACAAAACTATACTGGCTTGTGCTTTTGCATAGTTTAACTGTTTGAGCGCAATCTTAAATTACTCAATCGGTTAAATATTTTTTGTTTGTTGAAATGGCCTAAATATCTTTTACTTCAGCATTTCCTGTGTTTCAGACATCCTGTGCTGGTTTTTCCCAAACTGTAAATATGGCTATGGAAATCCAAACACACTTTTCAAGAAGTAGTTATTTTCTAATAATTTTTAAATCTCTTGCCAAGTTTATATCAGCGATTACTGTCTTCTTCCTTTATAGGATTTTATCCACTTCCCAATAAATGGTGTCATGGTTTCAGCTGGAATAGAGTTAATTTTCTTCTCAGTAGCTGGCACAGTGTTGTGTTTTGGATTCAGTATGAGAATAATGCTGATAACACACTGATGTTTTGGTTGTTGTTGAGCAGTGCTTACCCTGAGTCAAGGGCTTTCCAGTGTCTCATGTTCTGCCAGTGAGGAGGTGCACAAGAAGCTGGGAGGGAGCATGGCCAGGACAGCTGACCCAAATTGGCCATAGAATGTCATGTCCAGTATATAAACTGGGAGAGTTACCTGGAAGAGGCTGATTGTGGTTTGGGGACTGGCTGGGCATCAGTCAGCAGGTAATGAGCATATTGTGCATCACTTGCTTTTCTTGGGTTTTATTCCTTTCTCTGTTTTTAATTACTATAATTATTATATTTTTCTTTGTTTCAATTATTAAACTGTTCTTATCTCAATCCACAAGTTTTACTTTTGATTCCCCTCCCCATTCCACCAGGGTGGTGGGCAGGGAGTGAGCAAGCAGCTGCATGGTGCTTAGTTGCCATGTGAGCTTAAACCACAATAAATGGAAAAATTGCACACATTATGCCAGTTGAATGTGAAAGAAGCAAACTGAAGGAGGGAACTTCAAAACAAAAAAATTTGATTAGAATTTGGCTTTTCCCCTCTTTTCCTCCCTTAAAAATGAGCATGTCTTGCTGGAGGTTTTCTTCAGATGATTTAATTTCTGTTATCTCCTTTTGGTGAAGACAGATGATTCTTAATTAAGGGTAAGCTGTTAACTGTAGACATGTAATATGAAAAATTTCACCTCTTAGCAATAAGAATGTAAATAGCAATTGTAACAAAATACCATATTTTATCTGTGTGACATGCAAGGTATCTTTTAATTTGCTTAAAATAACTGATAGTCTTTAAGTATTTACTTTTGTGAATGTACAAGCAGCCTATTTCTTGTTGTATTGCTTTAAGGATATTTTAATGAAAGCAGGAGGTTTAATCTGAGTTTGTTTAGTTTTGTTGCTTGTCCTCATTTGCAATCACTTTCCCATTCGTTATATTTATAGTTGTACTGTAGTAACTAAGCATAATTTCTCCCTGCAAATGTTGTGATGTGATTGCAAAGTTCACCAGCAGAGTGAAGGTTTGTTTATTAAAATTTAACTGTAGATTAGTAATACTCTTAACCTTTTGTTTCCAGCCTTTGTTATGGCTGGATGTAAGCTTGCGTGTGATGCCTGCCTGCATTTATATTCCATTCTAAACATTTTAGTATACACTAGCTGGACTGTCTTGGCAGCATGGCTAGTTAAAAGCTCAATTATTTGAGAGTAGCTCCACCTCTAGCAACTTTCTTGAGTATTAATTACCCTTTTTTCCTTACCTTTCATTTTTAATTTACTTCCAGTTTCTCTTTAGTGCAGTGTAGACTTGATGATTCCCTCTTCACACTTTGCTGCAGTGAGATGCAGTATGAGGGTTCCAGCTGATTTCCCTCAGCTCATATATCTTATTAAGTCTCCTTCAAAAGTTTGAGGCTTACCATATTCCATGCCTGTGGTGGGTTGACCTTGGCTGGCTGCCAGGTGTCCACCAAGCCACTCTATCCTCCTCAGTTGGACAGGGAGAGAAAAATATAACAAAAGGCTCACGGGTCAAGACAAGGGCAGGGAGAGATCACTGATTACCGTCACAGGCAAAACAGACTTGACTTGGAGAAAATTAATTTAATTTATTACCAATCAAAATCAGGGTAGGATAATGAGAAATAAAAACAAATCTTAAAGCACCTTCCCCCCACCCCTCCCTTCTTCCTGTGCTCAACTTCACTCATGCTTTCTCTACCTATTTTGTATTTTGTTTACTGCTGCTCTTATGATACGTTTTACTAAAAGAGGAGTTGTTAAACTCTTAGCATAAAGGAACAAAGTTTGTTTTAAATGTACATCCTTTGAAAAACAAATAAAATTGAATTGTATACCTGATAGAGGGTGGCCTGCAGCCATGGATTGACAGGAGTTGATCAGCACTCACACTTCTAGTAAATGCTTGGCACTATGCAAAGCCTTTAATTGAAGAGACATGTCTTCTTTTGCTTTTTGAGCCATAAACATCATTTGCCATAGCATCCTAGATCACAACTTGAAGATTGATTTTCTAGAGATAAAGTTCTATGTTACTACTGTCTGGAAGGTGGGTGGGGTTGTTGTTTTTTTGATGGTGGGGTTTTGGGCATTTTTTTAACATATCTCTTTATTTACAGTGACTTTTTGATTTTTTTTGCTTTGCCCACAAAGCTAATGCTGCAAATACCTAACGTGGAGTTGATTATATCCATATTAAAAAGTTGGAGTGCAGACAACTTTCAGGTTTTTCAGAGATGTGATCTGAGGCTGTGAGCAGTGCTGGTGGGGTTCCTATAAAGTGGGTTGGAAGTTGTTTAGTCACAGGGATAACAGTGAAATTTCGAAGGACCCTTGAGGCCATGCTCATGGGGAGCATGTTTTATTCAGTGTCTCCACTTGCAGACAGCAGGAGCTGCTGCAGTCTGCATCTGTCTTTAAACAGTCCAGATTTTATGTCTGTTGGTCAGGGGAAGGTGTTTTGCTGTGTTATTTGCTGATTGAATGGCCTTTCCTTCTCTTCAGGAAAGAGTAGTCTGGATGGATGTATCCCATCCACAGTCATACATGACCCCTGCTTGGACCACAATGTTAAGTTGTTGCTTTTGAGCAGCAGATATGGGATACAGACCCATGATGTAGTTTGGCTTGAGGGATTAGTGGAGGCCTTTGTCTAATTAACATAATTAGTTGAGTGGTTCTTGAACTTGAAGGTTTAGTTTGCCGAAGAAAGTCCTGGAAGAATTTTTTCTTCAAAGGCATCTGTTGAATTCATAGTGTTGGGACAAATAAATTTCGTGGTATAAGTCATGAGTGCTGGCACCATTACAGTATGCACATTCTTGGATGTGTGCCAGCAGTAGTGAAATTTCAAGTTCTCTCTTACATTCAAAAGCCTCAAAATATCAAATACTGCCAGTTGCCTTTACTAACATGAGTCGTGGAATCTGGGCAGTTGTTTGTGACTGGTCCTCTGTAAGTTTTGGGTGCAGTGATAATGCCAAATTTATTCTAGAAGGCAGTGCTCTCAAAGTGTCTGGATTTAGGGAGAAAGAACTCTCCAAGACAAATTTATCAGGGTAGAAGGTAGAAAATAGCCCTTTACCAAAAGCTTTTAGGTTAACAAAATATAATGACTGGGTACAAATGTCCTATAAGAGATGTTCTTAACTGCTATCTTCCCCTTTACATAGAGGTTCAAGAATGTGACACAGAGGTTAGAAGCTGTTAGCTACTACTTTAAATGTAAGAAACTACATAACCATATAAAAGCCTACAAATTTATGAAATCCTAAGGTAACAAAAGCACAAGCTATTTTATACTTTGTGTGTTCATTACATACAGTAAGGATCTTATGTGCTGCTTGTGTTAATTAATCTTTCTTCCACCCGCCCCTCCTCCTTATTACCTTTGTGCCAGCATATATTTAAAGTACTAAGGGTAAGTATTTTCCATCTTAGATCAGTGTTTTATCTGGTTTATAAATAGGCTGTTAAAATTAGCTTCAGGCTAAGTGTGGCATGCAAAGTTTTGACTCCATAATCATTTCAAAGTGTGTTGTTGATCTGTTTTTAGAGTGTTCCAATGTTCAGAAGAATTGAATGTAGGATACCACTTTGCCTTCTTAAAGGAAAATCACTTCTTAAAAGACAAAATTGGAATGAGGTAAATATGGTTTAGACTTTTGCTTGTTGGAGAGGAGAAAGGAATGCAACCACTAATCTAAGTTATGAAAATATAGCTAATGGTCACAGTTGGGAACTACTTGTATAAGCATTTCTTGTTGTTGATTGCTAGACAAGATGAAGCAGAGGTGTTTCCCACTTTACACAATTATGTGTTTGCCAAGTAATACAGTAGTTTGGATAAATCTTAGCTTGCAGGTCTCTAAGTTAATTTAAATGACTGTTAAAGATAGAGGGTATAATTCTGATTGCCAACTTAAAGTTACATAGAAGGAAGTTACCCACATAGATCTTGCTCACTGAAAACTCTCTAGCACAAGAAACAACCTCTTCCTTTTTTTTTTCTTGTCTATAAGTAACCTCATCTGCTGGTCTTTTTCTTCTGGGAACATGACAGCTATTTTTTTGGTTTGTTTTTAAAATAGGACTATAAAGATGATTTTGTAAAGTACTTGAAAAATGGTCAGTGGATCAATATTAAAGAACACTTCTAAATACAGTTGGTAACACATTTCCTAATTTTAAGATAACATGCATAGCGGATGAGAAATGCATGGTGCTCTCAAAAGGTACATGACAGAAAGCTGTTGAAAGGCAGTGTTTTTTTTAAGCTTTAGAGTATTTCTGTAATCCAGTTCTGATCTTTTTGAATTTTCTTTAAAGAATAAACATTACCCAGTACTGAGCTATGGTTGCATTTCAATCAAAGCTTTCAATTGCAAGTGTGAACTTAAACTGATTACTTTTATTACCATTAGAATTCTTGACAGCAAAGATACATTTTCAGGTTTGGATTTCTATTAATAAATTCTGTTAAAGTATTATTATTGTATGTTTATAAGTGTTAAGTAAACTTTCCTATCTGACCATTCAGGAGAGATTCCAATAGTCACACTCACACCACCTGAGATTTTAACTGCTGTAACCAAGGACCCTTCACAGTGGGCTGCTCCAGTGAGCCAATAGGTGCCCTGTTTGACTCCCTACACACTCCAGACTCACACAGACAGACAAGGTTTCCTTACTGGTTCCACTCCAGGTTTCCTATAGCAATGTCAGACCTCTGGTTCCTTTAAGTAATTTAATCACGGTGCAGTGACACAATAACAGCTCAAGCTGATGCCTCCCGGGAGGACCCCAAACAAAGGAATCCCTGGACTTTTATTACAGTCTGTGCACCCATTCCAATTGTGGTTTTGGGTCTGGGATCTTCTCATTGTTCATTGGCTTCTGCAGGGTCTCTAGGTGATTGACTGGCCAGCGCCCACAGGTCTGCTTGCCCTTTGTTAGGCAAAGGGTCAGTGTCTGTTCACAGCTCCTTGCCTGGGGCTCCAACCATTTCCCCCACCCAGGACACAACCTGCAGCTTGCACTGCACCTGTACGCCAAGCTACTGGCCCTAGGTGTATTCCTCAACAATAAGAATAGTTTGCTATTCTTCGAGCTGGTAATGTGTTTGTTTTGATGCCATGTAATTGGCATTTTTTAATAGTATCATCGTTTAATCCCATCTGACAACCAAGTACCAGGCAGCTGATTTCTCAACACCTACCCCCTGGTGGGGAGGAGAACTAGTAAAAAAAGTAAACCTCATGGGTTGAGATAAGAATAGTTTTATAATTGAAACAAAGTAAATAAATATTAATACTAATGATAATAATTGTAATTAAAAGGAGAGAGAGAGGGGGGCATAAAACCCAAGAGAAACAAGTGATTCACAATACAATTGCTCATCACCTGCTGACTGATGCCTACCCTGTCCCCGAGTAGCGATCTCTGGCTCCCAGCCAACTCCCCCCAGTTTATTTGCTGGGCATGATGTTCTATGGTATGGAATATCCAGTTGATCAGATTGAGTCAGCTGTCCTGGCCACGCTCCCTCCCAGCTTCTTGTGTACCTCCTCATTGGCAGAACATGAGACACTGAAAAGCCCTTGACTCGGGGTAAGGACTGCTCAGCAACAACCAAAACATCAGTGTGTTATCAGCATTATTCTCATACTGAATCCAAATCACAGCACTATGCCAGCTACTGAGAAGAAAATTAATTCTATCCCAGCTGAAACCAGGACAGTATCCACCCCTTATTCCATACCATTTGTCATTCCAGGTCCCACACTTTGCAGTATCCCATCACCTTTCCTGTCTTTTCATAAATATACCCACAGATAGCTTTCACTTAGTCTATGGACCATCCCTATAAAAGTCCATTGAGTTCATTTAGTCCATGGCCTTAGACTTCTGATGCCTTAAAGACTTAGGAGAAAAAAACTCCAGGCCAATTTAGTAGGAGATAAGGAGAGCAGAAGCTTTAATGAACCCTCGGGCTCCAGGAATACATATCCACAGAATCCCCCATCTGACCCTGGTTCCAAGATTTTATAATAATGTCTGTCCAATCCCGTTCTGTTATTCCCTCTGGTCCTGCCCTGTTCTGCCCCTGGCACACCCCATTGGGAATTGAGTCTGGGGGTTTGGGACCCCTCTTTCATCGTCTTCATCTTCCTTGCAGCATGTCGGGTCCTTGGAGGCCTTCCAAAGTTCCAGATTTGGAGGTCCTTCTGTCTATGTCTTTATCTTCAGGTACAGGCCTCATGGTGCTTTTCTGCAATTCTACCTTGAAATGGAGACTAAACAGCTACTGGAGTTTTGAGGGATTGATATAGGATGGGGTTGGTATGTGTAAACATTAAGCTACTGAAGTTATTTTACCGGTGCATTAAATCTACAATAACTTCTAAAATCTATAAAATTAAATCAAATATAAAAAAACCCATGAGGCATTACTTCATCTGTCATAACATCCTTTCAGGCAAGAAAGATGGTGTGTGGTGTTGTTGCATGTTGAAGGCAGTTCTGATTCAATCACTGCTGTGCTTGTCTGGTTTCATCAAAGTTCATCCTTCATTAATGTGGAGACTGAAAGGAATTTGGGTTCAGATCCCCAAATCCAGAGTGATGGAGACAGGCATTGCAAGGTGTCCAGTGTCGTGATGGGCATATAGCTGCCATAGAAGTGATGATATGCAGTATTATATAGCAATTAACACCATATGATTTAACTCATTGACTATTCTCACCCTGCAGCAGTTCACACAGGAAGGGTGCTGAGGCACTGCCAGCTCAAGCAGTTAGCTCAGTTGGTGGTTATTTCCCTTGCTGAGGGAGCTCAGATATGGTGTCCACTTGGACAAAAGTTGCTTCCTCTGCACACACCAGAAAGGATGTGGTGACCCAGATGGAGTGCCCGTGAAAGCATGCAGTGGTCCAGGTCTCAGGCTGCAGGGAGTGCCAGAGCCTGGTGCTGCTCCTCAGAAGGCAGCAGAGAGAAGAGCTGTGTGAGGTGCGATCAGGTGGATGATCTGCTCAGCCTGGTGGTGGAACTGAGAGATGAAGTAGAAAGATTGAGAAGTATTAGGGACTCCAAGGAGGAGATTGACTGGTGGAGCCGCACACTACCATGCTTTAGACAAATGCACCTGCCATCCACTTCACAAGAAGAAAGCTATCCCCACCTCTCACCATCAGGCAGAAGGAGGGGACCTTAGAGGGGGAGGGGAGTGGAAATAGGTTTCTGGCAGGTGATTCCCCTCCTGACCTACCTTACCTTCCCAGGTGTCCTTATGAGGCCCTGGAATCTGAGGACCAGGGAAATGAAAATGTGGATGAAGGTTCTTCTGGGATGAAGGCATCACCCAGGGCAGAGCAGCCTATCCCCTGCATCATGACCTCCTCAAGAAAAAAAAGAAGGGTAGTTGCCATTGGTGACTCCCTTTTGAGAGGAACAGAAGGACCGATATGCCAACCAGATCCAACCCATAGGGAAGTGTGCTGCCTCCCTGGGGCCCAGGTAAGGGACATGACCAAGAAACTTCCCAGCCTGGTATAGCCCACTGGCTATTACCCACCACTGGTTTTCCAGATAGGCAGCAATGAGGTCCCAACAAGAAGGTTGCAGACAATCTAGAGGGACCTCAGGGCCTAAGGACAACTGGTCAAGGTAAATGGAGCACTAGTTGTGTTCTCTTCTGTCCTGCCAGTTGCAGGGAATGATGGGGCAAGAAACAGGAAAATCATGCAGATGAATACCCGGCTTCAGGACTGGTGTTACCAGCAGAATTTGGGGGGGTTTGATCATGGGTCGGTTTACACGACACAGCCTGCTGGTAGCAGATGAGTCCACCTGTCTCAAAGGGGAAAAAGGATCTTAGCTCAGGAGTTAACAGAGCTCATTGAGAGCTTTAAACTAGATTTGAAGGGGGATGGGGACAAAGCCAGGCTGGACATAGATAAGGTGTGGGAAGGGGAGGGAATAGCTCCTGTAAGTACAAGCAGTCAAAGACAAAACTACAAGACAGGACTATGGGGCACCTCCTTGCACCCCTACTGGGATTTTGACACACTCAAATACCTCTATAAAGTGCCTGTACAGCAATGCACGCAGTATGGGGAAGAAACAGGAGGAGCTACAGATCTGTGGGCAGTCACAGGGCTTTGATCTCATTGTGATTACAGAGATGTGCTGGGATAGCTCACATGACTGGAATGTTGTCATGAAAGACTACACGCTGTTTAGGAGAGACAGACCAGGAAGGCGCAATGGTGGAGTTGCCCTCTATGTGAGGCTATACTTGGAATGTATTGAGCTCCGTCTTGGGGTAGATGACAAGTGAGTCGAGAGCTTATTGGGTTAGGATAAAAGGGCAGACTAGTAAGGGTAACACTGTTATGGGTGTTTGCTAAAGGCCACCTGAGAAGGAGGAAGAACTGGATGAGGCCTTCTACAGCTTGAAGCAGCCTCGCAGTCACAGGCCCTGCTTCTTGTGGGGGACTTTAACTACCCTGACATCTGCTAAAAAACCTACAGAACAAAACACAAACAGTCCAGGAGGTTCCTGGAAAGCATTGATGACAACTTCTTTTCACAGGTAGTGGAGGATCCCACAAGAAACGGTGTGCTGCTTGATCTCATTAACAAACAGGGAAAGCCTTGTTGGAGATGTGAAGGTTGGGGGCAGCCTTTACTGTAGTGACCATAAGATTGTGGAGTTCAGTATCGGGCGAGGAGGAAGCAGGGCAGCAAGTAAGATTGTGACCATGGACTTCAGGAGAGCTAACTTTATCCTCTTTAGGGATCTTCTTGGAAGAATCCCATGGGAACAGGCCCTGCAGGGACAGTTGATATTCAAGGGTCACTTCCTCCAGGCTCAAGAATGATGCATCCCAATGAGCAAGAAATCAGGCAAAGGGGGCAAGAAACCTGCATGGATGAATATTGAGCTCATCATTACTCAAGCACAAGCAGGAAACACATAGGAGGTGGAAGCAGGATCGGGCCACTTGGAATGAATCGAGAGAGGTTGTCAGAGTAAGTAGAAATGAGATAAGGAAGGCCAAGGCCCATCTGGAATTAAATCTGGCCAAGGATGTCAAGGATAACAAAAAGGGCTTCTTCAAATACATCAATAACAAAAAGAAAGTAAAGGATAATGTGGGCACATTAGTAAATGAAAGGGGGACCCTGGTAACAGAGGACATAGAGAAGGCAGAGGTACTGAATGACTTCTTTGCATAGGTCTTCACTGACAAGACCAGCCCTCAGGGATCTCTGACCCAGGAGACTAGGAAAAAGGAATGTTGGAAGGAAGACCTTCCCTTGGTCTAGGAGGATTGGGTCAGAGAACACCTAGGCAAATTCAACATCCGCAAGTCCATGGGCCTTGACTGTATACATCCACAAGTGAGAAGAGACCTGGTGGACACCATAGCGAGGCCACTCACAATCATCTCTGAAAGGTGTTGCTGATCAGAAGAGGTGCCTGAGGACTGGAAGAAAGCAAATGTCACACCAGTCTTCAAAAAGGGCAAGAAGGAGATCCCAGGGAATTACTGGCAAGTCTCAACCTTAATCCCTGGAAAGGTGATGGAATGCCTCATTCTGGAGGCCATGTCTAACCACATGGATGACAAGAAGGTAATCAGGAGTAGTCAGCATGGATTCACTGAAGGGAAATCATGCTTGACCAACCTGATTGCCTTCTATGATGAAACAATTACCTGGATGGATGAGGGGAGAGCAGTGGATATTGTCCACCTAGACTTCAGCAAGGCTTTCTTTCAACACTTTCTCTCACAATATCCTCATAGGCAAGCTCAGGAAGTGTGGACTGGATGAGTGGACAGTGAGGTGGGTTGAAAACTGGCTGACTGGCCTGAGGGCTACTGCATAAACTATTTCCTGCTTGATTTGCTCAAAGGCTTGTCATTGCTCAGGTCTCCATTGGAAATCATTCTTCTTCCAGGTCACTTGATAGCAAGGGATGACAATCAGACTAATTTGGAATGTGCATTCTCCAAAATCCCACAACGCCTAAGAAAGCCTGTGGTTCTTTCTTAGTAGTTGGTGGAGACACCACTGTTATCTTCTTAATCACATCCATTGGCATATGATGATGTCCATCTTGCCATTTTACTCCTAAAAAACGGATCTCCTGTCCAGGTCTATTGACCTTTGTTTTATGGCAAAACTGACTTTCAGAAGCATTTGGACAATTTTCTTCCCTCTCTTAAAAATTTCTTCTTCTGTATTGCCCCACACAATTATGTCATCAATGTATTGCAGGTTTTCCAGAGCTTCACCCTGTTCTAGTGCAGTTTGAATCAGTCCATGGCAGATAGTAGGGCTGTGTTTCCACCCCCGGGGCAGTTGATTCCAAGTGAAAGTGAACTATGGACTGCACTCTGCTGCCAGAGGATTGAGAAAAATGCATTGGCAATATCAATTGTGGCACCACTGGGCTGCCTTTGATTTGTATTGATGTTCCAACATATCCAGCACAGCAACACTCAGCAGTGGTGTGACTTCGTTTAGGCCACAATAGTCTATTGTTGGCCTCCATTCTCCGTCAGACTTTCTCACTGGCCATATGGGACTAGTAAAGGGTGAGTGGGTCCTGCTGATCACTCCTTGGCTCTCCAGTCGATGAATCAGCTTATGAATGGGAATCACAGAGCCTCAGTTTGTGCAATATTGCCTCCAGTGCACCGTTGTGGTAGCAATTGACACCTGCTGTTCTTCAACCTTCAGCAACCCCACAGCAGTAGGGTTCTCTGAGAGACTGGGCAAGGTAGACAGCTGCTTAATTTCCTCCATCTCCAAGACAGCTATACCTAAAGCCCACCAATACCCTTTTGGGTCCTTGAAATACCCTCTCCCTCTCCTGAGATAGTCTATGCCAAGGATGCAGACAGACAGCCCAGTAAACCCGGTTGTCCCTCTTTTCCACCTGGCTAGAGGCAGGACCCCTCTAGTCCTGGTCATATGATTCATCACTTACTTCTTGCAGAAACAGATCAAAATTCCTTTCCATAGAATTGGAAGTAAAAT
>JAWWEW010000082.1:2122172-2137888 GCA_035583185.1 Anabacerthia variegaticeps | reverse complement strand
ATCATGGTCTTCACCACAGTCTGCAGGGGAATCTCTGCTCTGGCACCTGGAGCACCTCCTCCCCCTCCTTCTTCACTGACCTTGGTGTCTGCAGAGTTGTTTCTCTCACATATTCTCACTTCTCTCTCCAGCTGCAGTTGACGGGGTTTTTTGCACCCTCCTCTTGAGTATGTTCTCACAAAAGCGCTACCATTGTCGCTGATTGTCTCAGCCTTGGCCAGCAGCAGATCTATCTTGGAGCCAGCTGGCATTGACTGTATTGGACATTGGAGAAGCTTCTAGCTGAAGCAAGAGCAAGACTTCAAGGAGTTAACTGAATTAGTAAAAGTACTTTGCTTTGCTGAGCTAGGGGAGAAAATTGTCTGATATTTTCTTTTAGCTTGTTATTCTGTTCTGTTCAATGTCCTGTTCTATCCTGCTTAGTAGACCAGAGTCTGTTCATTATAGAAAGAATGGTAGGAGGAAAACACAATAGAATACAAGGCCATAAATCTAGTAGATATTGATGTTTAAAGTAGATATAGGAGGCCCAGAGCCAGGACTTGGTATGCTTGAAGAATCTGGGTTAGGTCAAGCTGATGAAGAGTATCAAAAACAACTACCAGGGGATGAAGTAAGAAGAGGAGACACCTAAAAGTAGAGCCAAAAGAAGATTCTCAAAAGCTCTGCTCAAGCTCCACCTGGACTCTGCCTAGTTATGAATATGTATGTTAGATGATGAAACTCTGTACCTGAAATGTATAAATGATTTATTTTGCACATTTTGAGGGGAGCTAGTTTGTCCAGTGCGAGCTGGCTAGCTCCCAGCATTGGCAATAAATACCTGCTGCTAAAAGACAAAAAGGTTCTCTTAGCAGTTCCTTTTATCCTGAGGTTTTTTGGCATCATTAGTTTACACAAAAATGCCTCCCTTAAGGACAAAGTCTATACTTAGCCTGTTTTCCCATAAGTTGGCAGGAAAAGAATAATTTTTCGCAGGTGGCTGGACCAAACACAGACCAAAAGTATTAGCATCTAATTCAGCCTGGATACAGATATAAAAAAAAAAATCTTTCCTAACAGGTTTGAAGACATGTAAATTAACAAGATTATTTTTATCCCACATAGGACAAGAATAATTCCTCTGGCAGCATATCCTTGCATGTAGACAAACCAACATACTTCCTTTGGAGGCTGTTGCTATTGCATCTGTCCAATGTCTTCACAGCATCTTCCAGATTTTTAAGATCTAATGAGAAAGAAAGAAGAAAGGAGGAAGTAGTTAAAACACACATAGCAAGGTTGCTGGAAGAAATATGACTCAGTCCAGCCTGTAGGATGT
The DNA here is from genome assembly GCA_035583185.1 of Anabacerthia variegaticeps. Taxonomy (NCBI): domain Eukaryota; kingdom Metazoa; phylum Chordata; class Aves; order Passeriformes; family Furnariidae; genus Anabacerthia; species Anabacerthia variegaticeps. The sequence continues at coordinate 2,136,567 of JAWWEW010000082.1, read as the reverse complement.
ATTTATACTTTGAATTAATTGGGAGTTTTCTTCTGTATGGCATTTCATCCATAGAACACACAGTTTTTGCTTTTGACTTTTGGCAAGAAAGACAGAAATGCTATAAAAAAATTTCCATTAAGTCGGTCATGCCAAAATTAATTTTACCTAACTTCAGCCATCTATGTGTCTAGACTAAGGGGGCTGTCTAGACTCCTGTTAGAATTAATGGAAAGAGAAGGATTTCTCGCAAGGATGATTTATACAGCCTATTTTAGACACCTAATTTAAGATGGGATGATTTACCCTTTGGCAGTATTTCTCTCCTTTAACTACACAGCAGGACCATGGAAGGACTAAATGCCTGGATTTTCAGGTGAGGTAAAAGGAATATGAGCAAAGATCCCTGACTTAGGTGTTATTCCAGGGACAGAAATTGCCAAACAAAATTAAAGAGATAAGTGAACAGCCTGGGCCACACCTTTGTGCATCTGAAAACAATGCAGCTAAAGTAAAAATAGCTTTTTGCCCCATCTCTTAACCTTAGAAGAAGTCAAAACCCTACAAGCATATAAATCAGTGCCAAAGGAATTCAGCGAGAGGCCATGCTCAGGAAACAAGTGAGGATAAATTAATATTGGGACAACCATACAAGACTGGTTTGTCCAGGAGTGAAAATGCAGCAGCTGGGCATAGCTTAATTGCTTTGGGGGTTGTGCCATGGGATAATGCCTTTTTCTGGATGAGCTCCATGTTACAGGGGTTCAACTGTCCACACATTCATTGTTCAAGAGTTCCTCACAGTTTTCTGGCTTGTGGCAGGCCCAGACAGCTGCATTTTGGAGTAACTGCATTTTTAGTCAGCTTCAGTAAACCAAAAGCAGAATGAATGAGATCTAGCCTGCCAGATAAATACATACTTTTATCAAGAGCTGTTAAATAAGGTTACATAATTCTACAATCAAGGTTAAATAAAATGGGTTTATCATCAATTTCTGACTTTGTTCAAGACAAGTGTTGAACTGGTGATAAGTTAAACACAAATTTTCTCTGTACATATTATTTCTCCAAAATTAACTCTTCTTAGATAAAAAATGCTTATAGATTGTGAGTCTATGAAGATGCATGGTAGGCTGGCAAGAATTTAAATGGTGTTTCTGAATAAAAAACAATTTTGCATTAATGATGTCCATTGCAATACTTTAGGCAGACTGTCATGTTGCATGTATGGAGCTTGGGGGGGACACTGACAAAGCCTGCAGTAGGGGCTGCCTGTCTTTTAAGGCAATTCACTTTGAAAGTATGTATTACAGCCATGAATATCCTGTCCCTGAATTTCAGCCATGAAAATAAGTTTCACTTGATGTAGAAATAGCCAGGACTTTATTCTGCAGCCTGAAGTGGAGCACCTGTGAATAGCAGCATAGGCACTATCACAGAAAAGACACATTAGAGTTAAAAATTACGTACCAGCAAGGCAACTTCGGTGGGTTAAATGTTTTCTTGACATATTTACACATAGATACCCCTTAATCATTATTTCCAGGATCACTTGCACCATAGCCTAGGACACATAGTGATGCCCTAATAAACCTTAGTTTTTAGGTGGTGTCACTGGAGAGCTTTTGGGGTCCAGCCCCTGAGGGTCTCACCCAGGACACCAAGGCTTTCAGGGACCCCGCATGTCCCAGCAGGCCGAACCCGGCGGAAAGAAACCATCACACGGAGGGGACTCCTAAACACAACTTGGGATGAAGCCAAACAAGGAGAGAACTCAGTTTCTGCCGCGCCGAGCCAGGTCAGGCCAGGCCAGGCCAGACCTACCCAACCGGGCCACCGGACCGAATCCCTCCGCCATGCCCAACTAGACACTCCCAGCGCTCGCCCGGAAGCGCTTGCCGGACTATAGCGGAAGCGGGGCGGGGCACAGCCTCTTTGGTGCTAGCGCCCGGAGAAGATGGTGAGCACTGGAGCTCGGGTGTGAGGGTATCTGTTCTCATCCGCCATCGTGCTGGTCTCTGCGGGGCCGCGGGCCTCGTCTGGGGCGCGGGGTGGCCCTGTGCCCTGCTGTGTCTGGGCTCAGCGGCGGGACGGCGCTGCGGGGAGACGAGACCGGGACCTGAGCCTGAGGGCCTGCCGGTGGGCCTTGTTCCTGGCTCGTGTGAGGGCGCGGGGTGTCTCGTCCTGGGCGAAGAAGCAGCGATGGGGTATGGGGCCGTGCTACCGCGGGATCTCCTTCGGGGTCTCCCTGCTTGCTGCTGGTCTGGCTGGGCCAGCGCTCTCCCCAGGGATGAGGCAGCTTTTCAGATAATGTAGCAAGAGGGGGTTTGGTTGCCAAAGCCTCTTATGAGTGCACGGTTGATCTGTGAGAATAAATACCTTTCTTCAGGTAAAAGAAGTTTACTGTTTATCACCGATAAATTTGGGGGAGATGAGAAAGGAGTTGGAGATAACCACTCGCAGGGGGATAGGAATGGCAAAGAGGTGTAAGGAACTGATTTCTAAAACTGGAGGATACCTACAGATGAAACTGAATTGGTGTTTCAGTTCAGTGTGCCTCTGCCATGTTTATTGGGCTTTGTGAATTTGTGAGTATTTTTTAGAGAAGCCTATGTTTTGAGTTGTAGGACTTTTGAGTGATAGTGATAATTACAATGTGCAATGTCTTGAAATATTTCTCAGACAAAGGGTACATCATCATTTGGTAAGCGACGAAATAAGACACACACCTTGTGTCGTCGATGTGGGTCCAAGGCATACCATCTGCAGAAATCTACCTGTGGGAAATGTGGTTACCCTGCTAAGCGTAAGCGAAAGTGTAAGTAACAGAGTTGAGTTTAAAAAGTTGTATTTCTTTCATCTTCAATAGTCTGGCTTTTTTCCAACCAAGGAAGAATACTGTATTATCTTGCAGTGTTTGGAGCTTTTTTTGAAATTACCACTGATTTAACTATATTTATAATTGTTTTTTTCTTTTGCTTCTGTCAGATTAAATAGTTGTGCTATTCAGATGTACTGTGAAACTAATTAATGGTGCAGATGAGTAACAGTAACTCCTGTGTTCTAGATAACTGGAGTGCAAAGGCTAAAAGACGCAACACCACTGGTACTGGTCGCATGAGATACCTGAAAAGGGTCTACCGTCGATTCAGGTACGACATATTATTACAAACTAATGTAATCTGAAATCTTGCATGGATTTCACTGAATTATAAAATTCATCATTAAAAGTTAACACTTATTTCGTACACTTGATGAGGTATGGTGTTTCTCTTTAAATATTGTAGTAATAAATTATGCCTTATAATTTCAGATGAATATGCTGCCAGTTATAAAAAGCTCACTTACTATTAATACATAGGATGTATAGCAAGCTCTGATGTTTCTGTTAAGTGTAGATAGTACAGAACACAGAGGGTATTGTAATAAAATGCCCACATTTGAAAAGGTATGCTTTGTGTAGCATTGCCTCTTTTGGGGAGTCTGAAATTGCTGGTTGCACTGAAGTTGGATTTTTATAAGAGACAATTCTTGAAATACATTCCAATCCTCTCTTGCCCACAAAAAAAAGTTAAGGATTTAAATACTTCAGTGGTTGCTCTTTAATTTGGAGTTCAATTAGCAATAAGTAACTAACATCAGATTCTGAGTTAGTTTTCTAAAAAGTGTTATAAAGCTTTGAGTTGTACTTAAAGGGTACTGTACTGTTAAACTCGCTAAGAATTTCTTTTTGTATGACCTTCATGTTCTAAAGCACAGCTCTGTAACTTTTGTCCTAATATACCAGAAAGATGGATGAAAAATACCAAGCAATTCAAGACTCTTTTCCTAAAAATGTCGATTGGATTTAATAGTGAAAAGTAGGAGTCTTTTAAGTCCTGGACCTAGGTGTAGTTGAGGGATTCATTCATCTGGATTTTTTTGGTGAGCACAGTCTTTCCCAGAAGCATCCAGAAAATACCTTATGATGTACAACTGCAGCCTGATTTGCATCAAGTGTTGCTGAAGTAGAAATATCATATCCAAAAGCAAGCTTGGGGCTGATTTGTATAAGAAATTGACTTGCACTTCAGTACTAACAAATGTGAAATCTTGCTGAGTTGCTTAGTAGGAACATAAAGTAAGGCATGCCTTCAGTGGGTGTGCTGTATCAAATTCAGTCTTGCAGTGTTTACTCAGTTACTGAAATCTTCCTGTTTGAAGAAGTCAAATTTACTTCAGCAGAAGAGAGAGAAAACCATACTGCTTATTCCAAACAGCTTGTCAATTATGTTTCTTATTAAAAATGTCTGAACATATGAACTCTATAGGGATTTCAGTGCATTACTTTACTGAGAGAAGCTGAAAAAAGCTGGTGAACTTGATCTGAAACATTGCTTGTTAGAAAATAACTTGGAGCAGAAGTCACCCTTTCAAAAAGTAGTAACCATATTTCTACTTGCAGGAATGGATTCCGTGAGGGAACCAAGCCGAAGCCCAAGAGAGCAGCTGTTGCAGCCTCCAGTTCATCATAAAGAGACATGTATTTGTTAAAATAAATTGTCTTATCTAGAAAATGTCACCTTTTGTACATGTTTTACTTCAGTGAAACATGGGATTCCTGAAAATACATGTTTTTACACACACAAATTGTTGATGGCATACACTGAAGCAATTCACTGAAAATAATCCCTTAACTGAATTTTCATTTGATAGCACCTCCACTTGAAAAGGGCCATTATCTCTGCTGAATTTAAAAAGAGGGTTTGTAGGGATAAATAAGACTTTTCCAGAAGATATTGCTACCGAGGAGACAGTTATTTCACTAAGGAAGCTTTCCTGCCTGGAATGAGGCATCTTTCCCAGACACAGTTTTGGGATGTTTCTCTGCATGCATTTGACAGAAGGTTACTCCCCAGGCACAAGAGAGAGAACTCTTACAAATGTGCTGCAAAGCCTTAGCAACCAATGGGGGAGCCAAAGCGGGGGGGGGGAAGGGAAGCGATGATAAAGCCTGAGGAACGAACTAAAACCTTGCCTTTTCTGAGGCCTGGTGCAGCCACACAGTGCTGTTAGGATTGATAAGTTTTCAGCGTCCTTGCCTCTGAAATAAACCTTTGAATCCTTTCCACTGCTTTGCCGTTCTTTTGGGGGAATACCTGCGTATATTTTGTTTTACAGGGTTGTATGTGTTACTCAAAAGACCTCGCCTGCAAGAGAAATGGAATATCAGCACTATGGACTGAGATTCATTGTGCCCTAGCATAGAGAGTCAGAATTTATCTCAAAGATGATAACTTGAATGATGTCTCTAAGTGCTTATCTGGGAGGGAATAGTTTAAGAGGGATTTCCAGACTTAGCCATTGTTCACTGTTTTGTGGCTCTGAAAGGCCTGCAAAAGTATTACCTATTCAGTGGGTCATTGTTTGGGTAAAAAGAAACTGCTAAGTCAAGCATGCATACTGCCAGACATGAAGGGACTGGAGATTTGTTATTTACAGAAACAGAATATGCCAAGTTGGAAGGGACCCACAAGAATCACCAAGTCCAACTCCTAGGCTTGCACCCAATCCCAAGAGTCACACCATACGCCTAAGAGTATCATCCAAACGCTTCTTGAGCTCTACCAGGCTTGATGCTGTGACCACTTTCCTGGGGAGCCTATTCCAGCATCCAATGACCCATTGGGTGAAGAACCATTTTTTAATATCCAGTGTAAACCTCCCCTGATAAAACTTCAGGCCATTCCCTTGGGTCCTGTCACTGGTCACCATAGAGAAGAGATCAGTGCCTGCCCCTCCTCTTCCCCTCACAAGGAAGTTGTAGACTGCAATGAGGTCTCCCCTCAGTCTCCTCTTCTCCAGGCTGAACAGACCAAGTGACCTCAGCCGCTCCTTATACTGCTTCCCCTCAAGGCCCTTCACCATCTTTGTTGCCCTCTTTTGGACGCTCTCTAATAGCTTACTGTCTTTCTTATATTGTAGCGACCAAAACTGCATACAATACTTAAGGTGAGGCCACCCCAGTGCAGAGCAGAGTGGGATAATCACCTCCCTCAACCAGCTGGCGATGCTTTGCCTGATGCCCCTGAGGACATGGTTGGCCCTCCTGGCTACCAGAGCACTGCTGACTCATATTCAACTTGCCGTTGACCAGGATCCCCAGGTCCCTTTCTGTGGCACTGCTTTCCATCCTCTCATTCCCCAGTTTGTATGAACATTTGGGGTTGCCCCATCCCAGGTATACAATCTGGCACTTCCCCTTGTTGAACTTCATATCACTGGTGATTGCCCAGTCCTCTCATTTGTCAAGGTCTCTCTGCAGGGCCTCCCTTCCTTTGAGGGAGTCAACAGCTCCTCCCAATTTAGTGTCATCAGCAAACTTGCTTCCAGTCCTGCTTCCAAGTAATTTATGAAGATGTTGAAGAGCACAGAACCTAACATGGAGCCCTGTGGAACCCCACTAGTGACAGGTCATCAGTCTGATGTTACCCCATTCACTATTACCCTCTGTCCTTGACTCATGAGCCAGTTGCTCACCTGCCCCATGATGTGTTTATCCAGCTGTGTGCTGGACATTTTGTCCAGAAGGATCCTATGAGAGACAGTATCAAAAGTTTTACTGAAATCTAAAAAAGATTACATCAACTGGTTTCCCTTGATCATCTGGGTGGGTTCCCTTGTCCTAAAAGGAAATCAGGTTTGATAAGCAGGACTTGCCCCTCATGAAGCCATGCTGGCTGTGACCAATGACTGCATTGTCCTCCAGGTGTTTTTCAATACCTCCCAGAATAATCTTCTCCATAACTTTACCAGGCACTGAAGTGAGACTGACAGTCCTGTAGTTTCCAAGGTCCTCCTTCTTGCCCTTCAGGAAAATCTCCCTGAGTAGGATATCTTTATTAAATCTCCTTGTATCTATGAACAAAATGCAACATTTGTTCCCAAATAGCAGTAAACCTGGTTATCACAAACTGAGATTTAATTAGTATATAGAGAAAATAAAAAATAAGTAGTACAGTTATTTCTGTCTTCTGAGTGCAACCATACAGGGTAGAATAAATTGTGTAATTAGTCCTTACCCAAGGCAAGTTTTGTACTTACTGACTTTATAGGCACCTGAAGGAGTTCTATAGAGTCAAGTACCTCCCTGTCTGCAGGCTTTCACCATGAAGCTGCTCACAACCTGTGCCAAAAAATAAACCACTTTCGTAGCCTCTCTCTTTAGTTCAAGTCCTTCTGAATTTGTGGATTTCAGTCTGGATTATTCTAATGCTAAATGGCTAGCATTTCAGTGCAGTGCTATTTTTAATCCCTACATAGGTGACAATATTTTTCAATTACATTACCCTGGAACATGTTCTTATTTTGTTTTCTGTTTGCTTTTGAAACTGATTTGCATGTATTTTTTACAATATACATACATATGTCTATGTATTTCAATGAATTTTATATATTTGATCTGTAAAATATGGAGTTCCTTGATCTTTTTTTATCACTTTTCTTCCAGTTAATATGCCATCTCTCAAAGGATTCACCTGAACATAAACCTGATACTTACAATGTTATATACTGAAGTTAGAAAGTGACTATCTTTGTATAAGAGCAACCCATATATAAGCATAAGATACCTTCCCTTGTGATAAACTAGGACACTGTTTGCTAAATGAACCACTGAAGCTGGGTTGCTCATGAAAAATGTTTAAATCCAAGGAAAGAGTTAGTCACTGACTGTGTAATAGCCAAATGTATTTACTTCATTTTGGTTTGGTTTGGTCTGGTTTTTTTGCTTCAGTCCCACAGTTAGGTTTTTGGGAGTTGTTGCTGTTGTTTTGACAAGACCATGGTAAATTTCTTTTAACTTATTCTTCCTGGTTCATGTGTTTTCAAGCTCATAGAATCATAGAATCATTTAGGTTGGAAAGGACTCCTAAGATCATCAAGTCCAACGATTAACCTAAGACTGCTAAATCCACCACAAAACTGTGCCTCCAAGTGCCACACCTACACGTCTTTGAAATACCTCCACCTTGCTACAGCCTCTTTTGAGGTAGTTGTAGAGAGCAATAAGGTCTGTCCTGAGTCTCCTTTTCTCCAGGCTAAACAGTCCCAGCTCCCTCAGCTGCTCCTCATAAGACTTGTGCTCTAGTCCTTTCACTAGCTTCATTGCCCTTCTTTGGACATGCTCCAGTTACTCAATGTCTGTCTTGTAGTGAGAGGCCCACAACTGAACAGAAGATTCCAAGTGCAGCCTTACCAGTGCCAAGTAAGAGGGATCACTTCCCTAGTCCTCCTGGCCACACTATTTCTGATACAATCCACGATGCCATTGGCCTTCTTGGCCACCTGGGCACATTGCTGGCTCATGTTCAGCTGGCTGTTGACCAGCATCCCCAGGTCCTTTTCCAATGGGCCGCTTTCCAGCCACTCTTCCCCCAGCCTGTAGCACTGTATGGGGTTGTTGTGACAGAAGTGTAGGACCCAGAACTTGGCCTTGTTGAACCTCATACAATTGGCCTTGACCCATCAATCCAGCCTGTCCAGATCCCTCTGTAGAACCTTCCCACCCTTAAGCAGATCATTACTCTTACCCAACTTGGTGTCGTCTGCAAACTTAGAGGGTGCACTCAATTCCCTCTTTCAGATCATTGATAAAGATATTAAACAGGACTGGCCCCAATACTGAGCCCTGACGAACACCACTTGTGGCCAGCCGCCAAGTGGAATATATTCCATTCACCACCACTCTCCAGGTCCAGCCATTCAGCCAGTTTTTTTACCCAGTGAGCAGTGCACCCATCCAAACCATGAGCAGAGAGTTTCTCCAGGAGAATGCTATGGGAAGCATTGTCAAAGGCTTTAGTAAAGGCTAGTTAGATGGCATCCACAGCCTTTCCCTCATCCATTAAGTGAGTCACCCTGTCATAGGAGACCAGGTTGGTCAAGCAGGATCTGCCTTTCATAAATCCATGCAGTCTGGGCCTGATCACCTGGTTGTCCTGTATGTGCTGGCACTCAATATGATCTGCTCCATGAACTTCCCCAGCACTGAGGTCAGGATGACAGGCCTGGATTTCCCTGGATCCTCCATCCAACCCTTCTTGTAGATGGGCATCATATTTGCTAACTTCTAGTCAACTGGGACCTCCCCAGATAGTCAGGACTTCTTACTATAGTTCTTTCTAACGGTTCAATAATAAAAGCAGTATAAATGGAGGCAACATGACCTAGAGGATAAAATTAGGCAAGGAACCAGAAAGGCACCCTTATAATAGCAAATATTTTCTCTTTTTTCAGTTTAATTTTTCCACTGTAACAATGGAGGTAATGATTCTCAGACCCTTTATCTAAAATCCAACCAGTCCCTGAAAAGTGTTCTAAAATGCTACAGATGTGTATTTAGTATGCATATTTGGACTCCTCTTTATTGGTTGAGTTTTAATTTTAGATTTTATTCACATAGCCTGTACATTTAGCTAATATATTTTTTTCCTCAAAGCATTTTGGTGAGGGTGGTTTTCAGTTTATTTGTGTACTCTTGTGAGAGAAACAGAAACCAAGCTACTGTGTGGCAAATGTAGGTGGAGAGACACTCATTACAGTTCAGACCATCCATCTTCAGAGAACTGCAATTCCTCTCCCTATGTTTGCCTGATTGTTTGGTGAATTTGCAATATAGCGTATAGTCCTACTGTTAAAACAGGATTAGATTAAAGTAGATTTTCCTTAGTTGTATTTGAAATCAAATAATGGGATTTATGAGGGGAAAGTAGATTTATGACCCTGAAAAAAACTTAATCCGTTTCAGTCAGCTTTAGAGGGAGACTGAATTGGTTCCATTGATTGCTATATTGAACTAATCTGATGGACAATATCCATATCGACTCATGTATTTCTGCTAGCAGTCCCCTTTCTGACAATGTAGGCCAAAAACTTGGATGTTTTTCTGCCATTTTAGTCATCACAGCAGCTCATGGGGATTTCAGTGAGTACTGGATTTATTGCAAGGAGGAGGCAGGGACAGGGAGGAGAGATGAGACTATCACACACAGATTAGCATGGGTTGCTGTGGAATTGAAGCTTCAGTCCTGGTGCTGAGATGGATTGGCTGGTAGCTTCAAGTACATAGCAGTGATGCAAAGGTTGATATTTGCCATTATGGCTTCAAGGTTTGCTATCTAGGTCTGAGTCCCCAACCTGCAGGCTGGTGAGTTTGATTTGAGATGGGGGTTTAGCTGACAATAGTAACTTGTTCTCTTATGTGTAGGCACCTGACAATAAATAATCAACAGTGGGAATAGTTCATAGTTTCTTCAGCAAGATTTTCTAAGTTAGAATTTGGGAATTATATTATGTTAGGAAATGGCCTTCTAAGTCATCTCAATGTTGACCAGCTTTCAGAGGCATTTAACTTTCATAAACAAATTATTGATGGAGGTCAAAGGTTATACCAGTGAATAATAACATTAGAACTTTTACAGTCCTCTTCCTTTTTATTTCCCAGAGTCCTTTATGGATGTGTTGCTGTCCTTTTTGAACAGAGAAAAGGCCGAAGCACAGAAAGGGTGAGGACATGGCTGTGCTGTCCTGACTCTGGCTGAGCTGTATTATTATTAGGTTAGTACCTACAAATACTTGTTACTTCTCCAGCCCTAGTTTTTCCACCTCCTTAATCCTAACATATGCAATCGCTCCCTTATTTGGTTTTGTCTAAATGATACAACTTAAAAAGCTGCATTTTAAAGAGTGGTACAGCAGATCATATAGAGAATGGGTGAAGGAGTAGCCACCCACTGTGCAGTTATGCTTCCAGGGACAGAGACACAACATCAAGTGCAGCACATCAGCTGTGTCCTAAATTGCCTCTATTCACATGACACAGCAATGATAGTGCCAGGGCCCAGCCTTCCTGGCTCTTACACCAATAAAGGCAGTGCTAAGCCATGTTTAGTTCAATATAGTTTTCAGATGCCAGTCACCTCTAGCTGATAGCCTTCAAAGTCTCATCTTACAGAATTGCCCAGATATCACTGATTCTTCAAGAATGCCTCTACCGCACCCCTGCTTTCCCCCCAAGCTCTAGATTGATGACAGCTTCTCTCCACCCAAAGTAAGGGAGGGTAAGAGTGAAGTTCAGCACCCCTTTTCCTGGTCACTGAGAAGGTGTTAAACAAACTACACTTCAATGATGTTGTGCTAGTGGGCAAATTCAGTTGCCTAGAGCCACCTACTCCTCTTTTTAGCTTGCAGCGAACTCTACCCCAAAATATCTATGTATTCCAGTGTGTTTCTATGCAGGTTAAAATCCACCCACCACTGTGCTTTGTCCTCAACCTATTAAAAATCTTTAATTGTTGTCACTTTAGCACAGGAAACAACTCTGTCACACCCATGCCAAACAATAAAAACATCAATAGGCAAGAATTTGCTTATTCTTGGAATTGTAATATTTTGTGTGGGTCCGCTCTATCACTCCCCTCCTCAGCTGGACCAGGGAGAGAAAATATAACAAAAGGCTCACGAGTTGAGATAAGGGCAGGGAGAGATCACTCACCGATTACTTTCACAGGCAAAACAAACTCGACTTGTAGAAACTAGCCAAATTTATTGCCAATCAAATCAGAGTAGAATAACTAGAAATAAAATCAAATCTTAAAAACACCTTCGACCACCCATCCAGTCTTCCTGGGCTTAACTTTATTCCCAATTCTATACCTCCTCCACTCCAGCAGCACAGGGAGACAGGAATGGGGGTTGAGTTCAGTTCATCAAATGTTGTTTCTGCAGCTGCTTCCTTCTCAGGGGAAGAATACCTATCCCTTCTCCAGTGTGGGGTCCTTCCCACAAGAGACAAGTCCTCCATGAACTTCTGCAATGTTGTATTTTGTTTTATACTAGGGTTGGACACTTCCTGCATCTCTACTGCAGTTGGGATCTGAGGCTTTTCAAGTTGTTATGTCTCCCTTTCATCATCTCTGAGCCTGTACAGCCTACTCACTGCTTCCCATACCTCCTCCACTTGGAAAAATAGCTCCTTCAAGACAGCATATAATATGGCCCAGCTTATTATTTTTCTTCTTCCTGTCCTGGTCAGACTGTTGTCTGGTGCCACACTTTCTTTGTCTTTTGCAGAGCTGGGGCAGACCTTCCCTCTAGGGGTATAACATGACTCTCTTTTAAGGCTTTTTCTTTGAATATAAGCAACTCCTCATTTGACAGCATTTTCAATGTGTCCACAACAACCTTGGAAACATAGCCAAACACATTTTTTGCAATGTCTTGAGCAGTGCTTTTAATGTGTGGCATAATAATTTCCTAACACTTTTTCAAAAGCAGGACAGCCCTTCTAAACAATGTTAAAGGAGAGGCCACTGCCTGAGCATTCTCACACCATTCAAGGAGTCATGCACACACACCACCCGAGACTTTAACTGCTGGTGTTGCCTAAAATGGGAAGAACTTTCCAGAGAATATATAAAAGATCTTAAAGCATCACTGGGACCAGAGTCCCTTTGCAGCCAGTGGCTCCAGTTGATGCCTAAAATGGAGGAAAAAAGCTTCCAAACAATATTAGTATAGGTAGAGAGCAGTTCTTTAATGAATGCTTTCAGGTGCATAAAGTACATAGGTGCACACCTCAGCATAGAATTCTTACAAATTTATAACACTACTTAATTATCATATCTAGTGAGTAAATCCAACCCAAAAACCATTTGCCCTTGGTGCCACCCTCAGAACTGCCCTGTTGAAGCCCCTCCAAGGGTTCTGGGCCCTTTATCTTGTTTTGACTATAATCTATCTTATTATTCTGGTCCAGGTGCATGTGTCCCAAACAAGATGTCCTTGAAAAGATTGTTAAACAAAATTTCAAGAATGTGGTACAAATTGTGAGAAAAGGGATTTGGAAACTGGTAACTGCTACCTTAAGAGTGAGAAACTATACAGCTATATTAAAATCTACAAATATATAAAAAATCTTAAGGCATCATTCTCCCCTTTAGAGACATGACAAAAATTCTATCTTGTCTAGTCTCTACCACTTATACTTAATATTAAACCATAAAGATGAGCAGCTACTGCAACATTGAATCATAAACAAACTATTATGTAAACAATAATGATAAATACAACTAATATAAACAGTTGTTTTATCCAGATCCAGTTTGTTAAACACAAAGTGAGTTTATGGAAGATATCTCCAAAGCCCAATGAGACATCTTCGAGAGTTACCTGATGTAGAATTTGAGTTTGTTTCCAAATTTCAGCCAAATCTTTAGTAATTCTTCCATTCTGATCTATGTAAGAACAACAACTGGAGTGAATGATTGTATACACGTCTCCTTGTGAGAGTGGTAAAAAATCGAGAGCCATTCTGTTTTGCAGAACTACCTGAGACAAACCACGAACTTCTTGCAAGGCCATGATTGCATCTAAAGTATGATTTTCAATATGTTAAATAACGGGTGAAATGTTAATTTTTTTTTCCAATTCAATTACTCCTAAAGAAGGAATAATAGCCCAAATCACACTGCGAGAAGTTGTAGGATGTTCAACAAGGGGTTGTTGTATCTTTTTATCCTTCATACATAAGTTCTTATCTACCCACTTTGTTTTTCAATTTGATCAAATATTGTTATGTTTGGGATTACAGCCCCAAGAGCACAAGCCCAATCTTTATCAAGGGGGAAAACCTTCCATGCTTCGTTTTCACATATCCAATACCATCCTGAACCCTGCAGGGGAATCATTCTCCAGGGTGTCTGTGCCATCCTATTTCCATTTTTGGTATCAGCCTTATTTTAGATAGACTTTTGTGACAATACAGAGGGAGAACAATCTTTCTGGTGACATTAACCATCACGCAGGGTGTTGCATAATTTTCTTGATCAGGAATTAAGCTGCTTAGGGCTATAGGTATGTAGGCCTTAGTGACTTGTGTCCAAGTTCCAGATGCTAAAACATTTGAGTGATCCTAGAATTTAGGGTCCTTATTAATGTTTGCCTCATTCATTAAGACACCAATTAATGGCCAGTTGTTATCCTCATCAATTGTTGGCATTTAAGTACAAATCTAAAAGTAATTTTTATGAAGAATATTGGATACATTTTGAACCAGAGCCACATTCAAATTTCAGTTCCAAACCTGAATCATAGTTACTGACTATGTAGGTAATAAACACAGAAAAACCAGTTTAAACCACATCATCTTTGTCTGTATTAGTCTTTGTTTTTGCAGTTGTTCCAGGAGCAGAGGCCTTCTTAACTCTGGAGTAGTGATGCTGAAAAACCTCGGTATGAAAGGAACTGCTAAGAGTGTTTGTCCTTTTAGCAGCAAAGGTATTTATTCAAGCAGTGCTGGAAAGCCAGACAGCTCTTGCTGGACAAACTAGCTTCGAATCAACAGTGCAACATGAGCCATTTGATACATTTCACTACA
>JAWWEW010000082.1:2084037-2094235 GCA_035583185.1 Anabacerthia variegaticeps | reverse complement strand
GGAGAATTTTTAAGAACAAGCTGTGGTTCCCCTAACTATGCTGCACCAGAAGTAATTTCAGGAAGGTAGTTTCTTTTCTATTGGATGCATGTGTGCACATACTTCAGTCATTTTGCTGCTTAATTCTAAAGGCTACAAAACTAGTGCAATTTACAAGCTTGATGCTAAGAAACTGTGAGCTGAACTCTTAATTACCTTCATAATTTTCCATAAATATTTAGGGCTTCGATGAACTAGCTTTGAATAGTTTTTGTAAGGTGGAGGTGATGTCTGATGTTCCAAATCCAGTGTGTGCAATGTGCCTGAATTGGTTTAAAAATCTCATTTACAGTTCATATCTTGGAAGTAGAGGTACAGATAGAAATACAGGCAAAGTCTACTGTGAAGTTGAGTAGCAGTGAAATATCTGCTGCAGAATAGATATTCAGTCTGAATTTACTCAGTGATTGTCAAATCTGCTGCTTTCAGCTACCCACCCTATTCTCTCTCGCTGATCAGAGGCCAAATGTATGTTTTGTTCAGGCAGTAGCATAGAAGATGTGACAAGTTCTGCTATATGGACTTGTCTTAAAATTCTTAGCCTCCAAGATTTGGAGGCTAGATGACTACATAGATTGCACTCAAACAGTGATAGTATAACATAGGCTTTCTTGGTAGCAGGTGTAAGTTTCATTCAGTTTGCCATTGTCTTAAATTGTATCTGTGGATTATTTTTATGCAATAGAGAGGAAAAATAAGTACTTCTGCCCTAGCTTTTGTTATGTATTTGAAGGGGAAGGACACAAGTTCAAAGCATAGCACTGAAATGGTATAGTAATTGCAGATTAGTTGTCCAAAGTTCACACACTTAATTAACATGATACAATGTAAGAATGTAGAAAAAAACCCTATTTAAATGTATTAAGCAAAAATTGCTAATAGTTACCTTTTTCCCAGATTGTATGCAGGTCCAGAAGTAGATATTTGGAGCAGTGGGGTTATTCTCTATGCTTTGTTATGTGGAACACTTCCATTTGATGATGATCATGTGCCAACCCTTTTTAAGAAGATATGTGATGGTATCTTTTATACCCCTCAATACCTGAATCCATCTGTTTCTAGTCTCCTGAAACACATGCTGCAAGTAGATCCAATGAAGAGAGCAACAATCAGAAACATTAGGTAAAACATTAACTGATGTTTGATCACAGGATGCTGGAATGGTAATTTTAGTGAAAATATGCAGAACAAAGAAATCATTCATATAGCTTGTCCCTGTTTTATAGTCTAAGATGAAAAATTCAACTTCTGGTTGACTTTAGTTCTGGTTCTGATCTCCTGTGGTCAATGACGTATCTATTGGAGGTCACAGTAAAACAAATATATACATTACATATAAACATTCTGAGAAATTCTAGATTTAAGACTGCTAAAGCAAGCCTGTTTACCTGCAGAATGGTTTGCAAAAACTGTACTGTATTGACTTCTCTGGGCAAGAAAATTATTGGCTATTAAGAATGGCTGTTTTGTATTGTAAATGTCCGAGGAGGTTATGACTCTTTAACCTGATAACTATCACTTTTATTCATATTTCTGCAGACTCAGCAAAATCATCTGTTGAGGCTGAATATTCCATGTATAAGATGGCATTCTATTCTAGCTTCAAAACTCTGACATGAACCTGTGTATGAGTGACAATTACTATGTAGAATACTGATAAGTTTAAGTTTGTAGCTACAGATAACCATCATGGACTCCAGATTTCAAGATAGGATTCTGCAGGGGTGACCACTTTGACAAGTGCACAGTGGGTAGAATTAAAAGAAAGGTAGCTGATAAAGCTGTCCTTCGTGCACTAGCATAGTTAGGTTTTCCTGTTTTCTTTGTAAGAAGCTCTAAGGAGAGAGCTCTGAAATACTACCTTAGTGAAAATGCTTCCTCTTTTAAGGTTCAAAGTTAGCAAGTTAGCAACGTTCATGTTCTTTCAGTAAAACAAAAAATGTGTTACATATATCCCTTACTACTTTATTACAATGGGAAGTACTTTCATAGAATCATAGGATGTTAAAGGGTTGGAAGGGACCTTAAAGATCATCTAGTCCCAACCCCTCTGTCATGTGCAGGGACACCTCCCACTAGACCAGGTTGCTCAAGGCCTTATCCACAACCTCCCTGGGCAACCTGTTCCAGTGTATCACCACCCTCACAGTAAAGAATTTCTTCCTAATATATAACCTAAATTTCCCCTCTTTCAATTTGTACCCATTACTTCTTGTCCTATCACTACAGTCCCTGATGAGGTCCCTCTGTGGTTTCCCTGTAGGCCCCTTCAGATACTGGAAGGTTGCTATGAGGTCTCCATGCAGCCTTCTTTTCTCCAGTCAGAATAGCCCCAACTTTCTCAGCCTGTCTCCATTAGGGAGGTGCTCCAGTCCTCTTATCAACTTTATGGCTCTTATGGACTTGCTACAACAGTTTCATGTCCTTCTTATGTTGGAGGCACCAGAACTGTATGCAGTGCTCCAAGTGGGGTCTCATGAGAGTCCTCTGCAGGGCTGCTCTCAATCCCTTCTCCACCCAACCTGTAGGTGTGTCTGGGATTGCCATGCCACAGGTGTAGGACCTTACACTTTGCTTTGTTGAACTTCATGAGGTTTGCACAGGCCCACCTCTCAAGCCTGTCAAGGTCCTTCTGGATGCCATCCCTTCTCTCCAGCATGTCAACTGCACCACACAGCTTGGTGTCATCAGTGAACTTTCTGAGGGTGACCTTGATCCCACTGTCCATGTTGCTGACAAAGATGTTGAACAGTATCTGCCCCAGTACCAACCCCTGAAGGACACCACTCATCACTGGTCTCCACATGGACAATGAGCCATTGACCATAACTCTCTGTGTGCGGCCATCCAGCCAGTTCTTTATCCACTGAGTGGTTCATCCATCAAATCCATGTCTCTCCAGTTTAGAGACAAGGATGTCATGCAGGACAGTGTCAAACACTTTGCATAAGTCCAGGTAGATGATGTCAGTCGCTCTGCCCTATCCACCAATGCTGTAGCCCCCTCATAGAAGGTCACCAAATTTGTCAGGCATGATTTCCCCTTTGTAAAGCCATTTTGACTGTCATCAATCACCTCCTTGTTTTCCATGTGCCTTAGCATAGTTTCCAGGAGAATGTGCTCCATGATCTTGCCTGGCACAGAGGTGACACTGACTGGCCTGTAGTTCCCCAGGTCTTCCACTTTTCCCTTTTTAAAAATGGGGGTTATAGTTTCCTTTTTCCAGTCCTCAGGAACTTCACCTGACTGCCACCATTTTTCAAAAGCAATGGATAATGACTTAGCAACTTCGTCTGCCAGCTCCCTCAAGACCCGTGGATGGTTCTCATTGGGTCCCATGGACTTGTGCACATTCAGGTTCCTTAGATGGTCTTGAACCTGATGCTCTCCTACAGTGGGCTCAGGGTTTTCATTCTCCCAGTCCCTGCATTTACATTTCCAGACTTGAGCAGTGTGGCTGGAGTACTTGCCCTTGAAGACTGAGGCGCAGAAGTCATTGAGAAGACTGACAGAAATCAAAGCACTGAGAGCTAAACATTGTAAAACTTAAGCTAAGTTCCTGTCCACTCATCTAAGTCACGTTAAATAAGTCTGAAAGAGAAGTGATGTGAAAAAAGATGTTGAAAAATGTTGACTACAGAGCATGGCTGGATTTTTAATCCTAAACAATTTTGTCCTTTTAGCTATGAGACATCATCTCAGTTTAAAGAATAAACTTTTGAGTTTAACTGAATACCTTAATTTTTCTAGGGGTGTCTGTATGCAAGGGAAGAGGCCCACTGCAACATATAGTAACAAAATAGTTATTCAGCTAGAGCTGTGCTTTATTGTCATATAGGAGAAGCTTTTTCTACTTCCAAATGAACTGCTTGCTTATGATGAAAATACATTTTCCTCAACGCACTTGTGCTGAGGCATGTTCTCGGGCTCATACTGACTAGAGCTTGATCAGTATAACTGCTCTTAAATCTGTAGCAAGTCTTTATGCTATAGAGTAGGATACTTTTAAAATTAGCGTCTTGCCATATCCTTTGGCTAGTTAAACAGCTTACTCTAGGCACATAAAACTACTTTCTTTTTCTGTATGATTGGGCAACATAAGTATTTGGTCCCTTTTGTATATTTCCTTTTCCCTCTTAGCCCATGGATACACTAGTAAGAGGTACAGATTGATTCTTCCATATCCTTCCCTCTAGTCTTTAAGGCTTGAAGAGATAGCAGGGGGTTTTCTGAATGAAAAAATTATAGGCAACTTGTTGAGAGTAGGGAGTGTGTGACTTCAGTGTTCAAACATTACCAAAGAAACTATTCAGTATCAAGATTTCTTTAATTTGTTATGTATTTACTTGGGGAGGGACAGCTTGTTTGGATAGTGTACAAATTTCAGTTGAAAATATCTCAAAACTAAAATAGTGGCAGCAAAAGGAAAACCACAAACCCAATGCCAAAAAAATGACTATTTATATAAAAAAGTGGTTGACTTATACAGAGATATTATTGGAGATCAGATAGTTGAAACCCTTAGAGGAAAGAGGCATTTTTCAGTCTCCTGCAAAATGTCTAGCAAAATCATGTGAAGGAGATAATTATTTTTCATTATATACTGTTGTGCTGCACTGAAGGGGACTTGGACTGACAACTGTTGATCCATTTTGTATAGACTTAAGAATAATTTTCTTTTTAAAATAATACTAAAAAGGCTTGCTTTACATATATATACTCAGACTTTATTTTTAAATCTAGAGAACATGAATGGTTTAAGCAGGACCTTCCCAAATACCTGTTTCCTGAAGACCCGTCATATAGTTCTACCATGATTGATGATGAAGCCTTAAAAGAAGTGTGTGAGAAGTTTGAATGCACTGAAGAGGAAGTGCTAAGTTGTCTATACAGCCAAAATCATCAGGACCCTTTAGTGGTTGCTTATCACCTCATTATAGATAATAGAAGAATAATGAATGAGGCCAAAGACTTCTACTTGGCTACAAGCCCACCGGATTCTTTTCTTGATGATCACAATCTGTCTAGACCTCATCCTGAAAGAGTGCCATTCTTAGTAGCTGAAGCACCACGTCCCCGCCATACTCTTGATGAGCTGAATCCACAGAAGTCAAAACACCAAGGTGTAAGAAAAGCAAAGTGGCACTTGGGAATACGGAGTCAGAGTCGACCAAATGATATCATGGCTGAAGTTTGTCGAGCAATTAAACAACTGGATTATGAATGGAAGGTAAAGAATAAAGGGTCTTTACAGCAGACATCAGTAAATTTTTGTTTGAGCTGTGTAATTACATAGCCTAGAAGTCTGAAACTGTATTCTCCTGTGCTGTGGAAGATAGTCTCATGTGCCTGTATGACTGCTTGTGCTTGGCTGTGCAGGATGGGTTTTGGGGGAGGCTATTTATGCTGACAGGAAAAATCTCGCTAATGTGTTTAACCTTTCTACTGGAGCTCTGGGAATGTGTTGAGTGGGGTGTTTTGTTTGGGGTTTGTTTGTGTGTTTTTGTTGGAAGGAAAAAAAAAAAGCACTGACAGGTAAGCCTGAAATCACTTGATAATACCAGTGAGTTGAAATAAGATAAACAATGTGCAGTGCTTCTTAAGCAGTTCTAGTTGCCAAGTCAAATCTCTTGTGTACTAGGTTGTAAATCCATACTATTTGCGTGTTCGAAGGAAGAATCCAGTGACAAGTGCATATTCCAAAATGAGTCTACAGTTGTATCAGGTGGATAGCAGGACGTACTTACTGGACTTCCGTAGCATTGATGGTATGTAAAGACTTACATAAATCAATGGAGTTGTAAGGGGAGTCATTTTAAATGCAAATATGTCTTAACTTACTTGTTTATAAGTAAGTGTTGCCCTTTATTAGTTTAAGCCAAGCTAGATCTGCATTAATGTTTCTTTATTCCTTCCTGGTCTAGTGTTCCTATGATCAGATGGTTAGCTGTTTCATTTTTTAAATAATCACTTTTTAGCTATATCAGCTCCCGAGCTGCTCCATTTTGTGTCTGCACCAGCACTAATACTGCTGGTGCAAAAGGAGAAGGATTGTGGGAGGTGAGTTTTGGATCAACCTAAACTTGTTTTGTGGCCTCAACCTCAAATTTAAACATTAATTTAGATCTGAAATAAGTATGGGAACATGTTTTCCTAGTGAAGATAAAGCTTGGCATTTAGGCATGCAAATTTGACTTGAGCTGTACCTTGCTGTACTGGATCTAGCTGAGATGGAGTTCATTTTCTCCATAGCAGTTGGTATGGTGCTATTTATTTGATCTGTGACTGTGGTTTTGATCTGTGACTAAAACAGTGCTCTGGCTCTTGCTGACCAGTATTTGCATAGTATCTAGTCTTTCTGTTTTCTCACTGTGGTGCACCCAATGATTAGGCTGGGGGTGAACAAGAAGTTGTGAGGGGAAATAACCTGAACAGCTGACCTGGCTTGATCAAAGCAATATTCCATGCTATATGATGTCATGCTTAGCAAAAAATCTGAGTGGATGGGAGTTTGGGGAAGGTAGTCATTGCTCAGAGACCAGCTGTGCATTAGTCTGCTTTCAGGAGGTGGCGAGTGATTGCCTTTGCATCGCTTTTTTTTTTTCTTTCTTCCTTCATCTTATTAAACTGTGCTTATCTTGATCTATGAATTTTCTTGCTTTTGTCCTTCCAATTCTCTTTCTCCATTGCACTAAGGTAGGGTAGAGCGAATGAAGGGCTGGCTGGGGGTTTAGCTGCCAACCAGGTCCAACCCATCAATGCTAGCTAGTAGTAGACAAAATTTGAGATGGGAATTGTATGCTTGCAGTAAGTGAAGTCTTGAAAGCAGTTGGACAGATTTGTAGAAAAAAGTTTTACAGAGTGACAGTAACACAGCATACAACTCTGTTGTGGTTTAAGCTCAGCTGGGAACTAAGCCCCACACAGTCACTCCTTCACTTCCCCCAGGTAGAATGGGGAAGAGAATCAGAAGGGTAAAAGTGAGAAAACTCGTGGGTTGAGATAAAGACAGTTTAATAGTGAAAGCAAAGCAAAACAAGGAATTTGGTCACTACTTCCCATGGGCAGGGAGGTGTTCAGCCATTTCCATCATGCATAACAGTTACTTGGGAAGAAAAATGCCATCAACTCCAAACATCCCCCACTTTTTTCTTCTTTCCCCAGCTTTATATGCTGAACATGACACCATATGGTCTGGAATATCTCTTTGGTCAGTTGAGGTCAGCCGTCCCAGCTGTGTACCCTTCCAACTCCTTGTGCACCCCCTGCCTCCTCGCTGGTAGGGTTGTGTGAGAAGCAGAAAAGGCTTTGATACTGTGCAAGCCCTGCTCAGCAATAACAAAAACATCCCTGTGTTATCAGCACTGTTTCCAGCAGAAATCCAAACCATAACCCTATGTTAGCTATTGGAAGAAAATTAACTCTATCCCAGCCAAAACTGCAAGTCAGATACCTTCCTGAAAATGGAGGAGCAAATATAGACTGTCCATAATGCTTGTTTAAGAGCATAGTAGACTAAAGCAAATTATTTATAGCCAATGGTGTACATGATATGTCTAGGAAAACATGTGGCACGGGAAAAGGATTTAATGGAATATGGCTGGATTACAGTATAGAATGGCTAAGGCTGAGTTTCATGACAGTTTAACCTGATCTGACTTGGCGCTGCAATTCTTGCCTTGTCCTCTCTGACAATACAAGTGCTTGCTTAGATCTAGTAGTATTTGATACAGGGGATTAATCACTTTCCTGCACTGACTTCTACTGTAGTATAAGACAAATGCCATTCATGTTGGAAGGGAGATGACTGCTTAAGAGCCATGCAGCTGGGGCAGCTGCAGTCCTGGCCTCAACTCTTGGGGAAATACAACCCAAAGGCATGAATTTGGCATCTCTCTTCCAATAGTGGAGCTAATCTGACTTTCCCTCCATCACAGCTAACTGTTCTCTATTCCTCTTAGAAACTGTAGTTTAAAGTAGATTTGATGTGAAAACAAAATCTTTCCTGTGTTCATTAACTTCCCCTGGAAATAACTTCATGAAAAATATGATGAGTGCTGGTCTAAACTAGATCAGATAGTCCTAGAGCACAGTTCAGAGCACAAAAATAATTTGCATAAGGACATTTAATTGTGTTGCTATATGTATAAGCTTTTTATTTGTATCAACCATATACAGTTGCAAAATCTGTTTATGTATTAATCAAGATTTTAAAAAACAAGATTAGAAGTGTGAAAAGGGGAAGAAGTTTGCTGTTCCTGTGACTTATTTGATACTGATGACTAATTTTCCTCTTCCGTTTGCTCCCCAGATGAAATTACTGAAGCAAAATCTGGGACTGCAACTCCACAGAGATCAGGTTCTGTGAGCAACTGTAGATCCTGTCAAAAAGATTCAGATGCTGATGCACAAGAAAAATCTGCAGATATATCCCTTACACCATCAGTGATCTCTTTGCTTGATTCTTCTAAAGCTGACTTAACTCCAAGATCAGGGAGTCATACAATAGAATTCTTTGAGATGTGTGCAAATCTTATTAAAATACTTGCACAATAATTTTGAAAATGGGCTTATGTTTTTGCAGCAATAAGCATGCCTAAATCGTAGTCAGATGCTTCCAGTTATAATCAAGTTAAATTAACTAAGGTGCTGAAAAATCTAGTCACAGAATGCAATTCGCAGAGGGATTGGAATTATTATAGGCAGTTATGCATATTATTTTGAAGCTGATGTGAATTCTGATTGTCTGCTGTCTAATAGCATAATACAGGTACAGGAAGTCACATGCCCTTGGGGCAACATTAATAACACTTTACATTGATCACACATTAGAATTCATATAATATTTAAGTTATGCTGGCTTTCTTGTTTTTTTTCACTGATAATACATCTAATGCACTGTAAGTAAATGTACACTTACTAGTACAGTGACTTAAGTATGACTTGTTGATCATCATGTATAGTTGTGCCTAAGTTGATCAGAATTGTTAACATCTAACAGTAATGTGTTAAAACTGCTGTTTCCTCCCCCTTATTTGGCAGTAAATGATAAAGAATAGTTTAATGCATTTGTCCTGGTTTTAGCTAGGGTAGAATTAATTTCTTCTCAGTAGCTGTTACAGTGCTATGTTTTGGATTCAGAATGAGAATGGTGTTGATAACACACTGATGGTTTGGTTTTTGCCAAGTTGTGTTTATCCTAAGTCAAGGACTTTTTTTTTCCCTTGTCTCATGCCCTGCCAGTGGGAGGGAGCATAGCTGGGACAGGTGACCTGAACTGACCAAAGGGGTATTCCACACCATAGAACATCATGCCCAGTATATAAACTGGCGGGGGGGGTTGCCTGACAGGGGGTGATCTGAGTTCAGGAAGGGGGATGTGGCATTGGCCAGTGGGTGGTAAGTAATTGCATTGTGCATAACTTTGTTTTTTCGTTTTTATTATAATTATTATTTAACAGCAGTGGTTGGGGGAGCCCGGCTCCTCTATTTCCCCAGCCTCTCGAGGTCTGGAGGGGATTGCGAAATCCCCACGTGGTCAGGAGTGAAAAGATGTAGCAGTCCGAGATTGAGTGGGCATAGAAAAGCGTTTAATTAACTTTGGCCAGGGTATTTGAACCCTTTGGGTGGGGTTTAGGAAAGTAGGGTGTGATTGGGTAAGGGTTCAGAAGGAGTGGTGTGGCTTGGGGGACACCGGGGCCAATAAAGGAACAGGAGAACCAAAACCCAGTGGGACCCCAGGAGTAGGGAATGACAGGTGATACATCCAAAAGGATCAGGAGGGAGGCGGGGCTGGATACCCGGGAAAAAGGAAAAACTCTCTTCACATGTGTGCAGGGATTTCTAGGTATTACAATCTAAACAGGGGAGAACCCGTACATAAAAGACACAGGTGATGTTGGATTATAAAGTCTCTGGTCCTTTGGAAGCTGTCACAATGGTGGTCTTGTATCCTGGGGCTTCTTTTTCCACGATGTATAGTCTGGATAATCCTCTGTCTCTGTTTCACCTGTGCTGTCGCAGAAGTCTTTCCCAACATCTCCTCCGTTTTTGTTTTTTAATGAAACCTATACCTGAGAAACGCTGCTTGAAACAATGCCTTGAAAACACTTCACTACGCAGGGAAGGACACAGAGAAGGATTAATAACACAAACAAAA
>JAWWEW010000082.1:2058840-2074322 GCA_035583185.1 Anabacerthia variegaticeps | reverse complement strand
AACAAAAGGCTCTGGCTAAAGCAGTTAACATCAGGATATGCATATTCATTGTGCCCTTTGTTAACCATCTTTACCGACACTAAGGCGTTGGCTCCAAACTTTTTGGAAGGAATTCCAACGGAGTGTTGAAACTATAACAGTTGTTTAAATAATTTGTTTAGCTTGTACCTAGCTGCAATGAATACCCTGGCTTACTTTAATGTGATACCCAGTTATTGTGATACAGCTGTTTTGTTGATATTCATTATATACACCAATAGGTGAAGATGCCATGGTCAGTAGCCAATTTGGTACTGACTGGTTTTTGCCATGATAACATACATATATGCATTTTGGTATTGCTCCAGGGAGGGTCCAGAGGACTGTTGAAACTGAAACTAAGACACTGCTGAAAGCTTAACCCAAATAGTAGTTTTATTATAAAAGTGGCCAAGTAAACAGGAAACCCAAGAGAGAGGGAGAGGGAGAGGGAAGGGAAATAAGCCCCCACATATAAACACCCAAATTGCCCAGGTGTCACCTACGGGACTGTCTTACCAACCCCAGAATGCCCAGACTTCCCAGAGCAGTGGCTGCATCCTCAAGGGTCAGCAGGCTCACAGGTGAGCGTCCCCACCAAAAAGGCAACATTGTCCTGTCATCAGCCTGTTTTCCCATAACTTGGCAGGAAAAGAATAATTTTTCACAGGTGGTTGGGCCAAACACAAACCAAAAGTATTAGCATCTAATTCAGCCCGGATACAGGTATTGATGAGGATGCTTTTATAGCATGGAGGCAAGACACACCTGCACTGTCACTCCATGAGATGAAGAAGATTGCAATCAGGGGCACACTGTAGCAGGATGACCTGCTCCCCATCTGGCCTGGAACCTGTACGGAGAATGCAAGCTCTCTGTGAGGAGCAATTGGTAGTGCCAGGGTGCTCTTTGGTGTTGTATCAAAGTACAGACACACCCTGCCTTTGGTAAACTTCTAACTGGCCCATAAATTTGTGACTGGCAGTCAGCCACTTTATACTATAAAAGCTCAATCTCTCTCATACAGTTGAGATGCAATAATTCTGAGATTAGAGGTTCCTTTGGGAATGTCATCAGAGAGAGGAGCATACTTTGTTGCAACAGTAGTGGGGGAGATTAGTCATTATTCTGGAGTTTGCTTGAGATCTTCACACTCCCTACAGACCTCAGGCAAGTGGCAAAGTTGAACATATGAACAGTAATCACAAAACACAAATAAGCAAAATTTGTCAAGAGGAATCTATGTCATGGGTCCAGGCCCTGCCTATAGTCTTACTGAGATTCTGCATACAACCAAGGTGGAGAGACAACATAAGTCTCTATGAAATACTATATGGCAGGTCATATCAGAACCCTCACCTTCCGTGAGAAATTCACGAGGGTGAAAATTGACTTACAGAAATATTTAATGGCTCTACTTTGGAGAAACTCCAGAAATTCATCATGTTATCCAGACCCATAGGATTGGACACTGCTGCTCACCTATTCCAACTGGGAGACTGGGTCTGTATTAAATGGTGGGACAATGATCTCCTACAAGCTAAGTGGAGAGGACTGTTTCAAGTTCTGCTAACCACCCTCACCACAGTCAAGGTTGCAGGCAAAGGACCCTGGATTCACTACTCCAGAGTTAAGAAGACCTCTACTCCTGGAACATCTGCAAAAACAGAGACTGATAGAATGAAAAAGATGTGGTTTAGACTATTCTTTCTGTGTTTATTCCCTACACAGCTGGCAACCATGATTCGGGTTTGGAACTGAAATTTGCATATGGCTCTAGTCCAAAATGTATCCAATATCCTTCACAAAAATGACTGTTGGATTTGTACTCAAATGCCAACAATTGATGAGGATAACAACTGGCCTTTAATTGGTGTCTTAATGAATAAGACAAACATTAATAAGGACTCTAAATGCATTGATCACTCAAGTGTTTTAGCATCTGGAATTTGGACATGAGTCACTAAGGCCTATATGCCTATAGCCCTAAGCAGCTTAATTCCAGATCAGGAAAGTTATGCAGTACCTTGCATGATTGTTAATGCCACAGGAAAGATCATTTTCCCTCTGTATTGTCATAAAACTGAATCGAAAATAAGGCTAACACCAAAATTGGAAATAAAATCGGCATAGATACCCAGGAAAATGATTCCCCCGCAGGGTTCAGAATGATATTGGATATGCAAAAATGAAGCATGGAATGTTTTGCCCCTTGATAAAGATTGGGTTTGTGGTCTTGTGGCTGTAATACCAAACATAACAATATTTGATCAAATTGAAAAACAAAATGGGTGGATAAGAACCTATGCAAGAAGGATAAAAAGATCAAGCAACCCTCTTGTCGAATGTCCAACAACTTTTCACAGTGTGATCAGGGCTCTTATTCCTTCTTTAGGAGTAATTGAATTGGAGAAAGCAATTATTAACATTTCAACTGTTATTGAACATACTGAAAATCATACTTTAGATGCAATCATGGCCTTACAAGAAGTTGTTCATGGTTTGTCTCATGTGGTTTTGCAAAACAGAATGGCTCTTGATTTCTACTAGCCTCACAAGGAGGCATGTGTACCATCATTAACTCCAGTTGTTGTTCTTACATAGATCAGAACAGAAGAATTTTGAAGGATTTGGCTGCAATTTGGAAACAAACTCAAATACTACATCAGGTAACTCTCAAAGATGTCTCATTGGGCTTTGGAGATATCTTCCATAAACTTACTTCATGGTTACCAAACTGGACCTGGATGAAAAATCTTTTTATACTAGTTATATTTATCATTAGTGTTTGCATAATACCTTGCTGTGTGATTTGATGCTGTAGCTGTTGCTCATCTTTACGCTATTATGTTAAGTATATTAGGTAGATACTAGACAAGATAGAATTTTTCTCAAGTCTCTAAGGGGGGAATGATGCCTTCAGATTTTTATATATTTTAGATTTTAGTGTTTTATATATTTGTAGATTTTTATATAACTGTATAGTTTCTCACACTTGAGGTAGCAGCTAACAGTTTCTAACAGTTTCTCACAGTTTCTCACAGTTTCTCATGGTTTGTGCCACATTCCTGAACTTCTGTTTAACAGTCTTTTCAACAGACAAGATAGCAGCAAGGGCATCTTGTTTGGGACTGTAGTGGGTTTGTTTAGATTGTAGTGGGTTTGTTTAACTGAAGAGCATTTCCTCTTCCTGGGAGGAGACACAGGCTAAGGCACCTGATTTACACTAGCCAAAGAGGTATTCCATACCATATTACGTCAACCTAGATATAAAAGGGGGCTTATCTATCTCTTAATGGCTGCTGCCTACCGGTTAGCTGCTGGATTGGGATATTGCCCTTTACTGCTTGTTAGGAAGTAGAAATTTATTGTTAGCCTTTCATTGTGTGTGTGTGTGCATGCATTGGTTTTTAGTTCTCTCTTTTCTGTGTAAATACAAACTGCTCATTTTTAGTAACTCCCAGCTTTATGGTTTGTTTTTAACCTTTTCCTTTCCCCCTGGGAAAGGGAGGGGGGGGCTGGGGCAGTTTGGGTGGACACTTGGAGTTCAGCCAACATCAAACCACAACAGTTTTTGGTGCCGAAAGACAGGAACACTGCCAAATCAGGGAAAACTGCCAAGAGAGGTAGTTTATATAAACACTGCTTTGCTTATCTTTTTTGTTTCGCTAACTTGGGAACATACTAATATAAACATGGCTCTAAGCTCAGTCTTTGTATTTATACTTTTACTAACAATCTTTATGAGCTGTGGAATGACCTATCCTCTAAAAGACCACCAGAGGTATGGATACAATTTTCTTTCCCTTCCTAATTTTGGCATAGATGACTTTGTAATGAAGGCACCAGGGATCCTCACTAATCCTTACTTAAGGATTACTTACTTACTTACATGCACCTGGACAGGAATAACAAGATATATTGTAGTCAAAACAAGATAGAAGACCCAGAACCTTTGGAGGCGCTCCAACAGGGCAGTTCGGAGGGTGGTACCAGGGCCAAGAAGTTCTTGGCTTGGATGTACCCATTAGATATGGTAATTAAGTAGTCCTATTAATTTGTAAGAACCCTATACTGTGTGTGCGCCTATATACTCTGTGCACCTGAAAGCTTTCATTAAAAAACTGCTCTCTACTATACCTATACTAATATTGTCTTGAAAGTCTTTTTTTCCTCTATTTTAGGCAACACCCCCAGACATGGCCAGGGGTGACACCCACTAGATCAGGTTGCTCAGGGCCCCATGGAGCCTGGCTTTGAATGCTTCCAGAGATGGGGCACCCACAACTCAGTCTCAACCATAAATGTCACATTATAAGCAAATAATCTTTTCTCAAATCTCAATTTTCCTTATTTAAAAAATTGTTTGAAAATTTCTATTTTGCTCTCCTTGGTATTTGTATGAGTTTGGCTTGGCTCCCCACCAAACCCAGCTGCTAGCTGGCTAGCTTTCCACTCCTGAAAGGAAAAAAAGTAGTAAAAAACAAATATATTGCAATATATATATATACATATATTTAAATATATATATATAATTAAACACTATGTACATACAGAACAGGAATTCCAAACAATCCCAACCAATCCCAAAAGGGAAAAGGGAGAAAGGACAAAAAAAGGGGTAAAGCCAAAACAGATATACACAATCGAAACTCAGGAATTAGCTCAATAAAATAACTAACACAATAAAATCTCACCAATTTCCCTTAAGAAAAGCAAATTCTCCACCTCCCGCACAGCCCCAGACAACAGCTCCCAGACAGGCCTCAACACACATAGATAAGAGAGGCCAAAATACTGAGACCTGCTGTCTCTGAGTCCACCTGAAAGGAAGAGAGAACCTCCCTCTCCACCTTTTTATACACCTGATTACATAAAGGAATGGGATGGAATACTTCCTTAGTTTTTGACCCCAGTTGCTAGGGAAGGCCTACAAAAAAAAAAACCCACTACAATATTAAAAAATTATCATATTTTAAATATTTCATTCTGAAATTAAAAAAAAATAAATCAAAGAAACTTAACAATTTTTTTTATTTCAGTCCTACTCAGACTTTGTCCACTGTTATAGTTTCAAACCTCAGTTGGAATTCCTTCCAAAAAGCTTGGAGCCAACGCCTTAGTGTCAGTAAAGATGGTTAACAAAGGGCACAATGAATATGCATATCCTGATGTTAACAGCTTTAGCCAGAGTTTTTTGTTCTGATCTCTCCCCAGGCCAGAGAGGGAGGGAAGACTGGCTCGGGTGGGGGAAGGGGTCAGCGTTTCCACGCTTTCTGCGCAGGTCAGGAGTTCACTGGCTTGGCACAGAGGGGAGAGGACTGGGACACACCAGGTCCGGCATTGCTGGGGGACCAGGATTGTATCTTTTGCTCTCTGGCTTCGCTGATCACCTGTGGACATCACAGAGACTGCTGTGAGGAAGAGAACACGCCTGCTTTCTACACTGCAGAGGCTGGGTTTCTGCTGCTTTTTTTGTCACCGACCCCACAGGAGCTGACCTGGCGACTGCTCCTGCCATTCCTCTGAGAGAAAGAGCGGCCAGCAGCTGAGGTGCAACATCACCACCTGCTGTCCGTAGATATAATTGCATTTTCCCCCTTTTTGGGGGTAGCCAAAAGACATTTTAACTGTTTGTCTTGTCATTTGGAGATGGAGGGGTTTATTACAAACTGTTGTTGTTTGGTTCTTTCTGGTTATATATATATGTGTATTGCGGTTAAGAACTGTTATCCTTTATTATATATATTTTTCTAATTAAAGTTCTTTTTTTTTCTAAATTTAAAGGAGAGGGATTATCTCTTGGCCAACATAGATATCTTAGTTCTCCCCTTGAACTAAGACATCCATATCACTGATTACACGGATTCTGCTTCTGTATGAGTGAAACAGTCAATGTAACCACAGACAATTCTGCAAGTTTATCACATTTGAGCAAGCAAACTGACTATGGATTGTGGTGGTGGTTTTGTTCTTTTTTTTTTTCCTTTGTGATCTCTCTCACCTGTGTTTTGCTTAGATGATTTCTGGATTTTTAAAATATAAACTACTTCTATAATTTAAAGTTTACAGTAATATTTTCATTACTCAATTATGTTCTAACAAAATACTAGGATCTATTTAAGGCCATGGGATTACTTTGTGACATGATGTCTTACTTTATTAGTACAACAGAAAAGTAACCTCAGGTGCAGCTGGGATCATGACACCATTTATTTTAATAGCAAGTTTTGTAATAGGGCAACACAGCAAAATGCAGTTTTTAGAAAACTTTCAGGGAAATCGATGAAATCAGAGCAACCATCTCTTTTAACTGCTAAACTTAAGCGAAGATGTTGATGTATGGGTTGCTGCAGCACCTGATCTAGCCATGTATGGGAGGCTAGGCCTTCCAGATTTGGAGTGAGAAGACCCTACAGACACAGTCCCTGTTTGCCCCTCCCTGGAATAAACACTAGCTCTACACCATTGAGGTATAGTTGCCTATGTGTGCAAATCATAGTGGTTTAGTTTTTGCTGAGCATTCACTCCTAGCAGCAACAGTTAATTTTAACCAGATACAAGGAGAAGAAAAAGAGATTAAGAAAACCCAACTGCAAGTATAGGTTTTTTGCTGTTGAAAATTAAACTGGGGGAAATTTTGTTCCTGCACATTAACACCTCTCCCACACACCCACTCTCTGACATCAGCCAAAAAGCTGGAAAAAACCCTTTCCCCCTCAGCTGTAACTCCAGGAGCTGTCTCAGCACAGGGGCACACCGATGTCACCTCAAGGGCTGAGAACGTGGGGCAGAAGGATACCGAGAGGCCCCTTGGCAGGTGCTTGCCCACACCTCCTCAAGGCTGTCCTACTCCTTCTCCTTCTTCTCCTTCCCCTTCTCCTTCTCCTTTTCTTTCCCCTTCCCCACTGCACCAGCACCATCACCACTCCCCACCATCTTGCCAGTGGTGCTACCCTGGCCACTCCCACCCATGTGGCGCCTCATCAGCATCCCTGCATCCCCACACTGCCTTCTGGGATCCAAGACACATTAAGTGTCTTATGAACTGCTGCACCTGTGCAGCCACTGAGTCCTTCTGCCAAGGAGGAGAGGCATCATTGGTGGTGCAGCCCCCTCCCAACCCTGGCAGAGGGCCTGGTTTTAAGCCTTTGGTACATACAACATGCCCCTCCATCTCCCATTATGTCAAATACTTTTTTCTTTTCTAAAGCTGTTAGAGATATTTATTTTGAATGTCAAAATGTGCCTACTTTTCTTAGCCATGGGTGAGCAATTTTCAGTTGTTTGGGGAGACTGCAGAGAGGAGTTTGGAGCCACACAGTACAAAGACACAAGATGCTATTTTAGCCTATATGTCTGATATCTACCGATCTCCAAGGGAGCAGGGTAACTATCAAATGTTTCCAGAAAGGACAGCAAAATATTTTCTTTACACTGGAAACACAGGATATTCATCTTTTTCCAAGAATTCCCACAGAGGGAATTCGTGACAAAATATTCAAGAATTCCTACAGAAGGAACCACACAACCCACAGAGGGTAACTAACATACTGTAATGTACTTATTGTCAAAGGCACTTCAGGATCAGAGATCAGAATCCCACTTCTGACACCACTTAATGTTAGGATCGAGTTATTAAAAGATGCCTCTGCCCAAACGAGACCATATGCCTGTTGTATACAGATAACACACACAAAAGGTAATAAATATTCCTCCATCATCTGCCACAAGGTCTCTGTTAAAAAACATCCTGTTATAATGAACTGTGTCAGCAAAGCCCTACAGAAAAGCATCCTGCTTCTGAATATTCTCACAAAACAAAACTTCTCAGTCCTACAAACAAACATCCTGCCAGAAAATCCTGTCATTGTATAGGATATCGTTTTGAACATCTGAACAAGGCTATGTGCCAAAGTACCACGCACAATCCTCTTTGAATGCTATAAAAACTGAAGACAAAATTTGGGGAATTAGGAGCAAGGGAGACAAGAGACCGGCTACTTCGGATGGGACTCGCTCCCCAACCTCTCCTCACCTCTTCTCTTCGCCACCACATGCTGCCCGACTGCCAGTGGAGACCGAGACTGTGCTAGCCTGGAGAGAACCTGTGATAGGTATATTTAATTTGCCAAAATATTAAATCTATAAGAATCGTTTATGCCTTTGAATGTAAAAGTGTGGTTTTTTTTAACCCTTAGGAATGTGCTTAAGAATGTGGTAATAATTTTATAATGACAGTTGAAACATAAACACTTGCAGAGGGAGAACCCTCTTATCAGTTAGATGCTTTTTACAACTCTGTTTAAACTAAAGGTTATCAGAGAATACAACTAGTATGTCTCGTCCCCAGGAAAGGGGGGGATGTGAGAAAAGCCAGAACAACTCTTATCAGATAAAGTATACACAGACCCCTTTGTATTTTACAGTCCAAAGGGAGAAGAAAAGAATTTCTCTGCCCCTTAAATCTAAAACCGTGTAAAAGTTTTGTATTAATATTTTTGTTTCTTTATTTCGTTTTTATAATTTTGCTGTATTCGATTTACTAGCAATCCGAGGCTCCTAGTTCTTGGAGAGGTCCGGGGGTAATAACCCTGGCCCGATCCCTATGTGGGGGAGGGGGAGTCCCCAGTGTTCCCTTCTGTGTATGTCGGGTTTTTCCCTCGACCAGCCCGAACAACAAGCACAGCAGCCTGTGCCCCCCCCCACCGCTTTCCTCAGCTCCAAGACCCTCGCTGCGGGCAATCGCCACAGCGCTGCCGTGAACCCTCGGCACCGCCGTAGGGGGGAGGCTCCCCCCGAGACGGGACAGCGAGAGTACCGCATCTTGCCGGGCTGCCAAGAACTGTAAGGAGAACAAAAGCCGCCGTTGCCCCAGGGCGAGTTCACTGCTTTTTGCAGCTCACGTGCCGACCATCGCCGTAGCAACCGCGACGGGCCTCGCCATCCTGTGAGAGCTCGGAGCAGCCCGACACCTGAAAGCCCTGGGTGTCTACCGTGCCCTCGGAGAATCCAGTGCCTGGCCCGCGCAGCCCCGGGAAATCTCTGCCAGCTTCCAAACACCCCCGACAACATTTCATCC
This sequence comes from Anabacerthia variegaticeps, assembly GCA_035583185.1. Taxonomy (NCBI): domain Eukaryota; kingdom Metazoa; phylum Chordata; class Aves; order Passeriformes; family Furnariidae; genus Anabacerthia; species Anabacerthia variegaticeps. The sequence goes on along the minus strand of JAWWEW010000082.1, from coordinate 2,065,222 downwards.
CTGCGTTTCATCCCTGCAGACCCTCAGAAAGGACACAACCTTCCCCGAGGATCCAAACACTGCTATGACATCAAGTATCGAACCCCTGCAGAGAACCCAGACACCCTGTGTTTAACACTGAAAGCTACTCAACTGTTCCTGTCCCAGAAGGGGAAACGGATACACAGGAGGATACTGCGGTAGTGGAAAAAAGCCATTCCATTTTTCAGTTCTGAGACAGAACATTAGTCCTCAGAACTTACTGTCTCAAAGACCAAACTGAAACTGAACTGGACATGCTCAGAAGAGGCGTGGCTTGAGCAAGCCAAAAATAGGATAAATAGCACGCTTGGGTTAGTGCCAAGGTGCATCCCTTGGGGGCCAATCTCCAGGGGGTCGCCCTGTGCACTGCCAAATTGCATGCACAGTATTGCCTCCTTCCTTGCAGTACGAGCTGGGCTCATCAGAGCCAAACGCCTGACGCTGAAATCACTAGAGCTGAAATCATTTACTGTTACCTCTAATAAAGTTTATTCCTTTTTTTATTTTTAATAAAATTTTTTTTCTAATAAACTTTTTTATATCAATAAACGCATTAAACCTGAAATCACTTATAGCATCAGCGTCTATAACAAACCGAGACGTGAGTCTGCCTTATCCCTCTAACTTTCCATATTCCTGGGGGCCAGGAGGGCCAGGAGGGTCCAGCTCTGCACAGAGCGTTGCAGCCAGCGTCCCTGGCTTGGCTGGGACAGCAGAGCCCAAGCACCCCAGCTGCACTCCCGAGAGCTGAGACCCCCTGCTGCTGAGAGATAACATTGGAGAAAACAACAGAGACAGAAAAAAGGCGGCGGAACCGGCTTTTCCCCACACACATACACCGATATTCTGGCAAAAGGTTAGTTTTGTGGTGGTATTCTCTCTCTCTGCTTCTAAAAATTAATCTTGGCATTTTTCCAATCTTTCTTTCTTCTCTCTCTCTTTGCATCTCCTAGCAATTAATTAATAAAAAATCAGTTTTTGAAATAAACGGATAACTTGGTTTGAGTTTTAATTTTGTTGGGGAAAATATTCGAATCTGAAGTTCTTTCTGCAATATTTAAGCAGATTGTAACAATGCCAAAGTCAATAATACAGTTTTATTTAACAGTAAATATTAGAGAGGAAGAGAAATAAAGAAAGAGAGAGAGAAGGGGAGGGGAGAAAAAATCTGAGAGAGAGACAGAGATTAATAAATATAATAAACCCACTACAATCACCACCATGTAGATTCCGACAGCGTCCTTCTGGGTCCTTCTTCTGGTCTTCTTGGTGGTGAGAGTCCCTAAGTCATGCTTCTGGGGTACCACTTTTATACAGTCCCAAACCCCAGGTATTCACTAGTTGTCCAAGTTCACAAACCAAGTTGTGGCTCATGTGCTGCATGTCTGCATGGTTCCATGCTGCTCTGCTGATGGCTGTCTTTGAGGACCACCTTGAAGACAGGCTCCGTATGAGCAAAATGAAGAAAACTACACTTCATCACCCAACTGTAAAGCCTTTCTTACTGCTCAGGCTGCAGTTCTACATGAGACATTCCAGTCTACCAGAGCATAATGCACATAGTTGCAGATGACCATATCCTAAAACTGCCTTTAATATCAATAGAACAACAAGTTGTATGTATTCATAGAATCATAGAACCATTTAGGTTGGAAAAGACCCTTAAGATCATCAAGTCCAACTGCTAACCTAACCCTGCCAAGTTCACCACTAATCCATGTCCTTAAGTGCCACGTCTACATATCTTTTAAATACCTCCAGGGATGGTGACTCAACCACTTCCCCGGGCAACCTGTTCCAATGCTTGACAACTCCTTTGATGAAGAGAGTTTTCCTAATATCCAATCTAAACCTCCCTTGGTGCAACTTGAGGCCATTTCCTCTCATCCTATCACTTGGTACTTGTGGAAAAAAGGCAAATAGCCACCTCCATTCACTGAGGCTGCTTTCTGTACTGGTGCCATGGTGCACACATGCTCCTCTGGGCTCAGCTGTGTTTCCAGCTTGGAGTTGCGTACTTCCAAAGGGACAGGAAGGGAGAGGTGGCAGTGGAAGAGGGACAGAGTCCACAGCACTGGTCCCAGCAACTTCCCAGAGGAAGAATGGAACAAAATGGTGCACTGCCAGTGTACACTCCCTTTTTCCTTTGCTCCCAAAATCACATCCTCCAGCGATGAGGCAAGGTGATATAGAATAGTGTTGCCATAAGGGGAAGGAAAAAACTTTCCAAGACAACATTATTTGGGTAGAGAAAAGTTCTTTTACTTATAGGGTTTTTGGGGTACAAAATATAAAGGAGTATAAAAAGAGTATAAAAGAGTACAACCCATGTTGACAAGTAACAGGTAGAAAAATCCAATGCTAGGACTGAACTCATGGCCTCAGGAATACCATGTGAGCTCTTTTTCCAAGCACCACTGCTTCAAAACATGCAGAGTAAATTAATCCAAAAAGCGTCCCTTTCGTTCCCGGCTGTACACATACCCAGCCAACCCCTGAGCCACTCTGCCGTAGCTTTACCAAAGCAAACAAGGGACAACAACCTGCCCCTCCCAGGTGAAAAACCCTTTCACCCACAGGCTGGGAAAACACTGACTCTTGCAACAACTGGGCCCAAGTCAGCTCACCTCCCAACCCACCGTAAACAAGGGAAAAACTCACTTTTGCAACTGCTCCCCTGCTGTGCTCAGCTACCCTCAGCAGCTCATGCTGGTATCCAGTTCCCATTACCAGTCTTGTCTTCCTTTGAGCAGGACTCGAGGTTCTCCAGGTCCAGCCTGGGACAGCAAGGGAGGGGAAAACCTTCTCCCCCCTCCTCCTTAGGAGAGCAAGGGCAGAGAAACCCCCCCACCCTTTGCAAGCAGAAGCCACATTGAGCTCTTCACTTTTGATCTTCTGAGGTTGGAGCTCCCCCACCCACCCCTTTTGGCGGGGGGAGCACAAGGCACCGCACCAGGCTGGGCAGCAGGAACAAGGTAGGCATGCAGAGAGAGTGTGTGTGTGTGTGAGAATGTCAACAGGATGCAAGGCTTTTTCCTACGTGGCAGCATACCAATTTTATAACACTACTCAATTATCCTATCTAAAGGTTGCATCCAATCTAAGAAATGTCCATACTCAGAACTTCCCTGGGTCTGCCCCATGTCACACCTCCCCTAGAATTGAGTTGGAGGTCTTAAGACCCCTTACTTCATCCTTTATCATCATCTTCATGCCACTTTCCTTTATTGGAGCTTCTCCAAGGTTGCTGGGGTTTACTTTCTTGTTTTAACTAACATGGTATCTAATTGTCTTAGCTCTGGTACATGCTTCCTGGGCATGGTGTTCCAGCTATTATCTGACTCTTAAGACATCTAGCACAGGGTTAGAGACTGCTAGCTACTCTAAATGTAAGAAACTACATAGCTGTATAGAAATCTACAAATACATAAAACCCCTAAGGCATCAATAGCAATGTAGCAATGCTCACACATCTCTAGTCTCTGCCCTTCTGTGAGCAAACCTAGGACATTATCCACCCTTTCTTCTATAGCATGTACATCAGGGCCAGATCTTACACTGATGGGGAGGGTTAGAGATGTAACAAGGACTGATAGCATTTGCAATGGAATGTACCATAGAAATAATATATAGTTAAGGCAAGTGATTTAAAGGGACTAACCAAGCAAAGTAACAAACAATGAGGAGGAGAACTGAGGTAGCCAGCCAAGCAATACCCAGTTACTGTATAATCAAGTGAATTGTCTTGAAGAAGTTCATAAGATGGTGTCCTAGTTACAGCAGCCGGGACCAATTTATCACTGTATGGGTGTAAAAAACCTGTGTATTCTACACCCGCTATGTAATTTCTCATGAATTGTTAATAATGGATCATTTGCAGCAGCTGCCCAGGGCACACCTGACACCTCAGGCTACAAGGTGGGTGTTAAAGAACCCTGGGAGATAGGGGAGTCATTAGCACCTTCACACCCAGCCTGAGGGGTCATGTCTGCTAATGGGCCATTAGGGACTGGCACAATAGGCAGTTGCGATGACGCAGGCCATCAAAGATTACAAAAATATCCCATGTCTCACTGAGTTAAGTCACTCATTGTGAAACTCCTCGCCCCGGGGGAGGTACTGGACATTCCTACCTGAACCGGAGTGCATATAATATTCGGGTTTGGGGACTAGTGGTACCACACATCAGATCGAGAGGAGGACCAGAACCTCAACAGGACTGTCTTGACAAGACTGCAACCATCATCCTCACCAATAGGTTTTCCTTTCCTTTTACTTTGTACTCAGAGGGACCACGTGGTGCTCAGCACACCATTCAGCTTGTGCCCCAGGGTGCTGGGTTGCATACCTAGGGTTTTTTTGTGGGTTAAAGCCAATTTATTCTCAGTATCATTGCACGAGTTTAGGAGGGGCAGGTCCTGCCGGACCAGTCTGATCTCCTTTTATGATCAGATAACCTGCATAGTGGATGAGGAGAAGGCTGTGGATGTAGTCTATCTGGACTTCAGCAAGGCCTTTGACACTGTCTCCCATAACATACTCCTGGAAAAGCTGGTAGCCCACGGCTTGGAAAGGTACACTCTCTGCTGGGTTTGGAACTGGCTGGATGGCCGGGCCCAGAGAGTGGTGGTGAACGGTGCTGCATCCAGCTGGCAGCTGGTCACTAGTGGTGCCCCCCAGGGATCAGTGTTGGGCCCAGTTCTGTTTAACATCTTTATTGAGGATTTAGATGAGGGGATTGAGTCCATCATTAGCAAATTTGTGGATGACACCAAGTTGGGAGGGAGTGTCAACCTGCTGGAAGGCAGGAGGGCTTTGCAGAGGGACGTGGACAGGCTGGAGAGATGGGCTGATTCCAACAGGATGAAGTTCAACAAGGCCAAGTGCCGGGTCCTGCACTTTGGCCACAACAACCCCATGCAGTGCTACAGGCTGGGGGCAGAGTGTCTGGAGAGCAGCCAGGCCGAAAGGGACCTGGGGTGCTGAATGACAAGAAGCTGAACATGAGCCAGCAGTGTGCCCAGGTGGCCAAAATGGCCAATGGCATCCTGGCCTGTATTAGGAATAGTGTGGCCAGCAGGACAAGGGAAGTGATCCTTCCCCTGTACTCAGCACTGGTGAGGCCACACCTTGAGTATTTTGTTCAGTTCTGGGCCCCTCAGTTCAGAAAAGATATTGAGGTGCTGGAGCAGGTCCAGAGAAGAGCAATGAGGCTGGTGAAGGGGCTTGAGCACAAGTCCTATGAGGAGAGGCTGAGGGGGCTGGGGTTCTTTAGTCTGGAGATGAGGAGGCTCAGGGGTGGCCTCATCACTCTCTACAACTACCTGAAAGGAAGTTGTAGTCAGGTGGGTGTTGGTCTCTTCTCCCAGGCAGCCAGCAATAGGACAAGAGGGCACAGGCTTAAGCTCTGCCAGGGGAGGTTTAGGTTGGATATTAGGAAGAAATTCTTTACAGAGAGAGTAATCAGGCATTGGAATGGCCTGCCCAGAGAGGTGGTGGATTCACCGTCCCTGGAGGTTTTTAAGATGAGACTGGATGTGGCACTTTGTGCCAAGATCTAGTAATCACAGTGGTGTTGGATCAATGGTTGGACTTGATGATCCCAGAGGTCTCTTCCAACTCAGTTGATTCTATGATTCTATGATTTATTTCAATCTTTTTAAGTAAATTGTAACTCTGACTTGTAATCTCTCTTGAGTTGGGTTCATTTCTCCCACCAGTTTACCTTTAAACCAGCACATCTTTTGGTGCCCAACATGAGGCACCAAAATTTCATTTTAACCATTTGTGTCTTTGGGTACAGAAACTCCCTGATCATCATGTAGATCGATGTATTCACATGGGTGTTGTGCCTGAGCCTGTTCATATTTCTTTAGGTCTGGGGAGTGATGCCTTAGAACTTTATATATTTGTGTATATATGTATATTTGAATATTTTATAAATTGTTATATAGCTTCTCATATTTAATGTAACAGCTAGCAGTTTCTACCTCTGCTACATTCCTGAATGTCTGTGTTAAGGGTAAGATAGCGACTAGAACATCTTGCTTGGGACTCATGTACCAGGACTAGAATAACAATACATACTGTAGTCAAAACAAGATAGAAGACCCAGGGACCTTGGAGGAGCTCCAAGGAGGGAATGTGACATGAAGATGTTGATGGTGAAGAAGTAAGGAGTCTTGAGATCCCTGTCTCAATTCTAGGGAGGCATGCCAAGGTGCCACCCTGAGGGTGGCGCCAGGGTGGCTCCAGGGTGGACTGTCCTTGGGTTGGATATGACCTTTAGTTACAGTAATTAAGTTGTGTTATAAAATTAGTAAGCACCCCTATGCAGGGATTGCATCTATATACTTTGTGA
>JAWWEW010000082.1:2032782-2042896 GCA_035583185.1 Anabacerthia variegaticeps | reverse complement strand
CAAATACCTTCTACTCAAAGATTAAAACAAGTCTCTGAGTGGTTATTATTATTAGCCAAGGTTTTGTTTGGCATCAACCCATTGGCTTTCAACCTGTCACTCTTCTTCATTCCTTCTCATCAGGTATTTGTACACATTGATGAGAACCCCTCTGAGCCTTCTCTTCTCCAGGCTAAACAGTCCCAGCTCTCTCAATGTGACCACCTACTCCTGACCCCTGGTAATATGGTTAACTGAACTAATGCCATTAGGCAAATAGCCATTCTCTGTGACTGGTCATGTATTAGTCCCCTTTTGCCTACACAGGCCTTGAAGGTCCTATGCACCAGACTTCTCCCCTATCAGTCTCCAGGTTCCTGGGTGCCAGGCCAACTACTCTCCTCCTTAATGGCCTTGAAGGTCCCAGGCACCTGGCCAACCAGGTGGTGGTGACCCTGACACAGAACAGGGAAGCTTAGCAGCACATAGAGCACTGCCTATAAGATCAAGCAGTTAAAAGTCCTAAGTGGTACTTGGACCAAACTGCTGCTGGGTGGCAAAACTTGTGATCCTCTGGTGGTCAGGGATGCCTCCAAAATCATCTGCTTCTATCAAGGACTGAGTGACTCATATTCTTGCACATCTTTCAATCTTAGACTATGATTGTTATATTGATATGGCAAGTCCTATTAAGATTTGACCTGATCTGCAGAGGATCCAGGTGATTAGAAACCATAAGCTAAGATGTGTTATAAAATTCTCTGCTATGCTACTTATAAAATTGTGCTACACTGATTGTGCTTATTAAAACACCTGTGCTACCCTGATCATAACAGTCTGGTAAAAAAAAAATCTTTAATTGTAACAATAATTTAGTTTCATCATCATTCTGCCAAGGATTTCCAAAAGAAATTATCTGTCCCTATAAAGCCAGGTGACACTCAGCCTCTCCTCATAGGAGAGATGGTCCAGTCCTTTAATCATCTTTGTGGCTCTTCACTGTCCATGACTCTCTTGTACTGGGGGGCCCAGAACTGGACATGGTACTTTAGATGCAGCATCACCAGTGCTGCATAAAGGGTAAGGATCACCTCCCTCGACTTTCTGGCAACAATATCCCAATGCAGCCCAGGATACTGTTAGCCTTTGCCACAAGGACATATTGCTGGCTCATGTTTAGCTTGGTGTCTACCAGGACACTACACACATACAGACCTTTTCTGCAAAGCTGCTTTCCAGTTGGTAAGCCCCATCATGTACTGGTGCATGGGGTTGTTTCTCCCCAGGTGCGGGACTTGGCACTTCCCCTTATTGAAATTCATGAGGTTCCTGTCGGTCCATTTTTCCAGCCTGTCAAGGTACCTCTAGATGGCAACACAACCCTCTGGTGTATCAGCCACTCCTCCCAGTTTTGCATCATCTATGAACTTGCTGAGGGTGCACTCCTTCCCATTGTCCAGGGGTGCTGGTAACTTGGTGCCAAAAATATATTTTGAGGTATTCATATAAGATTTTCCCTCCTATAATCTGAGAAGATGGAGGAATAAGGAAAATCTCATGATTTCAGTACTCAAAGTCAGGCTTGGTAATTTACCTTTAATGACATAAAATAATTAAGTGTTCATGTATTAGTATGAAAAAATGTCTCAAGGAAATTCACAGCACTGTGGTATTGTTCTCTTCACTGCTCATCACATCTAACTTTGGATAAATTCTACTTTTTCTTTTTTTTAATTCAGTGAGTAAAATAAAATTTCAATTTTAGTTAAGCACATTAATTCAAAGCAGTCACATCTATCAGCTAAACACTGACAAACACTTCCACTGTTCCCTGCTGCTGAACTGTTGCTAACAGTGTGAGCTATAGTGTGTTCTGGAAATAAGAGGCTTCCTCACAGACTTGCATAAATCCTTGAGGAGGAATTTTTCTGCTTTTGGTAAAATACAATTTAAGCATTATACTTTACCTCAGTCAAATTCCATCTTATTGACATTCATACTCACATGAGGAAAAAAATAAAAAAAATTTGACTTAGCAAGCAAACTTACTTCATAGGGGAAAGTATTATACCAGCACACACGGCCCAACTTTAAAATACTAAGTCCTTTTTAATTAAAATACTGAAGAAACTGCTTCTTCACAATCTGAAGCCACATCACTACATTTTGCTCATGAGAATAAAATTTACAGTCATGAGTTGCACATAAAGGATTTATTTTAAATGTTTTAAGGATAGAGTTACATCATAATTATAAAAAATACTTACAGAATTAAGTAACAGATTTAGTGTTGATACTTCTAAATGCAAAGCAAATAAAAATAATGAAACCAAGCTCTAAAGATGAAGTCACTACCTAATTTTAAAATGTGAACACGAAGACCTTTGAACTATACACATACCAGGAACCATCCAAACTTCACTAATGATGTAAAATACAAAACGCACAACATTTTCAAGGAACCAGAAACTGTTTTTTACCATAATTATTTTTCCCTGAAGTAATTGCAATCTATTCTATTTGAAGATAAAGCCTCCATTTTAAATAATTAATTTAAAGAAGATGTATACCTATTGTAATAAATAGGATTTTCCCCAAAGTATTTCAGTCTTTATGTAGTCCAACTTAGTTTAGGGTTTGACATTCAAAAGAAAAAAATTTCAGTGTTTTACTTGTCAATTGTGATTTTATTTATTCTTGAACAGAATACACGGTCCCTTCAAATGCTGTATGACACATACAACTGGAGAATTACCTTCTGTTGGCACTATGTTTGCCTCACCAGTGCATTTAATCCTACTAACAACCATTCAAACAGCACAATAAGCAAATTCACAAAAAACTGAACACAAAATAAAAACAGAACCCCAAACCTAAACATTATAACATGCAACTTCAGTTTGTTACATTGAATGTTCTAACCTTCTAAGCATGCAAAAAAGGATGGTCTGAGTTTAAAGTGGTTTTTTTTTCCTTTTAAAAAGTTTTACGTGGCAGATTGACATCATGCACACACAATATACAACAATACTACATCAGATAAATGAGAGGCCAATAACTTTTATATATAGATCCATGGCTTGTGTCATCACAAGACCTATGCTAAATTTGGAAAGTAATGCTGAACCCCTAGAACAAGGGACCAACATGTAGGTACTAGGGTAATGCAAGCACTGCATGCAGATCTGAAACATGAGCCTAAAATAAAGCCCAAAGCAGATGGCAGGGAGTGGAATAAGTCTCAAGTCTCAAAAAGGCAGTTTAAGCTATTAAAAAAAACAACCACAAAACCAAAAACACTCCCCCCACAAACCTTAAGAAAAAAAGATTAAAAGAAAAAAACCATGCAACAGACAATGGGGACATCTAAAAACAACCATAAAATTTGAAAGTATATACTGTATAGATTATATTCTAATTAGCAAAATATGTGGTGTATTAGAGTGGCTTGCATAAAAACTCACAAATGCAAGCCCAATGCTAAAAATGTTCCAGTAGACCTAAACATCAAATATTTCAAAACAAACCTTCTTGTTACATCCTTAGATGTAAAACCCCCAATTCATTGTACTAAGTTATTCATGTATTTTGTGTTTAATCAATACACTCATTCTTGTGCCACAAATATTAACTCGGGCTCATGGAGCCAGGCTCAGCTTTGAGATTTACATGCAGGACTCTTAAGAGTCAATAGAAAGCACATAACAGATCTGCAGGATGAAAGCACTGTGTTGCAAATCTGCTCATTTTGTTCAAAACACAATGAAAATTTACTGACTCAGATACTTAGTGGTTAAAGACTGGATTGAGAAGTTGTAAACTGAAAGACAATAGCCTGCCTTTTGTTGCCCATGATGAAATACAGGACATAATGCAATATAGTAGCAAGGGACAAAGAATTAAGATACCATATTTATACAGTATTACCATTTAACAGCATAATGAGGCACAAGCCTTAAGGCTAAAATATGAAATCAGGCAAATAAATGGACAGAAAAGGACTTAAACCACTGAGTCTTTGATATCAAGAATACCCACAATAGAGGTCAGACCTCTGATCTCTGATTAACAGTACCTCTCTTGCATCCTTCCACTAACATCATAAGGTTGGATATCTATGAATTCCTTCTTTCCATCAATAGTGTTGATTGTATCCAAATTCTTCACATACTGTATTTCTGTGAAGCACTGCTTTGAAGCTTGTAGAGCTCTGCTTTAACGTGACAATTTTGTTGCTGTGCTGATTCTTGTTACAATTACGATGCTTTTAAAAGTTGCTATTCTTAAAAAACAACTAATACTGTAACCTTGATTTACAACTATCTTGCAAGATTAAAACTGTGAAAGGATTCTGCTGTTGTGGGCTGTTATTTACATCCACAATCTAATGCAGATGACTGAACCACTGAGACTGTCTATAGCTCTCATTAGATAGTACACCACTGGCATGCAAAACTCTAGTGTTCATAGAATGAAATTCATTTTAATGGCATACCTCAAAGCAAGTACACCACAAAAGGCAACAACAGGTTTAAACTGTAGATTTGTCTGGACACTCCTTACATGGAAAAGCCAGAAAAAGAATACATTGAAAAGATGCCTTCTTGGACCAAAATGATTAAAAACAATAGCAAACCCCAACACAAAACAAAGCAAAGGAATACAGCAGATTGAGCAGAAGGCAACAAATGCTTCTTCCTTCTCCTCTAAATGTAGAAGGCCCCCCCCCCATAAACTTGTATTTACTGTGTAAAAGATTAACTAATACTAGGTTTCTAAGTCCACACAACAAACATCCAGGTTGCTAGGTTCTGATATTAAATGAGAGACTACCGATTGCCAATGTGTAGTCTAAAGTCTGCTTAAGTAGCATTATATACTGTTAAACTTGTGACACTAAGCACTTGTATTCTGCTACAAAATGTGTATAACAAAACAGAGTACACCATTTAGGATTAAAGGCAACTTTGTTGTGTGTATTTTACTGGTTCCTACAACTTGTACACACAGGCCCTTAACCTGCATTTTCTAATTAACTGGATATACAGATTAAATATATTTTTATAGTTTAAAGCCTTTTCACTGAAAGGTGCATGTCAGACATTTGTTATCCTACTGCCCTGTGACTAGTAAAAATGCACAAGTATTTCCATGTACTGCAAGTTCTTAAAAAACTTAATTTGAAATGAAGTGTAGAAACACAGTAAATTGATGTTACTTGGATTAGACACTCCTTACTGCTGCACAAACTGTTTAAACCTTTCAGAAAAGTCTCCTCTGTTCCAAGCCAGAAAACAAGGACTGCCAGTAGCCAAGAAATTAAATTTAATGTTGCAAAAGAAGGCATATGGAAAATAGCAAACTACACTTGCATGTGGTAATTGAACAGATGATGCAAGGTTGAAGAAAGTTAATCTATGAAAAAATCTAGATTACAATACTAGATTGAATTCACACAGCTTGAATTTACAACTGTTCTTTGTTTTTAACTCCCTACCACCCAAATATATTGGTTTCCTTCAAAAAAAGTTCTCTTACACAAGATGTGTCATGTTCACATAAATTTGTATTATTCAGAACAAAACAGAGTTGCTGGCAGAGATTGTGAGTTCGCAGGGACATTTAAGCTTTCATTTAACTGAAAAACAGTCAAGTCTGTGTCTACAAATTTTACATTTAGTAGTTCCACAAATTTGGCAGAAGTTCATTATGACACCTAGGATGTCTTCACCAAATCATAGACATAAATATGGAAATCATCATCAAACTTGATGAAATAGACAGATGGTTTGGCTTCAACTTGATGAATGACCATGCCAGTCCGTTTTGAGCCATCTTCTTTGGCATATTCCACTTGTTTGCCTACCAGGCTGTCCACAACTTCACCTGGTTCTCTTTCTGCAGGAGGTGAATCATCTGTAATATGAAAATACAATGTAATTTGGTAGACATTTATGGATTTTTTCCAATATACAAAACTGCAGAGACTTCTTTAAAAGTTAAGAAACAATCACAAGTTTAAAATACAGAGTATGTCTAAAACGAGTTAACTTGTTTAGACAAACACCTAACTATTGCCATGTTTCTAGAGTAGTCACAGATTTTATTTTTTAGGCAATACCATCTGCACTTTTATGAAGTAAAAAATAGCATATCAATTTGTTAGAAAAATAAATCTTTTGACATGAAGGTTTACACACCAATTACAAAACATGTTTGTAGATAATTGAATTTAAGCCCCCAGCAGAACAAGGCACTTAGTGTCTTTAACAGAAAGGCAGGTGTGCTAGAATCCACACACTATCCAAAATGTCAGTGTAAACATGCCATTGCAAGAAACTCACATTTTCCAAGCTAAGTGCAACCTCCTTAATCAATAATGCTGTTGAAAGGAGCTTTCGATTTCACACTAGAATGGATACTGTTGAGAAGTTTAACTATATTGTTTGCTTTTCTAGCAAAATAAACCCAGAAGTATCCTTAAAGACACAATTTGTATTGTCTGTAAAAGATCCAAATTCAGGGAAGGTAGCTCATAGTTTGTGGTGTCTTGGAAACAAGGTAAGTAATCATAGAATATCCTGAGTTGGAAGGGACCCACAATACATAGTCTCAGGAAAAAAAGAACACATTAAATATGTAATTCTTAAATATGAAAAGCATAAGCCTTTTAACTTATTTTTCTAAGAATGAAGGAATCAAAGCAGAATTTAAAAAGTAATTGCAAGGTATTTTGGGGTGCCAACTCTGAAAGAGCTTGCTTTGGATTTTTTATGAATAGGAAGGTCAGTTTTTCCATTAACATTTGTGGCTCCCTCTGAAGCCACAGATATGTTGATTTTTGTTAGGCTGGAAAAAAGTCTAAAACCATAGGATTACTACAGAGGTTATGCAAGTAAGTGCCACTTGTTTACTCAGCCACTGCTAGATCTGAAGGAAGACAGTGTCAGAAACTAAATTAATTAATTTTAAATAATATTTATGTAGTGCATTGCAAATTAGTGTTTGGCTATCGAATTAATGATTTACTTTAAAGCCAAAATTTCCTCTCTGTCAGAGGAGTGCTTTTGAGGCACAGGACAGAAATGAGAGTACAATAATCTTGACAAACTTTGTTCTTCTTTTGTTTTTTATTGTTTGTTTGTTTTTTTTTTTTGTATTAGCTAAAATCTCTCGAACAACACTAATTGTGTGAAAATATTTATAGGAAAAAACCAATAACTTTTATTCCAAAAAGGAAGAAAAATTATTCCTCCTAACATTGATTTTTTTTCCTGCTTATGTGTTTAAACATGTGAGAGAAAATGAGTTTTCAAAAATTAGTGCTTCTTTCCTCCAAGAAACTATGCAAAAGCTTTCCAAACTGAAGATGTCTACCCAAACTCAATTAGCCTGACTATTTTAGTTAGCCCCAAAACATTATTCTGAGAAAAACTGCTTCAAAAATACAACTCCTTGAGATGGCTCCTGATTTGTGACACTTCTATAAGAAAATAACAATGGAAAGCTTCTAGTTTGTCAGTGTAAAAAAAATCTAAGTGCAATCTCTTCCACAACAGAATTAGGAATTATAATGGAAAAGGATTTTCCAGTATTTATTGCATATTTCACCACTGATTCAAGTTAAATATTTCAGAAATTGTTTCATATAGATTTTTTCAGTTGTGCTGTAAACTTTTCTAGTTTTTATACTTAAAAAGATCTTTGTTTGTCAACTCTCTTTTCCATATACAACCCGTAAGCCATACAATAATACAGAGAAATGCCACTTCCCAGAAGAAAAAGTAACTGTACTACTTACTGGAATCAGGCATAATGCGAAGGTCACCTTCTTTATAGTCATCTAAGAGTTGGTACATGTACAACACAGGATCTTTCTCGTAGGTAATATAAAACCATGTGTTCATAATAGGAGCTCGAGCCAAGATCATCCCCCTCCATTCATCTTTTGAGCCATCCTCTGTCTCAAACATATGTTCCACAGCTTTGCCAATCATTGTGTCTGCCAGGTGGGCATCGCTAATTCGAGATGAAGCTGAAATGGTAGCAGTTCATAAGTATGTCCCTTCAAAAAGTACAGAAATAAGTCTTTGCAAAAATTAATCTTTATCCAGATTCATGAATAAATTTGTTTGAAAGTTAGTCAATTCACATACAAAACAAATAATGCCCATTTCAGAGAGTTGAAGAACAAAGAACAGAAGAACTTGAAGAATTATTTTAACATGTTAACACTATTGACATTTTCCATCATTGCACTCCTTCCCCAATCAAACTATCGCAATGCAAAGTAAAGGAAGACCAAAATAGGCCACAGTAAGGAGGAAGGGAGGCTAAATCACAGAGCAGCTGTATGAAGTTAATTAATGAAGGTGTTTGGTTTGGTTCCCCCTAACTCCATTCTAGAGACTGCTACTGATTTTTTTGCAGTTAAGAAAACCAAGAATTTATTCCATTCAGAAATAAGTAATTACTAGGGTAAACTTTGAACTTTACAGTTTGGAAACACATGCAGTTTAACAATTCAGTGCTAATTATAAAAAAACAATAAAGTTTTGTTACTAGCCAAGTTATTCCACTTAGAAAATGTTTTTTTCCCCCTTCGCTTGTATTAAAACCTAGGGAAAGCACATGAAAAAAACCCCCAACCAAACACATAATTACTATCAAACACACAAAAGACAACATAGTTAGGACATTTCTCAGCTGGCTCAGAGTTTAAATTTTAATGGAAATATTGATGCTACATGTACATAAGCTTGTTGGGGATAAGACTCTCAAAACAAAAAAACACAGAATTTTCTGCATACCATTTGAAGACGAGACAGCACTAATCTCTCTGTTATCATGAAAATTTTGTGAAATAAAAAAAATAAATTAAATAGAGCATTTAGATTATCTGCCATGTAATGAAAAGTAATTTAATAAAATTTAAATGTTCTGGCAACATATGCACATATAGGAAAAAAACCACTTACCAACTCTGTCTGGAAGGACTTCAAGTGCTGAAACTCTTTCATCTTTGTGCAGTTCTAGTCCATACACACAATCAAATCCATCATACTTTATAAGATAGAGGGAGGGATTTACAGGAACTTGATCAAGAACTGTGCCCTTCCATTGTGTTACAGGTCCACTCCCTTCTCTCCAGCCATGCTGTATTCTGCAGCCTACAATGTTTCTTCGTGGCTGAGAAATAGGTTTGCTTGGTCCAACATTGTTTCTATGCTTTCTGTACACAGATACAAACATAACATTAAACAAGTACATACTCAAAATTCTACCCTGGACAAGAGCTGCATGCTTTAAGAAGGCAATATATTAATATTATATATTAATATAAGGTACATTAAGTTCTAACACATACAGCTTAGTTCACCTTATTCAAATTAGAGTATAAAGCATATGACGTTGCACTGGAAAAGGAAAAAAACCACACTGAAAAGTAGTGGGACACTTTCAACATTTTGTATAAGGTTGTTTTCATAATAGTAGTTTCTAAAACCAGTTTGCTTAAGCCAAAATAACTTTTTTAGCCATTGCTACACTGAACATCAAAAGTAAAACTTGCTTGTTAAATCCCTAAATCAGATCTGAAAGAGCAATGTCACCTAATAGTATTATATAATTTTGCCACATTGTTGCTGTTGGCAGAACAGTAAACATAATTCCCTTACCCCAGGAGGAAGAATTCAGTGGAAACATTAGTGGTGGTTAATTAAAATTCTTCAAAGCATTTGTTTCCCCTAACCTGTTTTGTCACCTGAAGGAAATTTTGCTTCCCTCTGCACTTACAGATATCTTTGACTTCAAGTGTTTTTAAAGACACATGGTAGTGACAATATTCTTCTAACATTCCTTTTTTGTACAACACAAGACAAATTATATGCAAAGGTCACAGCAATAGAAGTGATATTCTTTAAAGCAGATAATAAATTAAATATACTTTTTACCCTTCCTCATTTTTGTAATTTAAATTGCACAGAAAGATTCCTTCTGGTGAATGGCAGTTGCTCTGATAAACAGTTGTGTAAGCTATTTGACAGTTTCAACCCACTAAAACAGTGTTACACAAGTTTTATTCTATTAAGTTAAAAAACCCCCAAAACAGTAAGTTGACACTTGTGAATACAAC
>JAWWEW010000082.1:2008750-2025286 GCA_035583185.1 Anabacerthia variegaticeps | reverse complement strand
TTCTGCTACACCAGGCAGGAACTTGTCACCATTGTCCCCTATTCCTTAAGTCACCGTGTTCTGCCAAGCTGAGACAAGATATGGAATCTTCCATATCATATGTCCTGTCTGCCTGACAGCTCTGCCCCAGGGAAGGTAGGGCACAATTCCAGTAGTCTCTCTCTCTCCCTGATATTCCTTAACAACCTACTCACCATGTCCTGGAGCTCTGTCACTAAGTAGAGGTTTTCCTCTACCTGGGTGCACCTCCCTCAGGTGTGCTCACTGCTGCTGTCCAGTACTGGTATAAGAGTAGGGTGTACCCTGCAGTCCAACACCTGGGTAGCATCATGTCCCCATCAGAGCTCTGTCTGGGAAGCTGCATCAGTCATGTTGGGTTCAGAGTTTAGGGTGTTCATAGACTTTTGCCAGGTGGATACCATTGCTCCCCGGTCAAGTTGGCAGAGCTACAGTACCCTTCCTGCATGCCCTTCCCTGAAAACTGCTCTGTTGGCTTGCCCTGGTCACTAGCACTCCCTAGGGACTTCTTTTACACAGGGGTGGAGGGGTTGGCCACTGTTGCTCCTGGCCCTACCCAGGTCTTGTCAGCACAAGCTGCAGGCTCCTGATGGCTCTCGTGGCTCCCCCAGGTTCAGGACACCCCCCTGTGCTATGAATCATGCTGGTACCAGAGCTGCTCTTCTTGGTGACTGAGTATTTATCTTGAAGGCACTAAGCTGATAAGTAGCCTTGTTACATGAAAAAATTTTATTAGCAGAACCAGATCATGGAAAGTTCAAAGAAATTTAGAAAATAGTACAAATGAAACAGAGTAGCAATGGTCAGTACAATTTCTATATTTCATGGTACTATGTAGAAAAATTATTAAAAATAGGGCCCAAATTAGAATTTTGATATTACTACAGACTGTCACTAACAGGGGATCATGTGATCAGAGAATTGTTATAAAATACTTTTCCTTAATATTCAGACTATGAGGCACATTACCAAAGACAGAAGTTTTAAAGTACTTTCTGTACTCCTTCAAAAGCCATCATTTAGTTGTGAAATTAATTTTCTTAGGATTACGAGTGTATTGGGCATATGTGGCAAGATTTTGGTAATGGACACACATACACACAGAGGCACGACAACGCCTGCAGGACTAGCCTCTATGAGAAGAAGTCAGGGGCTGCCCTGTGCCAGACGCAGCTGGTTCCAGCTGGCCTGGCAATGGTCTCACTGCAGGCTAAAGTCGAGACAATCAGCAAAGTTTGTGGTGCTTTTGTGAAAACATATTTAGCAAAGAGCAAAAAACCCACCACTGGACAGACAGAGGAGGGGAAAAAAAGGACCCATGCTGGAGCAGTTAGATATTTCCTGAAGGAACTGTGGTCTGTGGAGAACCCCCAGAGAACCCATGCCAGAGCAGAATTTTCCTGATGGGACTGTCTCCCCTGGAAGAATCCATGCTGAAGCAGACTTTCCTGACAGGAACTGTGACCTGTAGAGAACCTATGCCAGAGCAGGGGGAAATTAAGTACAAGAGAGAAGGAGCAGCAGAAAGCAACCATTATGTATGGACTGTAAACTCCTTTCCCTCATTTCCCCTGCACCCTGGGGGTGGTGAGTGGTAGACGAGTCTGGAGTGAAGGAATGAATTTGAGCATAGGAAAGGGGGAAAGAAAGGTGGTGTTTTAATGTTTGTCTTCCTGTTTCTTACCACCTGAATCTATTTTATTTTGCAATAAATTAATTTTCCACAAGTCAAGCCTGTTTTGCCTGATATAGTAACTGGCAAGCAATCTTCCTGTCTTTATCTTGACCCATGAACTTTCTAATTCTGTTTTCTCCCCCTGCCTCACTGAGGAAGGGGAGTGAGGAGGTAGGTGGGAGCTTGGCTCATAGTCAAGTATAATCCACCACAAGTTAAAGTGTGATCAGAAATTCACAAGGAATAAGTATAGTGATAGTTAAGTGTCAGAGAAAACCTCCACCTCAAAGTCCTTGAACTGCCAACTATGAGAAACCTCCTGGAATATTTTATGCTTACACGGTACACTATTTCCTTATGCACCAAGGGTGGAAAGGATGAGAGCCAAGAGACTACTGACTGATACAACATAAATAGGGTCAACTTTATATTCACAGAGATCATCACTGCTCATTGACACTGACAGAGCATTCAGAAGAACTGCCCTTTTGTAGCTGACCTATAACCATGAGACTCCCTTCCAAAAGGGTCAATGGTTAACTACCATTTTAGTTAAGAAGCATTTAGAAGACTAATGCACACAGCTCATTTTATCCCTTCCTCAGTTACTGGACCATGTCCTGTTCCATCCTGTTGGCTCTTCCCTCCCCTATGAACTTCTGAACCTAGTTTAGAATCTCCCCTATGACCTTCAAGTGCCAGTAGACTTGTTCCTCTTTTTTTTTTTTTAAATGAGGAATGTAAAAGTCATCATAACTAAATCAATGACAAAGTATGCATTACTAATTCATGGTCTACTGTAACGGCTCATAGTAGTACCAGCATACATTTTTAAACAGTGATTCATATCGCACTTGTTTACTATAAACATGTCTACAGCACTACTTATTGTTAATTTCAAAAATGTAAGCAATGAATATAAAATAAAAACAACTCTATACTAGTGTCTGTCATTTTCAGAGAACACAGTGAGCAGCACACAAAGTCATCTTGGTTTGGTACAAAATGAAACCTTTACCAAACAATTCTTAAACAATTAAACTAGGCTAAATCAATATAAAACTCAGTCGGGCATTTAAGTTAAATGCCTCAAAATCACATGACTTAGGATCATGACTTAATATGCCCCATAAAAGCCTTTATGCTAAAAAATATACAACCTATTTAGGTATTTAAATAAGTGTATATCAAAACAACAATAAAGACAAATCTAGCCACCCTCAAGTACAAAATGCAACCCACCTCTGATAGTCTTCCCATCATACACTCCTTTCTCTGAGCGGTTGAAAAAGAACAAGAGAAATTAAATTTTAACTCTACCTGTCTCTAAACAAATAAATGTTTATCTCTGCCTTGTAAGGAGATAGACAAGATTGAATAGTGAAGAGTTGGTGGAAAGAAATAAGAGTAGTTTTACATCAGGTGTTGTGTCTGGGAAACAGTTAATACTAATTCAAATGTTAATCATGGAAGATATTTCTGCCAGACAAATTGCTTTGGATTGATGCCTGTTGTATATCAGCACTATAAGACTTCATACTCAAAATATAACTAATAGCATTTTAATAAAGTTCACCTTTCCCCAGCTTATTTTAGAGTTCACCCACCAGAGATGTAGCCAGATGCAACATCTAGCTGTTAGACACTAAGGTCAATTATGTCTAAGCTACTACCTCTATCTTCTCACATTTACTCATAGCAACATTTAGCTACTACTAGTTTAAATTGTCATATAAAGAATAATACATGTGATGAATGTATAGGATAAGCAAGTAACCTTCACACAAATAGCAGCCATACTACAGTACGTTGTTTATTTTTCAAAGAAGGTAAAAAATCCTTTTCAAAAGCTAAAGCTATAATGAATCCTAGAGTACGTATGCCAAATTTCTGGCTTGCAATCTCTTGTTTCTGAATTATAAATTACAGAATGATATTGACAGAATAATTTCTCTCAGAGTAACATTCAAAATGATGTTTAGAACTGTACCAATGGTGCATTCTTTCCCACTGTCCTCCCAAAAAAACTGAAGTCTGACTCTACACATGTACACTGTTTGAATACTGCTCCACATTATTTTCAAAATGACTGGAACAATACAGATACGTTTCTAGAATGGTACTTCCAGTTATTGAGAACTACACTTTAGGAAGATATTAGCAACTTACTTGTGGGAAGTTCTTTTCTTCATCATGCTCGCAGAGACTCCTGCATGACCTACAATATAAAGGATGGAATTATTGAATGTGTTTATACACAATGTCAAAAAGGTATCTTACAGAAAAGTTCTCTTTCTCAAGTAAAAAAACACATTATGTTGTGATTTATCAATGAGTTACTACAATGGAAGGCTGAGGAAACAGGCAAGGACTATGTACTCATGAAAGTGAAGAAGTAGGGAGTTACTGATGACAAGTGTTACAAAAAGTTGAACTTAACACAAAGGAGATGGGAGGTAGTCTTTGTTATAGATAAATGGCTACAACAGTTGAGGGAATCAAATGGCTGTGTATCTTCCCCTGACTTGATAATAATAATGATCATCATCATCAAATACATATATTTCTGAGTTAGTGAGGCCAGAATGGTTGGGTGTATACATGGCTCAGCCAAACTGATTATAAAAACTCAGTATAGAGCCAAAACCAAGTGTAAAGACTCAGTATAGCATATACAGTATAAAAACTACAACTAACAGAAAGAACATTGAAGAGAGCAACAGGCTTGAGTTGGTTTAAACCCATGTATTTCTTCCCAATTACTGGGGATGTCCAGCATCATGATGGAAACCAGTAATGACAATCACATTTGTATTGTGATTCAACTGCTATACTCTACTAAATGCAACTTGTAGTTGCACTGTGATTTAAGTAAATTGCTGTATCATTCTGCTGTATCATTCATCAAAGTCCCATGTAATGTCAAATAACTTCAGGTATTGGGTTTGTGTGGCCACGTTTTGGCGGGGAGAGGGGGTGAGCTAAAGGGGTGGCTTCTGTGAGAAGCTGCTAGAAGCTTCCCCCATGTCCAACAGAACCAATGCCAGTTGGCTCCAAGACGGACCCGCCGCTGGCCAAGACCAAGTCAATTAGAGATGGTGGTAATGCCTCTGTGATAACATATTTAAGATGGAAAAAAAAGTTTATTGCACACATGTATTTGCAGCCAGAGAAGAGGAATCTGTGAGAGGAACAACTCTGCAGACACCAAGGTCAATGGAGAAAGAGGGGGAGGAGGTGCTCCAGGCACTGGAGCTGATATTCCCCTGCAGACCATGGTGCAGACCATGGTGAAGCAGGCTGTCCCCCTGCAGTCCTTGAGTAACTTTGGTGGGCACCTGGCATCGAGCCACAGTCAACCCACTACACTTCAAAAAACTAAAGTTGGTATTAAAACATTAAACCCTCTACACATGGAATATCTGAAAAAAAACCCAGTCAGAAAGTGTTGGACACATGCATGTTATCAATAAAAAAACCCCTCATATATCTGTAAAAATGTTCAGAATTTCATCTATGGATGTTTAAATTCACACCTACAGAGAAATACTTAATTGAGGTTTCTCTACAGATCCAAGCAAATTCTTTAACATTATGTCCATGTTCCAAGAATAGCTTTGACATGTATTTTGAAAATTAATTTTCATAATAACAGTAGTGTCACACAAGAGTTAAGCACTGAAAGTGCAATTAACCCTAAAAGTTTCCATAAATATTTTAATGTTTGGATTTTCATATGGAGAAGTAAAAGGACATATATCATGTGACAGAAGTGGCATAATTAAAATAAGACTACATATGTTTTGTTTCCAACACTCAAGCTTGTACTGAATCCATGGAAAGATGCCTCTCCAGTTTTAACAATAGTTGGAATTTTAAGTTTTCAAAAATTAAGCCCTCAATGCAAATAGCTACAGTAAAGATACTATTTGCAATTTTTGACTATTAAAAGACCAATTATCAGTGAGAAATTAAAAGATATCTCAAAAAGTATGAATAGAAACCCAAAATACTTTGAGACTTGACTGCAACAACTGAACAAGCATTCTCATCATATCATTAGCCACTCCTTAGTTATATGAGAAAAAAGGTTTAAAAACATACTTATTTAAAAAAAATCCATTCTCACAAAGTAAAATAAACCAAACACGCCAAGTTCATGTTTCCTATTACTAATTGATGAGAAAAAGCAAGATTAAACTAAAGCAATTCAAGCAGTTAAAATGCTATAAAAAGCACATCCACATATTTAGCAGGATGGTTCAGCACATAACTTCTTTTCTGTCCTCTGCTCAGAGACTCTGAGTCTTATTATACAGTGCAATGCATTTAGCCTTCCAAAGCAAAAGGAACCATAAAGATATACAGAAGGAAGATCTATTAGAGAAGCTGCAAAAAAAGACAAAGGAGAAGCTATGCACACTACTCAAAATGAGTGTTTGCCCTGTTTAGTAACTGTTCACCTTAGGCACCTCTTATTTTTTATAAGACTCAAGTTCTACAGCCAGATGTCTTTTTTTCTCTTAAATTTACTTATGTCCAAAATTTCTTGGCTATTCATACACAATCTCAATGAATGAAATTACATGTACCAAACTAACAAATATTTACAACACTGAACTAAGAGTTTGAGAGGAGACTATCCTTTTTTGCTGTCAGATAAAAACAAGCTTGACAGTTCCTGACTGATTTCAAGAACTTGTTTGTTCATGTATCTAGCTCTAAACAAAAGCCAACTAAGCAAACTGAGTACTGCTCAGTTTCTTGTGTTGGTAGCTTAAGGTAGTGCCCAGTTTAATACAAAGTTATGGCATTTAGATGAAGAATGTGAATATAGCCTACTTACAAGAAGAGATGGTAACAAGGTACATGAAGAACCCAGCACAAGACACGGACCTGTGTATTTGGTCTGGCTGAGCTGGAGTTCATTTCCCCATAGCAGCCCTCACAGTGCTGTGCTTTGCATTGGTAGCTAGAAAGGTGTTGATAACACACCAGTGTTTTAGCTACCGCTGAGCACAGCATCAGTACTGTAACATTCTTTACCCATTTGAGGGCAAGATTCTGGAAGGGGACACAAGGAGGCCAGCTGATCCAAACTAACCAAAGGGATATTCCATACCATGTGACATCAGCTCAGATATAAAAGCTAAGGAAAGGAGGAGGAATGGAGGCATTCATTGTTTCCAATGGCTGCCTGCTAAGAAACCACTATGCATTGTTGAAGCCCTGCTTCCCAGGACATGGCCAGACATCGCTACTGATGGGAAGTAGAGAATAAACCTTGTTATTTTCCACTTTGCTTTTGCATGTGCAAGCTTTTGCTTTAGTAAACTGCCTTATCCCAACCCACAAGTCATTTTCCATCTTATTTTCTCTTCCTTTTTCCAGATGGGAAAGGGAGTGATGGAGTGGCTAGGTGGGCACTTGGTGTCCAGCCAAGGTCAACCTACTACAACCTATTAGAGTGAGTCCAGAAGAAGGCCACAAAAACAAATGCCTCTGAAACACTGACAGGCTTGGGGCATCGACCAGCTCTCTAGGAAGCCTGTTCCAGAGTTTGACCACTCTCTCGGTAAAGAAACGCTTCCTAATGTCCAACTAAACCTCCCCATGCACAGCTTTGAACCATTCCTACACATCCTGTCACTGGATACCAGAGAAGAGATCAGCACCTCCCTCTCCACTTCCCCTAGTTAGGAAGATGCAGTAAGCAATGAGGTCACACCTCAGCCTCTTTTTTTTCCAAAACAGACAAGCCCTAAGTCCTTTGCCATTCCTCACAGGACGTTTCTTCCAGTCCTGTCAATAGTCTTTCTGCTCTCCTCTGGAACCATTCAAGGACCTTCACATCCTTCTTACACTGTGGGGCCCAGAACTGCACACAGTTCTGAAGGTGAGACTGCAGCAACACTGAATATAGAGGGATAATCACCTTTTTTCACCAGCTGGTTCTACTGTATTTGATGCCCCCCAGAAAACGGTTTGCCCTCTTGGCTGCCAGGGCTCACTGCTGAGTCCTATTGAGCCTGTTGTCAACCAGCACCTCCAGATCCCTTTCTGCAGGACTGTTCTCCAGCCACTCCTCTCCCAATTTATACTTATGCCCAGCGTTACTCCATCCTAGGTGCAAAATCTGGCATTTTGACTTGTTAAATTTCATCCCATTAATCACAGCCCAATACTCCGATCTATGTACCAACATTAGTAATTAGATAAATAATTAGGTGTGCACCATGCAAGCACAATATATTGGTGGTAAAAGCATGGCAAACCACTACTGCCAACACAAAGGAATAGTTACTAACCAAAAAGAACCTCCATTACTTTCAAGTCTTATTTGTGAAATATTGTCTGATCCATGTGGAGATAAAATGTTTGCATGTGAAGCAATCTTTGAATGGTGTCCTGGTTATAGTGGCCAGGACCAGTTTGTCACTGTGTGGGTGTGGCCAGGACTTTGTATTCTACATCCTCGATGTCATTTCTCATGGACTGCTAACAATGGATCATTTGCAGCAGCTGCCCAGGGAACACCTGGGCCCTCAGGCTACAAGCTGGGTGTTTAGGAACTCTGTGAGATAAGGAAGCTTTCCTGTCTTCACACCAATGACTTAGGTGTGATAACTCCCCTCATTAGCACCTTCACACTCAGCCTGAGGGGTCATGTCTGCTAATGGGCCATCAAGGAGTATCCCATGACTCATAGTGTAGTAAATCACCCATTGTGAAACTCCTCTCCCTGGGGGAGGTACTCAGCACTCCCATCTGAGTCCAAGCATATATAACCTTGGGGGTTTGTGGCTTTTGGGGACAACTTGTGGGATCCAGAGGAGGACCAGGAGCTCAAAAGGACTGCAACTGCCACTCTTGACCAGAATGCGGACAACATCCTCAGCAACAGGTTTTCTCTTTCCTTTTACTTTGTACTAAGGGTGGGCTGCGTGGTGCTCAGCACAGGGGCTGGCGAGCTCCATTTTGTTCGTGCCCCAGGATGCTGGGTTGTACATCTGTTTCTTTGTGAGTTGAATGTATTTTTCCTTTGCATCATTGTACTTGTGATTTTTTATTAAATTGTCATTCTGACTTGCAATCTCTTTTGGAGTTGGTTTCATTTCTCCTGCTGGTTTACCTCTAAACCAGTACAAAACCCAAGTGACCTCAGCTGCTCCTTGTATGGCTTCACCTCTAGACCCTTCACCATCTTCATGGCCCTCCTTTGTACGTGTTCTGATAGCTTTAAATCCTTCTTATATTTTGGTGCCCAAAAATGCACACAGTGAGGTTGCACTAGCGCAGAGTAAAGAGGGACAATCACCTCCCTTGAGCCACTAGTGATGCTGTGCTTGATGAAACCCAATATATGGTTGGCCCTTTTGGATGCCAGGGCACATGTCTGACTCACATTCAACTTGCCATTGACCAGGACCCCAAGATCTCTTTCTGCAGGGCTGGTCTCCACCATCTCATTCCCCAGTCTGTCTGTACATCCAGGATTGCTCTGTCCCAGGTGTAGAATCTGGCACCTGCCCTTGTTAAACTTCATATGGTTGGTGATTGCCCAGCCCTCTAATTTGTCAAGATCTCTCTGTCTTTGAGGGAGTCAACAGCTCCTCCCAATTTAGTATACCGTCAAGTCCTGTGTCCAAGTAATTTATGAAGATGTTGAAGAGAACTAAGCCTAAGATGGAGCCCTGCAGAACCCCACTAGTGACCAGTTGCCAGTCTGATGTCGCCCCATTCACTATAACCCTTTGCACCTGACCCATCAGCCAGTTGCTCACCCATTGTATGATATGTTTATTCAGCTGTGTGCTGGACATTTTGTCCAGAAGGATCCTGTGAGAGACAGTATTGAAAGCTTTGCTGAAATCCAAAAAGATGACATCAACTGTCTTCTCTTGATCAAATAGGTGGGTTACCTTGTGAAAAGAAATTAAGTTTGACAAGCAGGACTTTCCCCTCATGAAGCTGTGCTGGCTGTGACCAGTGACTGTGCTGTCCTTCAAATGTTTTTCAATAACTCCCAGAATGCTCTTCTCCATAATTTTGCCAAGCACTAAAGTGAGACTGACAGACCTGTAGTTACCACAGTCATCCCTCTTGCCCTTCTTGAAAATTGGGACAGTGTTTGTCAGCTTCCAGTCAACTGGGACCTCTCCAGATTCCCAAGACCATTCAAAAATCATTGAGAGAGGGCTTGCAATTACATCAGCCAATCATTGAGTATTCTCGGATGAATTCCATAGACTTACAGAGATCCAGCTGGAACAGCAAATCCCACATGAGCAAGTCCACAAGGGGTCAACTGGGAGTTTATTGTTCTCACAGCCATGGTCCTCCAGCTCAGGGCTCTGGGACCCCCTTAGCCCATAATCAGTGCTGAAGACAAAAGCATTAAACATCTGCCTTTTCTCTGTCCCTGTTTGTGAGATGACCATCCTCATCAAGTAACAGACCAATGTTATTTCTGCACTGCCTTTTGCTATCAACATATTTAAAAAACCTCTTTTTATTGTCCCCCACAGTACCGACCAGCTTCAACTGCAATTGAGCTTTGGCCACACAAATTTTCTCCCTACAGCGGCAAGCAGCATATCTGTACTCTTCCCATGTAACCTGACCTCGCTTCTACTGGCCATACACTTTCTTTTTTTGTCTTAGCTCCTGTAGAAGAAGAAAATGGAAGATTTTGATGAGGAGGGAAAGATAGGAATATTCACTCAGGCAAGCTTCTGTGGTTGGGGAAGACCTAGTGTGGCAAAGAGTTCTTTCTCACTAATGGTGCTGTGAATGTTCTCTCTGTCTGTAGACAAGTTACTCCCCTGCTTCAAGGAGAGATAAGATTCTCACAGACATGCCTAGAGGTCCTTTCTGGGAGTCAGGCAGGCCATAAGACACAGGGGAGAATACAGCCTTGAAAAGTTATGCACATGAAAAACGTGGTGTTATAAATGCACCAAAAGGGGATTCCTGCTTTGCTTTTCTCCCCTTCCTCTGCTGCATGAACATTCAGTGATGTAGTGCAGTGTATTACGGTCTATGACTTCAAAAATAAACCTTTCCTTAAAACCTTAGCCACTCCTGGTCACTCTCACTCCCTAGGAGCTGATTATTATAGGTGTGGGGGTGATTAGACAGTGTTTAAATCTCCCACTGTTGCTCTGGCAATGCCCAAGCCTTGTAATCAGCTACCGTGAGAGCTTATGGCTTCTGGTGGGTCTCTCCACTGCTCTGGGGCTTCCCTGTCTGAGGGAAAACCCCTGTGCACCAAAATCTGCCATTCTGCTGCAGATGGGGTCTGCTCCAGAGCAGCTTCCCTTGGTGACTGACAGCTCATTTCTGTTAGACCAGAAGGAGGAGCTGGTGAGGCGTGTAAAGTTCAAGGGCAGCCTTGGCTGCAGTGACCATGAAATGGTGTAGTTCAAGATCCTAGAGCAGCGAGGAGGGCATACAGCAAGCTCACTACCCTGAACTTCAGGAGAGCAGACTTTGGCCTTTTCAGGGATCTGTCTGGTAGAGTCCTATGGAATAAAGCCCTGGAGGGAAGAGGGACCCAAGACAGTTGGTTAATAAAAAAGGATCACCTCTTCCAAGCTCAGGACCAATGCATTCCAAAAAGAGGAAGTCAGACAAAAATACCCGGAGACCTGCAAGGAAGAACATAGAGCTCCTGGACAAACTCAAACACAAAAAGGAAGCTGACAGAGGCTGGAAGCAAGGACAGGGAACCTGGGAGGAATACAGAAAATTTGTCCTAGCTCAAAGACGTCAGGTTAGAAAAACAAAAGTCCTGGTAGAATTAAATCTGGCTAGGGACATCAAGGCAACAAGAAAAACTTCTATAGGTATAATAATGGATAGGCTTTGCGAACAAAGATTAGGGAAGGGCTCTACCCACGCTTACTACAAGCATGCTGGTGGCTAAAAAGGCCAATGTGAGATAGGCAAAGTCCTGCACCAGGGTCAGGGCAATCCCAAGCCCAAATACAGGCTGGGCGAAGAATGGATTGAGACCAGCCCTAAGGATAAAGACTTAAGTGTGTTGATGGATGAGAAGCTCAGCATAACCCAACAATGTGTGTCTGCAGCCCAGAAAATCAAATGTATCTTGGGCTGCTGTGGTGGTGCATTCCCCACACACTCCTCAGGCTGCAATATGATCTCAGAAATCCTTGTTAGGCCTTGATGAACAGCACCTGGGCTAAGCTCAGCTTGAGCTTATCAGAAACACTGTTCCCAGGAACTAGTGCTAGTTAACAAGCTTCTGGTTTTTGACAAACAACCTTGGAAACTTATTTTTCTTGCCTGAATAACAACGCAAGTGGAACAACATCTTTGTTATCCAACTTTCAAAGAAAGTTACCAACCCGAATTGCAGCCAGGATGGAAAATTACTATGACTAAAGCTCACTCTCTTGCAACCCTATAAGCAGCGGTACTGAGACCTTTTGAGTTCCCCTGGACCACAGTGGGCTGCGACCAGCAACCTCCCTCTGAGTGGGGCATCTCAAAGACAGCAAACTCTCAAGTTTGCTATTCTTGGAGGACCACTGCTGAACAACAATGACGAATCCTGGGCCGATACCCCCATTCCTCAAGGCTCAACTCTTCACCTGCTGAGAAGATGCAAAGGCATCTGAAGTGAGTATTTCACTGAATTCCTGTGCAGGACTAAGAGTTGGACTTGATGATCCATGTGGGTCACTTCCAACTCAGCATATTCTGTGTTTCTGTACAGATTCTTTATGTCTCTGTGTGTGTGTGAATATGCTATAGCAAATGTACTAAGAATGTTGCTCTCCTAAATTCTTGAGTACTTTAGACTTGTAAGTAAGTTAGGCCTGTGAGTTACTGCTGTACTATAGTAAATTCTGTATGAATCCTTTGTTAAGTTGTTTAACTTAAGCTTTTAAGTGCTGTTAAACCTTTAGGCCTAAACTGTGGGTCAAGTCTGGGGCTCAGTTTAGCAAGGGGGTCTATTCTGAGCCTTGTAACTCAATGGGAGGGTCTTCCTTATTCCTTTTTATCCATACCCTTTCCTACCCTTACCCCTTTCTCCCCTTCTAAAGGGGGCCTACAAGAAAGCTGGAGAGGGACTTTACACAAGGACATTTAGTGATAGAAGGGGTAATAGCTTTAAACTGAAAGCAGAAGTCAATGAGCAACTAGGTGGGTGCTTACTTGCTGTCTGGGATCAATGCACCACATCTGCTTAAATGGTTTGGGTTTTTTTTATAACAAACATTTGTGTAGAAAAATTACTTGGACTGGAATTCAGATTATAATGGAATTTGAAGAGTCTTGCTCTGAAGCAAAGGAATAGAGATTTCTCTTAACATTCTTCTCATGACCATATTTTATGTTATTTAATTTCACATTTTTGCAGATTAGCCATACTTCCTCTTACCATATTAGTAGCATCCTTGTTTTGGTTTGGATAGAGTTCATTTTCTTCTCAGTAGCTGGTACAGTGCTGTGCGTTTGGACTCAGTATGAGAATAACGCTGATAACACACTGATGTTTTGGTTGTTGCTGAGCAGTGCTTACCCTGAGTCAAGGACTTTTCAGTGTCTCATTCTCTGCCAGTGAGAAGTATAAAAAGCTGTGAGGGAGCACAACTAGGACAGCTGACCTGAACTGATCAAAAGGATGTTCCACACCAGAGAATATCATATTCAGTATATAAACTGGGGGGAGTCAGCTCGAAGGGGCCAATTGCTGCTCAAGAATAGGCTGGGCATCAGTCAGCAGGTAATGAGCAATTGTATTGTGCATCACTTGTTTTTCTTGGGTTTTCTCTCTCTCTCCTTTTTATTACAGTTATCATTATTGTAATTATCATTAGTATTATTGTTGTTATTATTATATTTTGCTTAGTTTCAATTATTAATCTGTTCTTATCTCAACCCATGGGTTTTATTTTTTTTTCCCTGATTCTTCTCCCCATCCCACTGGGAGAGAGGGAAAGCAGGGTAGTGAGTGAGCAGCTGCATCATACTTAGTTGCTGGCTGGGGTTAAACCACAGCAGGAGATATAACTTTCCATTCTTTTATCAGCTTAGAGGGAATCAAACATGTTTCTGATAGTCTGAAAGCTTTACCTGGATCAGCAACACAAAATTTCTTTCAAAAGACTCTAAAATCAATAAAATTTCCTTATATTTCTCTATAAAATTCATGTTCCCTCTGATCCAAAATAATATACTTCATTTAAAAAAAAAAAATCATCATTGGGTAAAAGTGTGTATCATAAGGATTGTCATCAGAGTATTTCTGCTCTACTGCACCTACTGCTTTGTACCACATCTGAATATTTTGGAATATAGCAGAAATTAATTGTTTCTCTTTAGTCATGTACAATCTAACCAAAATGCCATTGGGACAAATCAACAGACATGCTCAATACCAATGTAATGACTTTTGTGTTAACTGTGTAACAAGTATACTTTTATGTTTCTAGAACTGCATACACATTTTCCATTAGGAGGAATGGGGTGAAGGTTTAATTTTTTTTAAGTAATTTACTGAGTTGAAAGAATATTTCAAAATGCTGAGTGGGAATGTGGAAAGTTTAAATGAAGAGAAGTGAATATTTGCATAAAAATGAAAAGACAACTGGAATGTTATTATTACTTAAACACACACTACCAGCACACACAATTTTCAAATATTATAGCTGTTACAATAATACAGAACATTTAGAATTTTATACTTTTAGAATAGAATGGACTAGTTCCAGTTGGAAGAGACCTACAATGATCACTGTTATAGTTTCAACACTCAGTTGGAATTCCTTCCAAAAAGCTTGGAGCCAACACCTTAGGGTCGATAAAGATGGTTAACAAAGGGCACAATGAATATGCATAACCTGATGTTAACTGCTTTAGCCAGAGCCTTTTGTTCTGATCTCTCCCCAGGCCAGGAGGGGGAGGGAAGACTGGCTCAGGTGGGGGAAGGGGTCAGGGTTTCTGTGCTTTCTGCGCAGGTCAGGAGCTCAGCTCTCGGCGGAGTGAGCGAGGACGGGGGACACACCGATTCCAGCATCACTGGATAGCCTGGATTGTGTCTTCCCCTCCCTAACTCAACCGTTTTCATCCATGGGCTATCGTGGGCACTGCAGAAGCTGCTGTGAGGAAAGAGGGAGAGAGAGCACGCCTGTTTTCTGCCCCTGCAGAGACAGGATTTCTGCTGCTTTTTTCGACATCGATTTCTCAGGGGAGCTGACCCAGTGACTGTGCCTGCAATCTCACCTGAGAGAGAGCCCAGCCGTCTGGGCACGACATCGCCACCTGCTGTCCGTAAATATAACTGCATCCCCTGAGAGAGACCAATAGCCAAGGTGCGACATCGCCACCTGCTGTCCGTAGATATAATTGCATTCCCCTTTTTTTGGGGGTAGCCAAAAGACCTTTTAACTGTTTGCCTTGTCCTTTGGGGGGGGAGGTGTTATTACAAACTGTTGTTGTTTGGTCCTTTCTGGAGATATATATATGTGTGTATTGTGGTTAAGAACTGTTATCCTTTTCATATATATATTTTCTAATTAAAGTTCTGTTTTCCTAAATTTAAAGGAGAGGGATTGTTTTTTCTTTCTCTCTCTCTCGGCCTACATAGATATCTTAGTTCTCCTCTGAACTATGACAATCATGTAGTCCAACTGCCTGACCAAAACTGAAAGAATATTATTAAGAGCATTGTCCAAATGTTTCTTAAACACCAACAGGCTTAGGGCACCGACCACCTCTCTAGGAAGCCCATTCCAGTGTTTGACCACCCTCTCGGTAAAGAAATGTTTCCTTATCTGAACCTTCCCTGGTGTAGCTTTGAACTATTCCCACATGTCCTGTCACTGGATACCAGGGAGAAGAGATCAGCACCTCCCTCTCCACTTCCCCTCCTCTGGAAGCTGTAGAGAGCAATGAGGTTGGTCCTCAGCCTCCTTTTCTCCAAACTAAACAAACCCAGAGTCCTCAGCCACTCTTCATAGGACATTCCTTCCATCCTTTTCACCAGCTTCATTGCCCTTCTCTGGGCACATTCAAGGACCTTAACATCCTTCTTAAACTGCAGGCCCCAGAACTGCACACAGTTCTCAAATTGAGGCCATACCTTTGATAATCCTTTGATAAAGGGTTTATCATAGTTTTGGTTTATTGTATTTTATAAGTCTTTATTATTGCAGTGAATTATATTCAAGGCTTCTTCATATCAAAAGGGTTGGATCAACGAGTAGAGTGGATCAACTGGTGATGTATATCCTAGCATCCTGACAGTGAGCATATAATAGAGCAGTAATGGGAATCACATTGGTATTGACTCTGGCACAAGCAGCAACTTTAAATAAAAGCATCAAAACATCAAACACCTTTTCCAACTGCAACTGTGCAGGCCAAATCCTCACTCCAGCTGCTTCTTACTGTACCTTTTTCCAAAGTCACAGTCCATCCCTAGCTCTTGCACTTGTGCAATGTCTCCATAAACTCTATCTGTGAAAATTATTTGAAACAGCAAAGAAACACTATGGAAATTGTTCAAATTAAGCCAACTTGTTTCACTGATACAGACCGGGGTGTGGGAAGTCTGTAACCTCCAGCAGGGAAGCAGGATAGAGTTACTTCTTCCACTGGTTTATTTGCAACAAGAAGAGGACTTGTGAAGACATTTAATTTAGAAGATATCTAAGAAAATGATAGGGCTACATGAAATGTCTTGAGAGTCTCTGAATTCAGACTACTCTGGATTGAAACAAGGACAAACCCCACAAATGGTTAACCGGATCAGTAGAAACTGTTCAGCACCTGCTTTGCTTGAGTTTATCAGAGAACATGGAGATGTGTTC
>JAWWEW010000082.1:1962165-1973468 GCA_035583185.1 Anabacerthia variegaticeps | reverse complement strand
ATCCTTTGCACCTTGGGTACTCATACTTAAAACCTAGATATGTTTTTCCCTAGCAGATCATTTTAGGTATGCCCAAGAAATTAAAATGTTACTTTGGCTTTACATCATTAAAAAAGCAACAACAAAAAAACCCAACAACATATAAGTTATTTTCTTTGAAGCCAGAAGGGGGTACTCTGAATAACTAAGGTTGGGAGGTGCTGATCTGAACATTTGTCTTGTGTTAGAAGTCAGAAACATGCTGTCTTGTGGTTCAGTATCACACTTCAGTTCACACCACCATACCTTTTCCTTTTTAAGAAAAAGTGATCCTTTTAACAACAAAACCAACATGCTTCTGTTTTACTTTTGTCATCACAAGGGCAAATAATTCTGTGACAGAAAACTAGCAACACAAAGAGACTTTGCAAGTGTTAATTCCAGTTTTATATCCTTCGATCTGTGAGCTATTTAAGATACTAACAAGGAGATACAGAGAGCGCCAAGAAACCCCAGAAAACCTATGCTATGGTTTTTCACCACACAATGCCTATTCTAACATAAGTAGTTCAAGTTTTTTTAATAAGACTGTGCCGAGTTGATACCTTATACTGAACTACATCCCAAAATGAAAGAAATTACTAGATCATTTTGCAAGCATAATACAGTATTTCATCTCCACCAGCACTTTGCTGCACCAGCCCCCTCCACCAAAGAGATACGCGCATTCCAACCAAGCCTCTCTCAGCAGGGCTCAGCCAATTCTCCCCCTCCCTCCAGGCTTTGCTAGGTTCCCAAACCCCCTCTGATTTTAGGTTTGATTTTGTTGTAAACAGCAAAACGAAAGGAGAAAGCCTTCAAAGCGATGATCCTTACCCTTGAAATCTCACCATGAACGCAATAAGGAGAGTGATTTATTTTTTTTAATGGGAGATGAAA
Organism: Anabacerthia variegaticeps; assembly: GCA_035583185.1. Lineage (NCBI taxonomy): Eukaryota > Metazoa > Chordata > Aves > Passeriformes > Furnariidae > Anabacerthia > Anabacerthia variegaticeps. The sequence goes on along the minus strand of JAWWEW010000082.1, from coordinate 1,972,550 downwards.
GAGAAGAAACAAAAGACTAAATGGAGGAAAGGCTAAGCAGCAGAGACAGAGGGAGAAAGATGAGAGTTTGGTGAAGGAGCAGGGCGAGCGTCAGCCATGTTGTGTGTGTTAGTCCAGTATTTATAAACCTGCAGCTGCAGCAGCGTTTTGAGTCTGAAAGATAGGGGAAAGAAGGGAGGGGGAAAGAAAGGAGAGGAGGGGAAAGTGGCAGACAAAGGAACCCAGAAAAGCGCGAGCAGAGCGCGCGCATACGTACACACACTCTGGGTGTCCCAGACAGCGGCGGTGGCGTGTGCAACTCCAGCGCTGCCAGCCCGACGCATTAGCAGCTTTCACAACTCCAGCCTTTGGCTACTGAGGCGCGGCCGAGCCCGGCCACCACCCTCACATCCCCTTCACCCCATTTTCTCATGGGAAAAGCGAACAGATGACAGGTCACAGACATACCTGCCTCCCCCAACGTGCACTATCGACAGAGAGGCTTATCTGCTGGGAGCCCCTCAGCGGGCCCCAGCCCACAGTACAATAGCTCCACAAAGAGGAAGGGGAAATATGCAGCTGCGACCCCTTCTCTCCAGCAAGGGACGCGATGTGGGCGGGGTAGATACCGGGAGGGGCCATACCAAAGGAAGGCAGCAGTCCCCCGGAGCCCAGAAGAGTGGAAGTTACCATGGAGCCAGGGCGCTACGTGGGAAGGGAGCCCAAAGGCCCCCACTCTCGCCCGCCTCCCGCGGCTTCTAGGCGGGCTGCTGAGGCAGGCAGTGAAAAGTAAAAGGTTAACAGAGACAGAACATCGCAGGTATATAAATAACGTCACTCGCGGGGAAGGGGAGGGAAAGCTAGAAGCAGCGGCTCCAAGCTCATTCCATAGCGACTCCCTCCGGTTCTACCCGGTACTAGGCTAGGCTAAAGGCGGCGCGACGGGCTGCGCTTTCCTTTCCCTCCCCCCTTCCCCCGCATTCGTTACTCACCTGCTGGGGGGAATAGGCGCCTGGAAGCGTTAGCGCTGCAGCCGCAGCAGTCCTATCTCACTAGGCCACTCAGGCTCTCTGCGGCAGCAGTAGGGACAGCTGCTCCCCCTGTTTCGCTTGTCCTACTCCACCGTTGTCACTGCTGCCTCCTATTCGCCTCTGCTACATTCAGATCCTCCTCTCCGTACACGAACTCCACCACCAGGATAGAGGCCTCCTCACCTTCCTGCCAAATAGTGAGCTACCCGCATCGAGACGTTCAAAACACGGGACCGGACACCGCCCTCTTCCCTTCCACCAACGCGCAGGCGCACTGCAAATTCCGAACTGCGACAGGAACGCAGGAAACAATCCTCCACCTAGTCCACCACTATTCGCTAGCGCGCAGGCGTACCTGTAGGTGCTGCCGCTCCTTTTCTTTCACTGCCGACTCTCGGCGCTCCGTCGACGGTCGTAGAAGAGAGTGGTGTGGGCTTGTCCGCAGATGGCTGTCTGTTAGCCCTTCTTCAAACGAAGGCCACTAGCCCCAGGGCCGGTCAATGTCCATCTTTCCCCTCCCATCCGCCCACCCACCCACCGCAGTGGATCTAGTGCTGTCTCATGAGGTGGCTACAGTGCTTTATGGCAGTGGTACCGCTTTCTTAAACAGGCCTTGGGAGCCAGTGGCTGTACACTGCCCTCTTACCATCATAGGACAGAAAATGTGTAAGCCATCATAAGAAAAATCAACAATGGATATCCTGTGTTACAAATTTGGTCTGTGACAACTAAGGAGAGAGGCTAGGACACAAAGTATAGAATTACAAAGGTAAGTATTTATTCATGTGTGTGAGATGTCTCAGCCAAACAAGGGATTTTTAGGGGTTTATACCTTATGCTACAAGGGTATGATATGAATCATCCACCTACTGATGCGTATTGTCTAATCATAAATGTAGTACAGCATAGCAACATACATTACAAAAATTATTTTGTAGGTCTTGCAGCATAATTATCTGTCAGCATCCTTGTGGTTTATCTGTTAACCCAAATGTTTCCATCCTCAACTTCTGCAAATGTATTATGCGTCAGCAATTCATGTTTCTCTTAGATATAGATCCTTCAGTTAAGGAAACCTCTATTCTTGCAAAAATTAATCACTTACCCTTAGTAGGGATCTTGGGTCTCCAGGTAATGATTCAGCACTTATATGCTAATAATGTTCTTATCTCCTAATGACTGTGTGATCTCAATAATTTGTATAATGCCTACTAGAAATGAAAATCAAGATTTGACCAGGTGCCTTGGGGCCTTCAAGGCTGGTAAGGAGGGGAGTAGTCAGCATGGCACCCAAAAACCTGGAGGCCAATAGGGAAGGGGAGAAGAAGTCTGCCTGGTGTGCAGGACCTTCAAGACCTGATGAGGAGGGGAAAGGGGACTGATATGTAACCAGCTTGGTCACAGAGAATGGCTGTTTACCTTATAAAATGGCATTAGTTATGCTAACCATATTACCAGAGATTAGGAGCAGGAGGTACCGGTCACAGCTGTACATAAACTTTACATAAACTTCCTAGTCTTTTTGGATGCTTTGACATACCACCTACTGTGGTTAGGAATAGAATGGCTGAACTCTTACAGAAGCTTTGAATGCTATTGAGTAGCTTTGGGTGAGAACCAGGTTCCCTCTGGTGCAAGAAAATTTTACTTTCTTGATATCTTTCCAGCCTAAAGAGAATCAGCCTTAAATGATGAAAAAAAATCATAGCCCTCTTGATTTGATGGTAGAATCAAGAACCCTCAGAATTCAAATGCCTAGATCTTTGCTTGATCTGAATTTGAAGGAGGAATGATATCTAACTTCTGATCTTGGTCTTCAATTAGTATCTTTAAATACAAATACCACTTTTGCTTTAATGTAACCTTAAAGGAGCAATTATCTGTTTGAGATAACTATCTGGCTACCTGGCTATTTTGTCTTTTTCAAGCAAGCTACTATAGAGCTATCACAGGAATTATTTAAAGTCAACAGAAACAGAAGCCTCCTTCCAACGTGTTTGCTTTCTGACATGGTTACAACATTGATGAAATTTATCATGCCAGCAGGAACAACCATCTATCTTTTAGCAACTTGAATAAAACATAAATAAGTTTCAAATTCAGGTGATGTAAATTAAATAAATAGAATAGTTCCAGTTGGAAGGGACCTACAATGACCATCTAGTCCAACTGTGTGACCATTTCAGGAAAATTTACCTTCTTTAAGTGAATTCTTGCATATTACAGGAAGTAGTGAATAAAGCCCAACTTTTAAGAGAAATGCTCCAATCACTGCTGAATTAAAACTCAACCGTATCAGATATTACTTCCTTCTGCCAGCAGTGACTTCTGGACAACATATTTAACTTCTATGAACAGGCTTGTAACAAGTCAGCTTTATTTAAAATTGGAAAAAAAGATTGACAAACATATTTAAAAGAAATAAAGTCAGTACTTAGATTTGAGCAAAATCTGAAAGGTAACTGAGATTTAACAGGATGGAAGAGTTCAGCCTCCAGTTTATTAGGCTAGATGAATTTAACTCAGTAAGAATGTTTTCAAAAAGCAACACTTAATACTAGAGAGTTGGTGGATTTGTTGTAAAAATATATAACATATAGGTCAAGACTTTTAATCCTCAAGATTTGGTCTATATAGGAAAGTTTTAGTGCCTTCCCCTCCCAAATTTCAGTATCAATCCATGATTAGGTTTTTTTCTTTATATCAATAAGATTCTTTGCTTTTACCAGTGTAGTTACATTGATTTTGTAAATAAATTATCCCTACTATGTTTCAAAGAATGATAAACCACAGAAGGGGAAAAAGAAAGTCTAATAAATGTGCCTGGACAGAAAAGTCACTAATATTAGTCAGAAATCCCTTTAAAACAGATATGACTTACTGTCATTTGAGACCAATTCTTCAACAGATTGGTCACAGCAAGACAATACTAAATGAATCATACTACTATTGCAGAAATTTAAACCCTTCTCCCACTCCTCACTTGTATCTTCATTTCTCCCTTACAGGGATTAAATACTCCTCAGGCTTCTGGTAGACGATCTATAGCGTTTTCCCCCCTAGATAAATACATGTAGTTAGAGAAAATCTCTATAATAGTCAAGGAAGTCCAAACTATACCTCTTATTTCCTCTTTATTTTCTTTATATGGACTTTAAAACATAAAAGGCTTGATGAGCAACTTAATTTGCAAATACTATTAAGGGATATTAGGAGCCTGACCACCTCCTCCAGCCATTCCAGCCCAAGACTCCCTCCTGCCCAGTTGCTTGAGCCCAGCCCAGTATCCAGGCACCCAGAATCTCTGCCCAGGCTGAGGGACTCAGCTGTCACTTATCTGTTTACAGCTTCCTATCTCAGAAATATACACAGAGGATACTGATGTGGCTGGTTACACAGACTGTCACAGACAAGGTGTTGCCTTCAATAGCACCTAACATACAGGACCTGCATAAAACTGTGCTGGTTTAAAGGTAAACCGGCAGGAGAAATGAACCCAACTCAGAAAGAGATTACAAGTCAGAGTTACAATTTACTAAAAAGATTACAATAAATACAATGATACAGAGAAAAACTGGTTTTAGCCCACAAAAAGCACATGTATAACCCAGCACTGTGGGACATGAACAGAATGGTGTTCGTTAGCCCCTGTGCTGAGCACCATGTGGCCCCCCTGAGTACAAAGTAAAAGGAAAGAAGAAACCTGTTGGTGAGGATGATGGTCACAGTCTTGTCGAGAGTGGCAGTCTCAGTCCTGTTGAGGTTCTGGTCTTTCTCTGGATCCAGTGAGTGGTACCTGAAGTCCCAAAAATCAAGATTATATATGCTTAGGTTCATGTGGGAATGCCCAGTCCCTCCCCCAGGGCAAGGAGTTTCACAATGGGTGATTTTCTCTGTGAGTCGTGGCATATTTTTAGAATCTTTGATTGCCCATTATCAGACATGACCCCTCAGGCTGGATGTGAAGGTGCTAATGCCTCCCTGGAGGGGAGTTATCACACCTGAGTCATTGGTGTGAAGACAGAAACATTCCTGTGCCACACAGGGTTCTTTAACACCCAGCTTGTAGCCTGAGGGGTCAGGTGTGCCCTGGGCACCTGCTGCAAATGATCCATTATTGACAGTTTGTCAGAAATTACATAGGGGGTATAGAATACAGTTTTGGTTACACCCACATAGTGATAAACTGGTCTTGGCCGCTGTAACTAGGACAAGCATAAAAATAGACAGCCAGGTCCCCTTTCTCCTCTGGCAGGTAGAGATAGAAAGACACTAGTAAAAGCACACACACAGTCCAGGATCCCTCAAATACTGTCATAGACCCTCTGTCCACCTGGTATCCTTGCCCAGATCCCAGACACTCTCATCTGCTTCATGTGTGCCTACTCATTGGCTAGTTGATCTTGATGCTCAATAGAAAACATGAATACACTAACAAGCTCATCTCACAGGCACTCTACACTCACAAGTCCCCATGGACATACCAGCATTGACCCTTGCCTGCCTGATACCTCAGCCTGGACTCAAATCTCTCCCGTTACTTGCTGGCAAGTACAGCTTGAAGTTAGTTAACGAATATACTTGCACATGGACACCCACACACCAGGTTTGGAGAAGATACAGACATTTGACTTCTCCCCAACCCCCAGCAGTCAGAACTAGGCATGCAAGCTGTGACTTGCTGTCCTGCTCCAGCCATTGGCATTGAGCCTCTCACTCATGCTGGTTCCCCCCAATATCTGTTTTTTAGGACACACACTGTTGCCGCCCAGTGGCTGAAGGTAAAAGACCCCCATTCACTCCAGTAGCTGATGCTGACCCACCCTTTCCACTCCAGTAGCTGACACTACAGGCTGCGGGGCACCTATAGCCCCTAATCTGACTAGTAGCTGTCAACAAATTTCACTTACACACACAGGTTTCATCAGTAGCTGGCACTGAGAACCCTGCCACTTGCTCTAGTAGCTGACACCACAGGCCAGGGGCTCCTGCAAGCCCAGTTTGACTCCAGTAGCTGGCACCAAATCCATTCACTCTGGTTCTCCAAGTAGCTAGCACCTGCTCTTTTCAGATCACATACATGTGTGTGCACATACACCATAGTCATGCCAGTCTCCCCAGTAGTTGATTTTTGGGATACACACTGTTCCCACCTCAGTGGCTGGAGGTTAAAGATCCGACTTGCTCCAGTAGCTGGCACCACAGGCCAGGGGTGCTTACTCCCAGTCTGATTTCAGTAGCTGTCACCAAATTCACTCACACCAGTCACCCCAGTAGCTGGCACTCCAGGCTTAAAGTCTGCACGACCCTCCCTAGATCCAGAAAGCTGTGGCCCCTCAACTACTAATCCTAGGACCCCCCCTTTATTATCATAGAATCTCGAGTTGGAAAGGACCCACAAGCATCATGGAGGAACAAGATGCAGGTGCGTTGTCCAGAAAAGGAAGATTAAAGAAAATGTATGCATACCTCCACCCCTCCCAATAAATAAGACAGGAAAACTGGTGACAGTTGACATGGAGGAGGCTGAGGTTCCCAACAATTTTTTTTGCCCCAGTTTTCAATGGTAATCTCTCTTCCCATATCTATTGAGTCCCTGAACCTCAGGACAGAGACTGGGAGAATGAAGTCCCTCCCATCATAGTAGAAAATCTGGTTTGAGACCACCTGAGGAACGTGAACATATATAAGTCCATGGGACCCAACAAGATGCATCCCAGGGTCCTGAGGGAATTGGCTGATGTAGTTTCCAAAGCACTGTCCACTATATTTCAAAAGTTGTGGCAATCAGGCAAAGTCCCCAGTGACTGGAAAAATGGAAACATCACACCCATTTTTAAAAAGGGTACAAAGAATTAGTCTGAACAGTCAGCCTCATCTCTGTGCCCAGTAAGATCATGGAACAGATCCTCCTGGAAGACACATCAAAACATATGGAAGACAGAGAGGTGATTAGAGATGGCCTACATGGCTTCAGCAAGGGCAAGTCATGCCTGACAATCTAGTGACCTTCTATGATGGAGTGACTGCATCAGTGGACAAGGAAAGAGCAACTGATGTTATCTACGTGGACTTCTGTAAGACCTTTGATATGGTCCCCCACTACACTCTTGCCTTGAAATTGAAGAGAGATGAGTTTGATAGATGGACTGTTAGATGGATAAGGAATTGACTAATGGCCGCATTCAAAGCCAACAGCTCAATGTCCAAGTAGAAACCAGTAATGAGTGGTGTCCCTCAAGAGTCCGTATTGGGACTAGTAGTCTTCAGTATCTTCATCGACATAGACAGTGGGATTGAGTGTACCCGCAGCAAGTTTGCAGATGATACCAAGCTGAGAGGTGCAGTTGATTCACTGGAGGGAAGAGATGCCCTCCAGAGGGACTGTGACAGGCTCGAGGAGTGGGTCCATGTGATCCTCATGAAGTTGTACAAGGCCTGCACCCGGGTTGGGGCAATCCCCAGTATCAATACAGACTGTGGGATGAATGGATTGAGAGCAGCCCTGCAGAGAAGGACTTGGGGATACCGGTGGATGAAAAACTGAACATGATCCAGCAGTGTGCACTTGCAACCCAGAAAGCTAATTCTGTCCTGGGCTGCATGAAAAGCAGCGTGGCCAGCAGGTCGAGGGAGGTGATTCTGCCCCTCTACTCTGCTCTGATGAGACCCCGCCTGGAGTACTGTGTGTAGCTTTGGGGTCCCTAGTGCAAGAAAGATGTGGACCTATTAGAGCATGTTCAGAGGAGGACCATTAAAATGGTCAGAGGGCTGGAACACCTCTCCTATGAAGAAAGGCAGAGAGCTGGGATTGTTTAGCCTAGAGAAGTCTCTGGGGAGACCTTATTGTGGCTTTTCAATACTTAAAGGGGGCTCATAAGAAAGACAGAGACTTTTTACCAGGGCCTTTAGTGATAGAAAGAGGGCAATGTCTGTAAACTGAAAGAGGGTAGATTTAGATCAGATATTAGGAAGAAATTCTTTACTGTGAGGATGGTGAGACACTGGAACAGGTTGCTCAGAGAAGTTGTGGATGCCCTATCATTGGGAAGTGTTCAAGGTCAGTTTGGATGGTGCTTTGAAAAACTGATCTAGTGAAAGATGTCCCTGCCCATGTCCAGGGGGTTGGATTAAATGATCTTCAAAGGCCCCTTCCAACCCAAACCATTCTATGATTCTTTGAAGTCCTGATTCTACACAGGGCAGCCTAGAAGTTAAATTATATATCTCAGAGCATTGTCCAGACACTTCTTGAACACTGACAGGCTTGGAACCATGACCATGTTCCTGGGGAGATTTTTCCAGTGCTTGACTACCCTCTCAGTGAATAACTATAGATATTACAACTTCTAATACCCAGTCTGAACTTCCCCTGACACAGCTTTAAGCTATTACCCTATCACTGGACACCAGAGAGAAGAGATCAACACCTCCCTCTCTACTCTCCCTCATGAGGAAGTTGTAGACAGCAATGAGGTCACCCCTCGGTCTCCTCTAAGTGGAACAAGTCTAGTATCCTCAGCCGCTCCTCATAAGTCATGGCCTCAAGTCCATTCAGCATCTTTCTTGCCTTCCTTTGGACACATTCTAATATTTTTCTGTCTTCTCCATGGACACCCCCTTGTCGCAGGGGAGAAGCTTGCGTGCCCTTACAAGGTTGCGAGCTGTGCTAACGGTGGTACATGCCTCCAGTAGGGTCTCCCATGCTAGTCAGGTCTCAACTGAAGGGTCAGACAAAGTGTGTCCACGGGCAGGATGGGCTCGCTAGCTCCCCAGCAACCATCCTAGGAGAAGGACAACTCTAACTCCAAACCCGGGCAGATGGAGCTCACTTAGCCCTGTAAGGCCATCCATCTATGAGAAGGATACTCTAACCAAACCTATGTCCTGAGGACTTTGCTGCCACCGTCCAAGCTCGCTAGGCCCTGGCACATGAACCTTAGGAGTAAAGGGTGGGGCCAGTTCTGCACATGCTGCGCGTCACCTAAAAAATCCATTGAGCAGGCTCTAGGGATCTTCCCACAGTTGCAAAGCCCTGTAGCGACAGGTGAGGGACGAAACGGCAGGCGATAAGGTGCACTGGAAGCCGCAGCCCCAGCCCTGCATGCAGGCGGTTCAGGACATTGGTCGCTCGAGACTGATGCGGAGATGACAGTGTGGTTCGGCAGCATCCTGAATGATCAAGCAGCCCTTTTCAAGGAGAGCACTGCTTGCTCCACATGGAGAAGGGCCTAGAAAAGGTGGCCTAACCAAAGCTCGTCTCCACCCTTCACCCGGTTGGCTTGCTGCAGCCAACGGGCATCTTCCTTGCAGTCAAACAAAAACAAAAACAAAAAGACAAAGGCTTACACCTGCCTCTAAAGGTGTGTCCAAATTAAGAGTTGCATGTTGGAATATCAGAACCATGTTCAATTCTGTATTATGGTGGACGTCCTGAGTGTCGTTCTGCTCTAATTGCCCACGAACTGTCACGACTCAACATCAACATTGCTGCTCTCAGTGAAGTTCCTCTCCATGAGGTAGGCAGCCTTAAAGAACAGGGTGCCGGCTACACACTCTATTGGTCAGGCAAACCCAAATCTGAAAGTCACCTTTCAGGAGTTGGTTTCGTGATTAGAAACTCCATTGCCTCCGAACTTGAAAATTTGCCAACAGGCCATTCCAATCACATTATCTCCTTACGCCTCCCACTACACGGCAGGTAACATGTTGTTCTCTTCAGCATATATGCCTCAACTCTCCAAGCTGACCCTGCTGAAAAAGGCAAATTCTACACTGACCTGCGCCGCCTTACCCAACAGGTTCCTGCCGACGACAAGATCATAATCCTTGGTGACTTCGATGCCAGAGTAGGAAAGAACTATGAAGCCTAGAAAGGAGTACTAGGGAAGCATGGTGTTGGAAACTGCAACGACAATGGATGCCTCCTGCTAGAGTTTTGTGCAGAGCAGCAGCTCTCCATCACCAACACTATCTTTCAGCAGAAAGACAGCCTGAAGACAACCTGGATGCATCCTCGATCCAAGCACAGGCACCTCATTGACTATGTCTTAGTGCAACAGAGAAATGTTTGTGATATCTGTCATACCCGAGTGATGCCTAGTGCAGAATGTCAAACAGGCCACCACCTTATGGGTTGCAAACTCAACATCCACTTTAAGCCCAAACCTAAGAGGGGCGGCATTCCAAGGAGGAGGCTCACTGTTAACAATCTTCCAACAGCCACAGTGAGAGACAGCTTCCAGGTAAACCTTCAAAGTAGACTTGAAGATCATCCCATAGATCCCTCTCCTGAAGGGCTTTGGCAGCATATTAAAAATAGCATCCTGCAGTCCTCTGAAGAATCCTTAGGGTTCTCCTCCAAGAAAAACAAAG
>JAWWEW010000082.1:1890846-1905654 GCA_035583185.1 Anabacerthia variegaticeps | reverse complement strand
ATCTTGGTGTCGTCTGCAAATTTACTGAGGGTGCACTTGATCCCCTTGTCCAGATCATTGATAAAGATATTAAACAGGACTGGCCCCAATACTGATCCCTAGGGAACACCACTTGTTACCAGCCACCAACTGGATGTAACTCCCTTCACCACAGCTCTCTGGGCCCAACCATCCAGCCAGTTTTCTACCCAGCAAAGTGTACACCCATCCAAGCCATTGAGCAGCCAGTTTCTCCAGGAGAATGCTATGGCAAACAGTGTCAAAGGCTTTATTAAAGTATAGGTAGACAACATCCACAGCCTTTCCCTCACCCACTAAGTGGGTCACCCTGTCAAAGGAGACCAGGCTACTCAAGCGGGACCTGCCTTTCATAAACCCATGCTGTCCGGGCCTGATCACCTGGTTGCATCTGACAAGATAGCACTCAAGATGATTTGCTCTATTACCTTCTCCAGCAGCAAGATAAGACTGACAGGTCTGTAGTTCCCTGGATCTTCCTTTTGGCCCTTCTTGTAGATGGGCATCACATTTGCTACCTTCCAGTCAACTGAGACCTCCTTGGATAGCCAGGACTGCTGATAAATGGTTGAAAGTGGCTTGACGAGCTCTTCTGCCAGTTTCCTCAGTACTCTTGGATGGATCCCATCTGGCCCCATAGACAAGTAGCATAGCAGGTCACTGACCATTTCCCCTTGGACTATGGTGGCTTCATTCTGCTCCCCATCCCTGTCAGGGGGCTGAGTACCCAGAGAACTGGTCTTGCTATTAAAAACTAAGACAAAGAAGGTATTAAGTATCTCAGCCTTTTCCTCATCCTTTGTTACTATGTTTTCCCTTGCATCCAATAAAAGATGGAGATTCTCCTTAGCCCTCCTTTTGTTGCTGATGTATTTATAGAAACACTGTGTTGCTTTTTATGGCAGTGGCCAGATTAAGTTCTAGTTAGGCTTTGGCCTTTCCAATTTTCTCCCTGCATAACTTCACAACATCCTTGTAGTTCCCCTGAATTCCCTGCCTCTTCTTCCAAAGGTCATAAACTCTCTCTCTTTTTTAACCCCAGAGTTCAGCCAAAGCTGTCTGTTCAGCCAGGATGGTCTTCTTCCCCACCAGCTTGTATTTCAGAACATAGGAATGGCCTGCTCCTGAGCCTTTAAGATTTCCTTCAAGAACATTCAGCCTTCCTGGACTCCTCTGCCCTTCAGGACTGCCTCCCAAGGGACTGTCAATCAGGCCCCTAAACAGCACAAAACCTTCCCTCTGCAATTCCAATGTGGCAGTTCTGCTGATCCCCATACTTACTTCTCCAAGAATCAAAAACTCTTATCATTTTGTGAGTGCTGTGCCCAAGACAGCCTCCAACCATCACATCACCTGTAAGTCCTTCTCTGTTCACATATAACAGGTCCAGTGAGGTGCCTTCCCTAATTGGCTCACTCACCAACTGTGTCAGAAAGTTCTCTTCCACACACTCCAGGTACCTACTAGACTGTTTTCTCTTCACCGCATTGTATTTCCAGCAGACATCTGGTAAGTTACAATCCCAGGTGAGAACAAGGGCTAGTGATCCTCAGACTTCTCCCAGCTGTTTATAGCATATTTCACTTGCCTCTTCATCCTATAACAGACTCCCACCAGGATATCTGCCTTTTTGGCCTTTCCCCTTAATACTGACATTTAAGCACTCAACCCTATCAGTGCCATCATTAAGCTCTAGACAATCAAAATACTCCCTAACATACAGGGCTACCCCACCACCTCTTCTTCCTTGCCTATCCCTTCCAAAGTGTTTACAGCCATCCATTGCAGCACTCCAGTCATGCAAGTCATCCCACCATGTCTCCATGATGGCAACTATGTCATAGTCTTCCAGCTGTACAATGGCTTCCAGCTTTTCCTGTTTGTCTCCCATGCTACGTGCATTGGTGTAGATGCACTTCAGTTGGGCCATTGATCCTGACACTGTTTTGGGAGGGCAGAAGCCCTAATTCCTATGTGACCATTCTCAGGTGCATCTGTAGTTTATAACACATCAATAACCCTTGTGTCTGCTGCCACATGGATCTCCATCCCCTACCTCCACTAAGACAGCAGACCAAAGGACCTCACTAGTTCCTCAAACATTGGCATGCTGCCTCTAGGCTTATCTCTAGTGAGTGGGTTTATCCCTTTCCCCCTTCAATCTAGTTTAAAGCTCTCTCAATGAGCCCTGCTAACTCCTATGCAAATATCTTTTCCCCCCTTTGAGACAGATGCACCTGAAGTGCTGAGACCTGAACAACAGGCCCCAAGTCAGAGTTGACCTCTAGATGAGCCTTCCAACCTAATGTTATATTTAGCCATGTATCCGCTTATTAGCCAAAATTATGCATAATCTTTAGTAAAATATGTAATATGATAAGACTATACCTGTGTAAACATGTATGCTTGTTAGTAAGATATATTAGTATCCACTTATTAGTGAAGATTAGTATCTGCTCATTAATGAGATATGAATGTATTCATCTTTCTGTATTTAGAAACTAGTCAAGTTCATGGAAGTAGATGGCTGGCCTTGTTTGACAGTAGATGGTCCAAATTGACTCCCTTGATTTTCCTCTGAGCCCTGGCCAGGCTTTGGGTGAAACCCAAGGAGAGAAGGAAGTCAGATGTTTTCCACACTAAGTGATTATGTAAGCTTGTTTGTTTAACAGTATAAAAGCTGGACCCTTTTCACAGCAAAAACAGAGGCCTCACCTACGAGTGGACACACTGAATAGGATTTCCCAGTTACTGGGAGTGGTTCTCCAACCCTTCGCTGTGATCAGGGGCTCCCCAGCTGACGTGTGGGTCTGGATGATAATGGTAATGTATTAAAGGGTAACTGGTGATGTATCTTTCTTAATCACTATAGATACTCTTTGTAGTAATGATTAGGTGCATTGCTAAGCTTATCCTTTTATAATTCTTTGCTTCTTTTGTAATTTTTTGCTGTTTTGCACTACAGCAAATTTATACACTTATTCTTTAAAGTTGGTGTCTGTGCTTCTTGTGCTGACCTTCATCCTCTGGCAAAATAGTACTTCATCTGTCTCACTCAGACCTGGTGTCATTCAGACCAACCCATGATCAAAGAACCCATAATTCTGCCAGTGACACCAGGCTTGGAGCCAGGTATTGATCTGCTGGATCTTCCTGTTTCTTCCCTCATCATTCCTTGTGACTGGAAGGATAGAGGAGAATATTATTTGTGCTCCTGATCCTTTAACCAGTCATCCCAAGGCCCTGAAATCTCTTTTGATTGCCCTTGGACTTCTTGTTGCAACTTCCTCACTGCCTACCTGAAAAATCAATAATGGATAACCATCTGAAGGCTATACCAGGGTAGGAAGCTTTCTCTTCACGTCTTTAACCTGGGTCGCAGGAAGGCAGCAGACTTCCCTAAGAAGTGGGTCTGGTCTGCATATGGGATCTTCTGTTCCTTTCATAAGAGTGTCTCCTATGACAACAACCTGTTTACTTTTCTTTATGGAAGCAGTTTTGATGCAGGGCATAGGCTGACAACCCCAGCAACACCTCTGTGCTAGATGAACTATTGTCCTCATTACTGTTCAGCTCCACTTGCAGAGCCTCATATCTATTATGCCAGGGCACCTGGGAAAGTGGGGCAGTCACAGAGGAGACATGCCTGCTGTGCCAGGCAGGCATTTGTCTCCACTGGCCCCTATCCCTTATGTCACCTTGTTAAGTTGGGAGAGAGGATAGAGGGTCCTCTATATCACATACCTCGTCTGTGGGTCAGGCCTGTCCCAGGGAAGGCAGAGTGCAATTCCAGTAGTCTCTCTCTCACATACACTCCCTGATACTCCTCAACCTACTCACTTACTGCCAGAGCTCTGTCACTAAGTGGAGGAGTTTCTCTACCTGGGTGCACCTCCCACAGGCGTGCTCACTACTGACATCTGGTACTGGCATAAGAGCAGGGCACACTCTGCAGCTTGACACATCTTCCCACTGGAGCTGTCTGGGCAGCTGTGTCAGTCATGATGGGTGCAGAGCTTAGAGGGGCCATGGCTTTCTGCTGGGTAGATACCATTGCTCTCTGGAGCACCTCAAAGCATGTAGCCATGGATGAGCCCACAAAAGAGCAGGTACACCCCTGGAGGGCCTGCAGCCATGGGTAAGGAAGGCTATGCTGGAGCAGGTACACCCCTAGGGGACTGCAGTCTGTAGATAAGTCCAAGCCAGAGTAGGGGCAAGGGGAGGAGTTCATTGCAATATTAAACCCTAGAACCTGGTCCAAAGGGACCAGTGGCAGAGACTGTAGCAGAAATACCTTTAAAATGTTACAACCAATTATTTGAATCACCTGTTATGGCAATTACTATAGCAGGAACCACCTTAACCAATGGAGGAGAAGCCTTACAAGAATATAGAATAAAGATGTTGTTAATATGATGTACACCAAAAGGGAATATTCAGTATTTGCTGTTGAATAGCATTTCTGCTCTTTTAGATACTTAATTCTGTTAACCAAACCAGAATTCCTGCATTTGTAAGTCCCTCTTTGAAAAATGTGTCATAAGCCTTCCTCTCTGTGCTTCAAATAATTTTTATATTGTTTATATATTATATATATAAAACCCAGTAAAATTAAAACAGCATTATTTGATAAAATATATTCTTGAATAAGAAACCATACATTATATACACTGTACTTTGTTCAATTGGAAAAAAACCCACAAACAAAACAACCAAACCCAAAACCAACAACACTAAAGAAAGACAGGAATGCATGAGACTATACAAAACAGTTACAGGAGCATCACAGGACCATGAAAAAAAGAAGCAAAAGTGATGGATAAAGCAAGAATGGCTTCTTTCAACCTACCGAAGTGAGACTACTTGACTACGCAAACAAATCACTGCAGTGATGCTGGAGTTAACTGACAGTGCTAACCTGCTGTAGTAGGCATGAAGGAATATATATTAAGAGTGAATAGCATGCTCTCAGGATGGGATTTCTGCATGAAAAATTATCATCTCATGTATGTTGGCAAACCAATGTAAAGTCTACAAACTACATCTTCCACAATATCTAGTAAAGAAACTTCTCACATCCCTAGCCCTTGAGTCAAATAGTTGCATTTGTACAGCAGCAGATGTGAAATCTGATTTGGTATGAAAGTTTGATACTGTCTCTGGATATTCTCAATATAGTCAAGAGCAATTTAAGAGAGAACCACAAAACCAATCTTTATTTTCAAACTATTTTGCAAGAAAAGCAAGATACCTTACTATCAAGAGATAATTGTTACATGTTTGTACCTGTTAATTTTTCAAACCCCAATTGTGGTGGTGCTTCCCCTCCCTCCTCCAGTTGCACTATGATCTCAGAAATGCTGTTAGGCCTTGGCCTTGATGAACAGCACCTGGGCTGAGCTCCTCTTGAGCTTATCAGAAACACTGTCTGTTCCCAGGAACTAGTGCTGTCTAAGGAGCTCCAAATAACAACTCAAGTGGAATAACATTTTTGTTATTGAAATTTCAAAGAAAGTTACTGACCCAAATTGGGGCCAGGATGGAAAATTACTATGACTAAAGCCAACTCTCTTGCGACCCTATAAACAGCGGTCCAAAATGAGACCCTTTGAGCTCTCCTGGCCTGCAGCAGGCGGTGACCAGCAACCTCCCTCTGAGTGGGACAGCTCTCAGAGCCAGCGAACTCTCAAGTTTGCTATGCTTGGAGGATTGTCAAATGACGATGATGAATCCTGGGCTGATAGCCCCCACTCCTCAAGACTCAACCCTTTGCCCATTGAGAAGATGCAAAGTCATCCAATGTGAGCATTTCACTGAATTCGAGGGGAATTTTTAACAGGTATATACCCTGTACATACTTCTTTAGGTCTGTGTGTGTGCAAGTATGAACATGCTATAGCAAATGTACTAGGAATGTTGCTGTCCTAGATTCTTAAGTACTTTAGATTTGTAAGTAAGTTAGGCCTATAAGTGAGTTACTGTTGTGTTTATAGTAAGTTCTATAGAATCTCTTGTTAAATTGTTTAAATTAGGCTATTAAGTGCTGTTAAGTTTAAGTACTGTTAAAACCTTTAGGCCTAAACTGTTGGTCAGGTCTGGGGCTCAATTTGGCAAGGGGGTCCACTCTGAACTTTGTGACTCAAAAGGAGGGTCTTCCTTATTCCTTTTTATCCTTACCCTTTTCCATCCCCAGCCTCTATGTAGATGATTTTTTTGTCCATTTTAGCTTTAGATTTTAGTCCGATTTTTCTCTGTGTGCTTTAACCATCTAGTAAATAGTAGAGTAAACCTTACCAATCAACTTTGTCATGCTTTCACTTTAATATTAAGCCTGCTTTTGCTGATGATTCTTTGAGTGACCTAAAACACTCATTTGTGACAAATATCTATGGAATAAAATCAGAGTATGCTTTGGGAAGATGACAGGAAACACAGACTTAAAGAAAAACATCACTGGCAAACATTAAAAACAAGTGTTCTGTTACAGAGTCACGAGTTCTTTTCAGTAGTCTTAGGTTTAGCTTCGCTAGTTTACTTCTTAAAACAAGGTCCCCCTGATCAGAACACACAACTAAGAACAGTCGGCTAATTTATACAAGGCACTAGGAAGAGAAACTTCAAGACAGACAGTTACCCAAGCCATGCTGCAAAAGCACTGTTAGAGCATTTAGACTCCAGTATAAGGTCTAGGTTGATAAAGGACCGAAGAGAAGATAATTTATCACTGATGATTTAGAGGGCATTCATTACACTAAACTGCCTTAACAATCCTCCAATTTAAAAACAACAGGAAATAGAACATCAATTTGAGCAAAATAAAAGTTTAACCCATTAAACCCAGAAAAGATGAATTTCAGCAAGGTCTTTGAAAAGCATCTGAGATGACAGTTCACCCTATTTTAATAAAACAGAGGTCCAAGGAAGGTCATGTATTTGAAGAGCTCCTTTCAGAATGAATAGAAGTAACAGACACTAAATGCCAAACTATTAAAACTGAAAGTTCATAGGTAAGTTTATTTAGGCAAATACAATTAAAGTGGGCTTTTTTTTTATTAAAGGAAACTGAACTACTCAATCTGATTTAGACGTGTAAAAGACATTCATCTTATTAATCACCACTAATATAAAGCAAAGGGAACAAAGAGTATTAAGTTCAGGCTACCAAGAAGTATTATTTCCTGTCATCTCTTCTGAAGCATGCACTTGATTCCCTTTTCCTGACTTAGACCAACAACTCAAATTCATTTCTTGCCAATTAAAGTAGAATGGTGAGACACAAAGACAAAAATAATTTCATTTCCATTTCAGGGGTGGGGAGAAAATCATAGAATGGTTTTGGTTGGAAGGGACCTTAGAGATCTTCTAGTTCTAACCCCCCTGTGGAATGGGAGGTTGCAGTCAGTTCTTAAGAGCTTATCTGTCACTCCTTCCTCCTCACACTTTTCTCCTGCTCCATCATAGGATCTCTCCCACAGGATAGTCCTTCACAAACTGCTCCATCATGAATCCTCTCCACGGGGTACAGTCCTTCAGGAATGGACTGTTCCAGTGTGGGTCCCCTAGGGGCTGCAATTCCTGACAGAAAACCTCCTCTCTGAAGGCATGCTCTCTAGAGGCTGCAGCTTCCTTCAGGACACATCCACCTGCTCTGGCATGGAGCCCTCCATGAGCTGCAGGGTGGATATCTGCTCTGGAGTGGTCTTCTCTCCACAGACTGTAGGGAAATCTCTGCTCCAACACCCGGAATACCTCCTACCCCTCCTTCACTGACCTAGGTGTCTGCAAAGCTCTTTCTCTTGCATTTTTCCCCTCATTCCTCCTTCTCTCACATACACTCTGCTGCACAGCATTTCATCCTTTCTTAAATGTTATCACAGAGGCTCCCCAGCTTCACTGATTGGCTCTTGTTTGGCCAGTGGCAAATCTATTTTGGAGCCAGTTGGAACTGGCTTTGTCCAGCACAGCAGCAGCCCCTGGTCTCTTCTGATGGAGGCTGCCCCTACAGCCTCCTCACTACCAAAACCTCACCACATAAACCAAATATAACTCTCTCTATACATACACACTTTTTTTCCCCCTAATTTGTATTACCTACTTCTACCAAAAAGAAACCAATAGATGAAAATACTTCCGTAATTATACTTGTGGAATCTTTGTTTTAACTTCCACTTAGGTTTCTTGAAAGAAGGAACTTAAAATAGTGGCTTTCAATTTATCTTTTTAATCTTCTGTGGAAGGTACCAGTTTATACAGCAAATTCAAGCCTGCTAACAAAGAGCTGGCTTTACTTAATTATCTTTTGTGGTCCACAGACTATTAAATCAGCAAAGCAAATTCAATCCACAGAAATTAGTGTCTTGCATTAACATCAGCTTTTAAGAACATAAAAAATGGTAAGGGACCTTGATGCAAGAAGCCACTTTCTGCTTCCTGGAAAAAGGAAGTACAATTGAACCCCAGCCAGCTACTTTCCAGATAAGTTTTACTGAGCATACCCTTTTTTACCTACAGGGAAATAAGGTCTGTTCAAGAGTTCCCTGATAGCAAACGGCAAGCACACAAATAGGTTTTCCAGGATCTGTTTGAATCAGCATAATACAAGCATAAGAGAAAAAAGTTTAACATTTTAAAACTTTTTTAAAGCTTTAAATTGTGCTCAGCAACACATTTAAGATGCAAAACAAAGTCTTACTTCACAGGTAACTATCATGTTTTAAGTAATTTGCATCTTCCTGATATTTGCTTATAATAAAGTTGTCTGAATACTTTTTTGATATTTAGTTGGTTTAGTCTTGAGAATTGCTACAGCTGTTGAGTAACTTTGATATACTGGTATTTACAAGTGGTCATAGTTTGATATGCAGTATTATTCCTACATTATCTTTAGCTAGGTGGCTCATTTGAAATAGTAAAAAACTTCCTAAATACAAAGTCATCAGAGTTGTCCCCAGTAAGTTAATGTTTATTGGGGGTCTTAGTTATAACTCTCTAAAAGTTCAGAAGACTAGCTTTAGTCACACCGTTTTATTTTGTTCATGTTCCTCTACTCATCTGACAAAGCTTATTATTGGGTTTGGTTGGGGGTTTTTTGGTGGTTTTTTTTTGTTTGGTTGGTTTGGTTTTGAGGTTTTTCTTTTTAATATAAGTAATCAAGAATATTTTGCCACTTACTAGAGGAAACCCAAAATTTGTTTACTAATTAAACAAGTACCATCCTTACTGGAAGTAGAAATCTAACAACAAAAAAATCATACAAATTATTCACAAGATTCAAAGTTTACTGACTTTCTAGAATATTTCTAGGTATAACATCAAAGCTTAATATTAACAACTTTTTTTGTATTTTTTAAAGTTTCTTTAGTTTTACTGTTCATAGATTTCCTACAAATTTACACCTAATATTATCTAAACTCTTCCCCCTTCCTCCCACCTCATTACTCACCATGCTACATGCAAGCTTAATGGCCACCATGTGCTGAATTATCAGCTGGCCATTATCATCTTGGATTTTTTTCACTTGGGGCAATAATTTAATCTATCCACTCTACCCGACTGGCTGTTTTCATAAAGCCCACAGAACTCAGTTTTCTTTATAACCTCTGACTCATGAAATCAACTAACAGGTTCAACAGGCTGTGATCAGAAAGAGGAGGAAACAGACAAGACAGATGGGTAGACTGACAGCATGATCACAACAGCTTCTATTTGTAAGTTTGCCTTGCCTTCTTAAATCTGAAGCATTCATCATATTCCCAGTTTTAGAAATATTAACTTCCTAGTGCAGTAGATACTTGTTCAACTTAGCAGTGTTCTAGAATAAGAATTCAATTCCACCCCTACAAGTTCACTGTTATCCTTATCTTGCAGCAGGGAAGTTCTAACCAGGCTTTTCCAACCAAGTGAACCCTCTACACATCCTAGCACACCAGCAATTAACATTAGAGGAGCGGATTTTAATTTAATTAAGAAAATAGCTGGGAAAACTGTACTTTCACTTTGGAAAACAAACATGAAGTTAACACTTTCCATTATACTGCTTTGACAAGTCAATAAAAATTAAAAAAAAAAAAGGAAGCCTCCCTAGAATTAACAGTCCACTGTTCCAACTTTAGAGATAGCATAGTTTGGGAGTTATACGGCACGTATTATGCATGCGTGCCATGCACTCTATAGATAGACATGAGTTTTACTTTATCATGTCAATCTAATCTGTTTCAGCTTTTGACACTTCAGACAACTTTTGAGGAAAAAGAGTGATGCTAATAGAGCTTAAATAGAATTAAAATTCTATTATGTAAGGTATATACACAATTGTTACAGTCAGTCCACTTGCTCACCAGGAAGCTTTGGCACAAAGTTAAAACATAAACCAGTTCTAAAAAGTAAAGTACAGGAGAATACGTAACCAAGGACTGAATGTGCTTACCTTGACTCTCCACTACTGTTTCTTACAATGTCTTCATCACTGTGCCCATTCATTGTAAATATTAAGAAGTTTAAAAGATAAATAGAAGTCCACTCAGGTTAGAAGGCAGATGTCAAGAAATTACTTCTTGGTACTCTGTTTTCCAGGTGACTTTTTTACTCAACTGTTCTCTGCAAGATTTTTCCCAAATTGCCTAAAGTAGTAAAGGAAAATGTTGAGATAATTTGAAATATTTGATGGTTACAACTGAAAGATACTGAAAATAACCCATCCTGTCATAACACCACCAAAAGGGAGTATCTATCACATTTGGCACCTTCTTTTTAATTGAAAAATAGCTTTTGGTGTGCCATAGTCCTGTCTTAAGAACCTGATCTTACTCTTAGAGGAAAACAGCCTCCCGAAACACATAAAAATTATGAATATTAATGCTCTAAGACCTGACTAGCAAAATCATTTTGTTAACAAAACACATATCAAAAGCAGTTCTAGACACAGACATAGTTTACATTCTGTTGGGGGTAGTCAGGAAAATAAAGACTGCCCCATTTAAAAAAAATGGCTCAACTACATCAAGCTAACAAGATGCTACAGATAGAGCGAACGTTATTTCATACACATGAACATCTTCAGTCAGATCTCTACCATGTCAGATGCACCTAGGAAAAGTTTTATTTTTATTTTAAATGGAATGCAAATTTGAACTCATTGGTAATAAGCTAAAGAGCAACGCCTCTCACAGATTTAGTGGTGTGAAAGCGAGTAGGGACTCGCCTGCAGGTTGCCTGCCTCGAGGTGCTCTTTAATACAGCTCATGATGGAGGCGGGGGCCGCCTCGTTCCGGGATGGAAAAAGCCCTGCGCTCAGGCACTATCTCAGACACCGGGGCCACTCCATACAATAAACAAAGGCAACGAAGGAAGAGAAGTGATAGGAAAGAGCCCTGTAACCCCAGAGAGGCCGCCAAGCGAGGCTGGGACCCCGCGGCGGCGAGCCAGGCAGCTTGGTGGTTCCTCGCGGATCGGCCGCTGGCTGCCCAACGAGGCCAAGATCCGCGCTATCTGCCCTCCCATGCTCAGGGTGCGAACACTGCCGCCTCCGGGATCGACGCTCTCTGGGCCCCAGGAAAGATCTTTAGTGGCCATGAAACTCTCCTTATCAGCCACTCCCTGCTCCGCGACAATCCTACCCGACAACCCGCACCGCGCTCTCGCGGCCTCCCGTGACCGACCGCTCCTGAGGAGAGCCTAGGCTAGGGTTTCTTCCCTACCTCTCGCGAGTTCACCTCCCGCCCCCGAAAACGGCCCTCTGCTGGTGGCGCGACCCGCACAGGCGCCGCTCCTGGCCAAGGCTCCCTGGAAGTATTGCCAAGGCGGCCGCTGTCTTCCTTGCTCGCTCCTCCCAGCGCCCCCCCATGGCTAGAGACGAGCGAAGGCCTCCCAGCCGGTTCGTCACACTACCCCCGCAGGACCCAGCGAAAGAGGCTCAATCCCGACTAACCGCCTCAGCTCTCACAGCTCTCTCCCTCCCTCTTCGGAAAACAGCGACCGGATCCAGGAGCCCAGTGGGAGGCTGGGCATCTAACCTCTTCTTCTCAACGCCAGTCGCCTCTCCATCCACCTTCGAAAGCGACAACCACCGCGCAACTGCGGAGCAGAGAAAAGGAAAGGAGCCATGGCGGGCCTCTGCCTACCTGTGTGCGTGCGCGCGCGCGCCCGGCTTGACTTTCCTAGGGCTGCTCTGGTCCGAGACGGCGCTACACCCCACGAAGAGGTCTGTGCTCCAACCTAAGGTCGGAGGCTGCTCTTGCGGCCGCCACAAGGTCTGGGCCGCTGGCTCCTTACAGCCCCACGCGGTGGGCTCGCCTGCAGCCCCCACCGGCTTAAACAATAGGGCCCCAAACCGGGCAGGGAGAACCCTGGTGAGTAAGTGCTCTGTTGCTCCGCCGCCGTTTCTTATGTCCTCCCAACCACCGCCATCACGCTACCACTCCTCTCAACCTCCTCCTCCCTTAGTTGAATGGAAACCCTGGGCGTGATGTCAGTCCTGCGCCCTGGGACAGAGCGGGGAGGAGGAGGAGCAACAGTCGTGAGGGGACAGCGCCGCCGGGACAATGGCGGCAGGAAGGGCTACTTGGAGGGCATGGCGCAACGGCTTTCTAGTTACGCCGGATACTGTAGGGGCTGGACGCAGCTGGCGCTCGCCTGCCCCGCCGCAGCAGCGAACGGGCGCTGAGGCTGGGGCCAGTGCCGCTTTTGGTGCCCGCTGCAGCTCCTGTGTGAGGGGGCAGGGCGCGCCCAGCGTGGCAGGGAACCTAGCCTAAGTCACACGTTACTGTTTAGTGTGGCGTGGTTTGTGTTTTTTTTTTTGTTTCAGGTTTTTCCTGTCTAAAATCAGAGCCCCCTAACAAACACATATGCATTTCTTAGTCTTCCTATGCAGTTACAGTTGGCATTAAGGCATATTTAGGAAGGCTTGGCATGCAGCTGCACAGAGAATACTTGCCTCCGTGAGGAAAGCATCCCACAGCTGGAACAGAACACTCCTTCCTCTTGATATCTAACTCGAGTTGTTTTGAAGTGATCAATGAGCAAGCTGTTTGTTTAAGGTGGCTCATGCTCAGAAAAATAAAAAAGTAAATCATCTTACTGCTGGAGTCTACCTGTTCCCAGAGCAGAAAGAGAAAGTAGTGGCTGCTTCAGTGAAAAACTTCTTTTCTGAGGAACACAATTATAGGATGTTGGAAAGAGGAAGTCTTCTTTGTCCTCTTTGGATTCCTGTATATCGTACTGGTTTTGGCTGGGGTAGTTAATTTTCTTCATAGTAGCTAGTATGAAGCTATGTTTTAGATTTGTTCTGAAAAGTGTTCATAATTCAGGGATTTTTTTTTTATTGCTGAGCAGTGCTTACATACAACCAAGGCCTTTTCTGCTTCTCACCCCACCTCACCAGTGAGTAGGATGGGGGTGCAGAAGAAGTTGAGAGGAGACACAGCCAGGACAGCTGACCCCAACTGACCAAAGGGATATTCCATACCATATGACATCATGTTCAGCATATAAAGCTGAGGGGAAGAAGAAGGAAGGGGAGGATGTTCGAATTTATGGCTTCTGTCTTCCCTAACTGTTATGCATGATGGAGCTCTGCTTTCCTGGAGATGGCTGAACACCTGCCTGCCACTGAATTAATTCCTTGTTTTGCTTTGCTTATTAAACTGTTTTTATCTCAACCCACAAGTTTTCTCACTTTTATTCCAATTCTCTCCCCCATCCTGTCACCCAAAATGTTGTGAAAATAAAACTATCTAACACTGTAATTTCAGTATAAGAAAGCAGGCATTACTTTATTTCAGCACCAGATGCAGGGGGGGGGTCACTCCTCCTAACATGCACACACCAACTATCAAACCTTTTAACTATTTACACATTTTAGCAAACAAAGGAATTAGTGTTAATTGGCTACAAGTTATATAGTTCTCTTATTAATTAGTATTCTATCTTCTATTGGTTAATGATTCTCTCGATTCTCATGCTAATTAGTCTGCATGCTCAGTCTTTCTCTTCTTTTGGGTTGGTAGGTTTCTTGGATCAGTGGTCGCAGATCTCCCCCTGCCAGAATTATGTTTTACCCAGTTGGAGCTGATTTTGGCACAATTGCTGAGTTGGCTTTATTAGTTTCCTCCTTATCTTGGGAGTTCCACCAAATGTCCTTGTGGCACATAAGTTCTGCATTTCCTCCCAAGCTTTGTTAGCCTCCCCCCCAGGTATGAGATCATTGAAGCATGTCAAGCCCTAAACTTTAATTTGTTTTTCAAACATATGGACATCACTTGGAGCTTGCTTGCTAGATAGCTGCTAATCTGTGTCATGGATTAAATCTCCCTTCTTGTTGATTAGGCTTGAAAGTTTACAAATACCAAACATCAAAGAACATCCTTTCTTAAGAAATTTTTACATATTCCACATTTTGCAACAATTAGGCAGAACCTTGTTTCATAACTCCTTTCTCATTCCCTGTAACTCTCTGAGCAAATTGTTAACTGTTTCTGACTCTTGAGATGTCAGTATCAGCAAGACTAAACACTATTTGTTGCAATTAAAGATTTTCCCAACAATCTTACTATGGGGGGAGTAAGTGGCTGTGTGGTACTTAATTGTTGTCTGGGGTTAAACCATGACACATATGCAATCACACTGCCTCATGCTAGGGAGGGTTGTGGGGTCATTACCAGGATGTGGTACTATTGTTGCCTTAGGGAGGGGGAAAAAAAACTTTCCAAGACAACTGTATGTGGGTAAAGCAGAGAAGAGTTCTTTTACTTATAGGGTTTTGGGGTACAGAATATAAAGGAGTATAAAAGAGTA
>JAWWEW010000082.1:1844853-1855855 GCA_035583185.1 Anabacerthia variegaticeps | reverse complement strand
AAATTCAGTTTGCAGGTTTTTTTCCCCTTCCCCTCCTTTTCCCTGTGGCCGGGGTGGGGGGGGGGCCTTTGTCACAGGGCCTTGGCACTTGGTGTTTGACCAGGGTCAAATGGCCACAGTTTTTTGGTGCCAAAACCTGGGGTCGAACCAGGGATCTTTAGATGACACAAACCTGGGAGGAGCTGTTGACTCCCTTGAAGGCAGGCAGGCAGGCAGTCCCTGCAGAGAGACCTCAACAAATTAGAGGACTGGGCAATCACCAATGATATGAAGTTCAACAAGGGGAAGTGCCAGATTCTGCACCTCAGATGGGGCACCCCAGATGTTCGTACAGACTGGGGAATGAGACGCTGTAAAGCAGTGCTGCAGAAAGGGACCTGGGGGTCCTGGTTGATGGCAAGTTGAATATGAGTCAGCAGTGCTCTGGCAGCCAGGAGGGCCAACTGTGTCCTGGGGTGCATCAGGCAAAGCATCACCAGCCAGGCGAGGGAGGGGATTGTCCCTCTCTGCTCTGCACTAGGGCAGCCTCACCTTGAATATTGTGTGCAGTTTTGGACATCACAATATAAGAGAGATATAGAGCTATTAGAGAGCATCCAAAGGAGGGCTACGAAGATGGTGAAGGGTCTTGAGGGGAAGCTATATGAGGAGCAGCTGAGGTCACTTGGTCTGTTCAGCCTGGAACAGAAGAGACCGAGAGGAAACCTCATCACAGTCTACAACTTCCTCACAAGGGGAAGCGGAGGGGCAGGCACCAATCTTCCCTGTGGTGGCCAGTGACAGGACCCAAGGGAATGTCATGAAGCTATGTCAGGGGAGGTTTACATTAGATATTAGGAAAAGGTTCTTCATCCATAGGGTGCTTGGGTACTGGAACAGGCTCCCCAGGGAAGTGGTCACAGCACCAAACCTGCCAGAGTTCAAAAAGTATTTGGACAATGCTCTCAGGTACATGGTGTGATTCTTGGGGATGGTCCTGTGCAGGGCCAGGAGTTGGACTTTGATGGTCTTTCTGGGTCCCTTCTAACTCAGCATATTCTGTGATTCTGTGAAATGGGTGAAACAGTAAGTCAACTCTTTGGCATGCAATATCTATTCACCTATACAGGGTAATTAATGCAAACATGTAAAAATACATAATGTATTTTGCTAACAAAATAAGAAAGATATTTACAAATACATTAGTCCTTCATCTAATTATTAGAATACTGGAGAGGGCTGTTTTTCATTTAATGCTTTATGATGTTAAGCACCTGTGGTACTTCTGAAAACAAAGAATGAAATTTGGATTTCTTAGTTGATGACTTTTAGAAATTCCTTTCAGCCCCCATGTAAACATGAATGCCAGATATGCTTAACTGGATAATACTTAAAATACTGAGTGAGTCCAGTTGTGGGTGGTGAGGGTTTTTTGTTTGTTGGGGGGTTTTTTTGTTTGTTTTTGTGAATCTTTTTGTTGTTGTTTAGGTTTGGTGTGGTTTTCCTTGGTTTTGTTTAAGTCACAGTAGGACTTCTGTAGAACAGTAGAGTACTAAAACATTTTCATGCTAATTATTCATTAGCACAATATTGTGATTTCTGCAGTTTATTAATGTTTGATTAGTTCTACATTATTATACTTTCATATTAACTCAGACATGTAGTTAGACCTGCTTTCTGCTTTGAAGGAAATTAAACAACAATCACAGCTATCGGGGATGTAGTTCATAGTATTTTTATAGTACTCAACCTGTAAAACAGGAAAAATATTCTCATCTTTATATTCAGCCATGTTGTATGAGCTGTGGTGTTACATGTAAGAAAATACTTTCATGAGAGACAGTGCTTCATGAAGCATTTTATATGTGTACATTTTGTGTATACACAAATAAATTAAATATGCCATTCTGAACTAAATTTTCCTAATATATTAATTAATGACTCTTTGTTTAAATAAAATCATGTATTGATTTGGTGAAAATACTTATGTTCCAATATATAAGGTGGCTAACTTTTCCAATATGGATGAAGATGACATTGAATTGGAACCAGAACAAAATTTAAGAAACTGGGAAGAAATCATTCCAGAAGTCCAGCGGCGACGAATAGAAGAGGAGGAAAGACAAAAAGAGCTTGAAGAAATATATATGCTCCCAAGAATGAGAAACTGTGCAAAACAGGTATCTCTGGGTTTTGACCAACTAACTTTGATTTTGTTATTGTTGTTTTATTGCTGTTGTTTTGACTTGTACTTTTGAGTTTGGTGGTTTTCACGCGTGGCACCCACGCACACAACTCCTCCTCTCATTTTTGACAGGCTAGATAACATTAATAAAATGTTTTAGTCATGTAGCTTTGAACTACTTAATCTGAAATTGCAGATCAGCTTTAATGGTAATGAAGGGAAACGCAGTAGGAGGAGAAGATATTCTGGATCCGATAGTGACTCAATCTCAGAAAGAAAACGACCAAAAAAACGTGGAAGACCACGAACTATTCCTCGAGAAAATATTAAAGGATTTAGCGATGCAGAGATTAGGCGGTAAGATGTGGGGGGACATGCATGTTTAAAGGGACAAAACATATTTTTTATCATTAGAGACTTTGAAAATATGGAAAACAGTCTATTTTTCATGAATTTGGTTTTATTCTAGGCATTTAAGGCTTTACTCTGTGTAGTTTGGGGTGCTCACATAAGGAACTGTTATGTCCAGAATTTGAACCTATTTTGGTGAGGAATAACATTGAGTTCAAAAAATGTTCTACAGAAGGTTGAGTTTTGTTTTGTTAAATTTCTTGCCATTGTAATTGTATTAATGTTATACGATGCTTTTTAAAGCTAAAAAAAAAAACCAAAATCCATTTTGATAAGTTGTTGTGATTTACTATAAATCCACATTTGATTTTTATGATTAGACACATCACATTGCTGAATTCTTGGTCTTGTGCAACTAATTAGTAATTTTTGAAATTAATTGTATCTATTATTGTTTTATTTATATCAGTTATTAAACCAAATAGAACTCTGAATTTAAATGTGGGTTGTCTTCATATACTAAGCCATCCTAGTCTCTCTAGTTCTTATTTTCTTTGCATTGTCCACATAGCCTTGTACTAAGACTTTACAAATACATTTTTAAAACCACTGTAGTTAAGTATACATTTTTTTAACTGCAAAATTATTTTATGTTACTAGGTTTATCAAGAGTTACAAGAAATTTGGTGGCCCTCTTGAAAGGTAAACTAATTTGCTTATATTTGTATAGCAACTTGGTACCTTGTTTACATTAAAATTAGAACAGTATACCAACAAACCTTAGGTTGAAGAGAAAATAGTGTGCCTAATCTTTTGCCTGCACTATAACATGAATTTAAATTAATTTTTTTTCCTTTCATCATATATGGTATGTATATAGACAGCCAGTTTGACAAATCTTTGAATTTTGCAAGACTACTTGCTTTTTCTTTATACTTTACCTACTGTCCTGTTTAATCTGCATTAGTGACAATCGTTCAGTTTTTTGTTTGATAATTGTACACAGCATAGCAAGTGTGAGTGAATAACTTACATGATCACTTCTCTAGTTTCAAAATCTGAAGAAGTCATAATACTAAAGTTTTAGAGCTGTAAAAACATTTATTTTCTTCCAGGTTAGATGCTATAGCTAGAGATGCTGAGCTAGTTGATAAATCTGAGATGGACCTTAGACGTCTGGGAGAACTTGTACATAATGGATGCATTAAGGCTTTAAAAGACAATTCCTTTGGACAAGAAAGAGCAGGTAAAGTGCATTTGGAGGTGGGGGAAAGGAACAAAAAGTATCAAGAGATCTGAATGATTCTTGCCCTCTGATTATAACAAAACAATTGTGTTTGGGGAAAACATTAACAAAATGTTAGCATGCTAGGTGATTTAGGAAAAAGAATTTTCGTAAGAAAACTTTTTGTTTTGTTTTTCTTCCCCCTTTCCCTGAGTTGTCACAGTAGAATGCAATATGTTTTTGCTTTATCATGAAATTTAAAATTAATCTGCTACTATTAACTGGAAGACCTTGAGATTCTGGAGTTTAATTAAAGCATTTGGTTAAGAAAAATTAATTTCTTNNNATTGAATGTCTGCTCCTATAGCATCAGACTTTCTTTTTTCTCTATGTTTGTCTATAAGATACATGTAAAGGCTAAATATTTTAATAATTTGGTCCTTTATTTTAAGGAGGTAGATTTGGGAAAGTTAAAGGCCCAACATTCCGAATATCAGGAGTGCAGGTGAATGCAAAGCTAGTCATTTCTCATGAAGAAGAGTTGGCACCGTTGCACAAATCCATTCCTGCAGATCCAGAAGAAAGGAAAAGGTATTTTTTTTCTTCCTAAAGGAACCCATAATGTAGAAAGTTATTCAAGGCTTTTATGCATATATTTAAGCAATCCAGACTCAAAGTGCACTGGGACACCCATGTCATTCCATTACCTCTAAGGACTGGCAGCAGAAATCTGCTCCACATCCTTTCTTTATTCTTTCTTTCCTCTTCTTAGAAGCCAGTATTTGCTTTGGCTTCTGAGGATATATTCATTGGGGACTGGGTTAAGATACTCTTAATTATTCCAGACTAGAAATTAGGCTTGTTGAGGAGCTGCTTTGTGTCACCTCTGCCTGAGAGAAAGCAATATTTGTCAAAATGGAGCAGATAGTAATTGTTGGTAGTTGTTTAGCCCTGTGAACTTTTTAGCTTGCTACCTGGTATATCGTATTCCCTAGACTATCTGCTTATTCAGTTAGCAGTTACACTTGAATAATATTTTGAGCTTATCTTCGTGGTTAGCCAGTTCTGACTCAGTCCATGGCCACAGATAGATGTCTGGTTTTTATATCTTGATCTGCTTTAAAACATGTTTTGGTACTGATTTGAATAAGTATTTTATAGAAATTGTAAGAAAGTTATCTGGATTACTTACTAAATATACCAGGATCTTAGTGCTGTGTAGAATGTTCTCCTATCCCTTACTAAGTTTGAGAAGTTTGCTTATCTATATTTCTAATTTATTTCTACTAGATATGTCATCCCATGTCACACCAAGGCAGCTCATTTTGATATAGACTGGGGTAAGGAAGATGATTCCAATCTGTTAATAGGTATTTATGAATATGGCTATGGCAGCTGGGAAATGATAAAAATGGATCCTGATCTCAGTTTGACACAGAAGGTATGTCATCTACAAAATTTCGTCAAGGACTTTTTTTATTTAGGTGATAATGCTAATAAGAACAGTTACTAAAAGAGCTTATTTTATGATAACTCAAATTGCGCAGAAGTTAGGTCAGTTCTACTCCTTTGTATCCTTTTGGTAAATTATTTGATTTTAAGATTTTGTGTATTCAGTTGAAGTATACCTTCTTAGAGTCTGCTATGTTTTTGTATTTCTATGTATTTGTATCTCTGTCAGTTGAATTCTCTTCCATCTTTTGCTTCCCTAGTTTAAATGCTCTAGTTGTGTTAATTTTAATTAGTTACAGACCTTTGGAAAAAGAGGCAGGCAGCTCAGGAAGAGTACAAGGATGTCGTTAGGTCATGTAAAAAGAAAATTAGAAAGGCAAAAGCTTAACTAGAATTCAATCTGACCACTGCTGTAAAAGATTTTAAAAAATGTTTTTATAAATACATTAACAAAAAATGGACGGCCAAGGAAAATCTCCATTCTTTATTGGACCCAGAGGGGAACATTGTCACCAAAGATGAGGAAAAGGCTGAGGTACTTAAGGCCTTCATTGCCTCAGTCTTTAAAAATAAGACCAATTATCTCCAGGACAACCAGCCCCCTGAGCTGGTAGACAGAGACAGGGAGCAGAATAGAATCCCTGCAATCCAAGAGGAAGCAGTTAGTGACCTGCTGTGCCACTTAGACACTTACAAGTTTATGGAACCGAATAGGATTCATCCAAGGGTACTGAGCGAGCTGGTGGAAGAACTTGCTAAGCCGCTCTCCATCATTTATCAGCAGTCTTGGCTAACCAGGGAGGTCCCATATGACAGGAGGTTGGCCAATGTGACGCCCATCCACAAGAAGGGCTGGAAGGAGCATTCAGGTTCAGCCTGACCTCAGTGCCCTGCAAGGTTATGGAACAGATCATCTTGAGTGCGATTACATGGCACATACAGAATAACCAAGGGGTCAGACCCAGCCAGCACAGGTTTAGGAAAGGCAGGTCCTGCCTGACCAACCTGATCTCCTTTTATGACCAGGTGACCCACCTAGTGGATGAAGGAAAGGCTGTGGATATAGTCTATCTATACTTCAGCAAAGCCTTTGGCACCATCTCTCATGACATGCTCCTGGAAAAGCTGGCAGCCCATGGCTTGGACAGGTGGACTCTTCACTGGGTTAAGAACTGACTGGACAGCCAGGCCCAGAGAGTGGTGGTGAACAGCACTGCCTCCAGTTAGCAGATGGTCACTAGTGGTGTTCCCCAGGGCTCAGTGTTGGGCCCAGTCCTGTTTAATATCTTTATTGATCATGTGGACAAGGGGATCAAGCATATCCTCAGTAAATTCGCAGATGACACTAAGTTGGGTCAGAGTGTTGATCTGCAGAAGTGTAGGAATGCTCTGCAGAGGGATCTGAACAGGCTGAATCAATGGGCCAAGACCAATTGTATGAGGTTCAACAAGGCCAGGTGCTGGGTCCTGCACTTGTGTCACAACAACCCCATGCAATGCTACAAGCTTGGGGAAGAGTGGCTGGAAAGTAGCCCAGCAGAAAAGGACCTGAGGGTGCTGGTTGACAGCTGGCTGAACATGAGCCAGTAGTGTGCCCGGGTGGCCAAGAAATCCAATGGCATCTTGGATTGTACCAGAAATAGTGTGGCCAGGAGGACCAGGGAACTGATTGTCCCTCTGTACTTGGCAATGGTGAGGCCAAACCTTGAGTACTGTGTTCAGTTCTGGGCCCCTCACTACAAGAAAGACATTGAGGTACTGGAGTGTGTCCAGAGAAGGGCAACAAAGCTGGTGAAGGGTCTAGAGAGTAAGTCATATGAGAAGCAGCTGAGGGAGTTGGGGTTGTTTAACCTGAAGAAAAGGAGGTTCAGGAGAGACCTTATTGCTCTTTACAACTACCTGAAAGGAGGTTGTAGCCAGGTGGGGGTTGGTCTCTTCTCTCAGGCAACTAGTGACAGGACAAGAGGGCACAGCCTCAAGCTGTGCCACAGGAGGTTCAGGTTGAACATCAGGAAGAATTTCTTCCGAGAAAGGATTGTTAAGTATTGGAGTGTACTGCTCAGGGAGGTGGTGGAGTCACCATCCATGGAGGTGTTCAAGAAATGACTGGACATGGCACTTAGTGCCATGATCTAGTTGACAAGATGGTGATCAGTCAGTGGTTGTACTCAATAATCTCAGAGGTCTTTTCCAACCTAAATGATTCTGTGATTCTGTAATTTTATTCTTGATCTTTTGGAGGGAAATTGGTTTGGGGATTTTGGTTTGGTTTTCCTATCCCAGTTTCCTTTGTTTGAAACTGTCTTTCATTTGCAACATGAGAATTTCTGTATTTATCAGATTAGAAGTAGTGCAATGGCTGCCTAGAAGTAGTGAGAAACATTTAGGGAAAGACTGGAGTGAAGCAAACTCAATGATACTGCCAACAGCCTGTAGCTTTGGGATTTGAGGAGCCAGGGTTGTATATAAATCTGTTTAATGATATCCTACCCCTGCCTTCCATTAATTTGCTTGTTTTATGAAACCACTCATTTATATTTTTGGCTTCTGACATTTCCTGTGGTAACGAGTTAATGCATTTAGAAGCACAAGGCAGAACTAGGAGATCTGTGGATGGCAGTGGTACAGGAGCTCTGAATTTTTTGATAAGCTACAAGAGTGGAAACAGAAATCTGAGGCTAGTTTCTTGAGTTTACTGTAAACTTTGTGAGACTATTTTCAAGACTACATTAATTGTGTGTTTGAGGAAGAATAAAATGTTTAAGTTCTCCATTCCCTGAAGCATGCCTGCATATTGGTCAGGCATAGTTGGAGTGGATTTGGTTTTTACCTATTTTTTTAATTCACCTTTTTCTGTTCCCAGTGTTCCAGACTAGCAGCTTCCTAATTTGATAATGTGTATTTGTAGTTGATGCTACCATTGCTCTCCTCAGATTTTACCTGATGATCCAGATAAGAAACCCCAGGCCAAGCAGTTGCAGACCCGTGCAGATTACCTCATTAAATTACTGAATAAAGACCTTGCAAGAAAAGAAGTGCAAAGACTTACTGGTGCAGTAAGTTAAGCTTAATATTCAGTAGTGAGATATTATAGTATGCCTATGGGAATGTCAGCAGATACTTGTTTTATTCTTAGTTCCATTCTTATTTGCTTTGTGTCATTTTTCTCTGTATTGGTAATAGTATTATATGAGACTAACTCAATGAATGTATTGCAAATTTAATATTGGTTTTTTCTCCCTTATTTGTATATATTCTCTACTGTTGCATTAGGCTCCGTCTCCAGTCCTGAGAAAAGTGGTGGTCATTAGTGGCAATAAATAAAATGAATTATTTCTTTAACATAAAAACCAAAACTTTTTTCTGCAACTCTGGTGCAGACATTTGTCAGTTGACATAATAAAGGTACTAATTTGCATTCAGGGCAATTCAAAGAGGAAGAAAACAAGAAGTAAGAATAGAGCAACAAAGGCTGCAAAAATTAAAGAAGAAATAAAAAGTGACTCCTCATCACCACCCTCAGAAAAATCTGATGAAGATGATGAGTATAATGAGGTAAACATCATTCATATCAAGACTTGAGCATTGTATGTTTTAGAAATGCAATTTTAATTTTAATATCTGAATATAAAACTAATGTTTCTGGCTAATCCATTATTACTACTGATAATAATTCTTCAGGTAGCAACTTTTGTTCAACCTCAGGAAAAAAATCAAGCTTGATTAGAAAGTACAGCATGAATAAACAATGTTTTGAGACATGCAAGTGAATACTTCTTTGTATGACAGGGCTTTCATTATCACAGAATCACAGAATGGACAAGGTAGGAAGGGACCACTGGATCTAGTCCAACCTCCCTGCTCAAGCAGAGTCCCTTAGAGCATGTTACTCAGGATCCTGTCCAGATGGCTTTTGAATATCTCCAGAGAAGGAGACTACATACCCTCTCTGGGCAGCCTGTTCCAGTCACCCTCACAGTAAAGAAGTTCTTCCTAATGTTCGGGGGGAACTTCCTGTGTTCCAGTTTCTGCCCATTGCCTCTTGTCCTATTGCTTGGCACCATCCTTTTGACATCCTCCCTTCAGATACTTATAGACACTGATAAGGTCCCCTCTTGGTTGTCTCTCCTCCAAGTTAAACAGGGTCAGTTCCCTCAGCCTTTCCTCATATGTAAGATAGTCCAGTCCCTTAATCATCTTTGTAGCCTTCTACTGGACTCACCTCAGGAGCTCCATGTCTCTCTTGTACTGAGGAGCCCAGAACTGGACACAGTACTCCAGATGTGGCCTCACCAGGGCTGAGTAGAGGGGCAGGATCACCTCTCTTGACCTGCTTGCAATGCTCTTCCTAATGCACCCCAGGATTCCATTGGCCTTCTTGGCCACAAGGGCACACTGCTGGCTCATGGACAGCTTGTTGTCCACCAGGACCCCCAGATCCTTCTCCACAGAGCTGCTTTTCAGCAGGTCGGACCCAGCCTGTACTGGTGCATAGGGTTATACCTTCCCAGGGCCACGTTGCACCTAATTTTGTGACTTTCAAGGTAGCTGAAAGGACACTAGATTCTCTGGAACATCTCTGAAAAAGAGAAAGTTGGAACTCTGTTCCCTTCTCCTGTGACTGTTTAATTTGTGGTCAGACAAAAGTTACTGGAACAAAACTAGCCAGAACAATGCCCTGAAAAATCAGCTCAGTCTTGTGATGCCTACTTCCTTATTGTTTTTAGCTCTTTGCAGCTTAACTACCTTTTATGGGGCAGATTTCTTTGGTAATACGAAAGTTGAATGGATTTAATCTCTCACACACCCCCATTACCCCTGCCCAATAAAGACTTGGTTTGTGTCACATCAAGGAAATGAGTAAGTAGTCCTCATTTTGTTTCGCAACTGCATCCAGCCCCATTTGATAGTTGTTAAACCTATGTCTAAAGAAATCACATATAGAAAAAAAGTGCATTTTAATCTTATGGTTACAAAGATTTTATAGTTAAGAACTCAATTTCATGTGACATATATGCTTGTGTATTACAGGATAAGATTGTTTCAGTGAAACGTCCACATAAAAAAATAAAAACAAAAGAAGAAAATGAAGAAAAGCCTGAGCCAGATATTGGTATCAAGAAGGAAGCTGAAGAAAAAAGAGAGACAAGAGAAAAAGAAAATAAGAGGAATCTGAACAGGGAGAAAAAAGAAAAAGAGGATAAGAAAGAATTCAAAAATATTAAAGAAAAGAGGGAAAACAAAGTAAAAGAATCCATCCAAAAAGAAAAAGAAGTAAAGGAAGAAAAGGTAACTAGGTTTATTTTTTTCTTATATAGCACTAGAAAAGGTCACCAGGTTTTTGTGAATGATTTTGAGTTGAAAAGATATTTTGGATCATTTACTTTGCAGTTGTCATTTCATTGAAATCTTATGCATCATGTGAAGTTTTATTTTTACCACTTGTAACTACAAGGACAGGCAAATGAAATGGGAAATTACCTCTTTAAAATCCATAGCTTAGTGAGACTGAGAGTGCAAGTGGTGCAAAGAAACTTGTTCATTCTCCTTCTCCATCCCTTGGAGAGAGAAAATAAAAGGTACTGTCACTGAATGTCACATATTTTTTTTAAATTTTTTTTTTGTTGTTATTGAAGAGAATGCAGTAATTACAGTGATTGCTAATTACACTATAATTCAAGGCCAAAAATAAGGTTTGCTTATCAGAAAAATTTTCATATTTTCTTCTTAGGTAAATGAAATCAAGTCTGAAAATAAAGAAAAAAATAAAAAAGTTTCATTGTTGGATATTCCAGTTCATATTACTGCAA
>JAWWEW010000082.1:1766195-1792155 GCA_035583185.1 Anabacerthia variegaticeps | reverse complement strand
CTCTATATGTGAGAAACTACCTAGAAGTATAAAAATCTACAAATTCATGAAAACCCTAAGGCATCATACTAATGAAGACTGCTAAAGGTTCTTGTGACTAATTGAATAATCATATAACTGAAATGCTGTTTTGTGGATATAGAATACTTATGGCATTGATTGCCTTAGTAAGAATGTTTAGTTTAAAAAAGTGAGTGTATTCATGTTTATTATATAGCAGTTTATTCAAATGGCTATCTTAATGTACTTGTTAATTTTAATAGTTCTGAAACAGTCTTAAAACATTAAAAGCTGATTTTTTTAAATAGGAAAATCTGTTTGCTACAACCGAAGATAAAATTACTTGGTTTGTGTTGAAAATTCCTGAAGGTAGCTCTCAGCACTGTATAGATGCATCTTTGTCAATGACTGCTGCTACAGCTGATAGTTAATTGCTCAGTGTTTGTACATAGATTTTTTTTTTTTTTACTATTTTAAGTTAAAATTGCGATATGAACTAAATCACAGTTGCTTTCACTGTATTCTTTTTTGGTTATGTGTACACTGAGGAGATTTTTACATGTTTCAGCTTCTTGTAACTTGTGCTATCCAAAGAGACTTATTGTATGTAACTTAGAAATTTATACTTTGTTGCAATATTTATAAACCCACATTGTCTTGTTATGAATTGCTACCTGAAAAAGTGACAGGCAGGAAAGAAAAACATAAAATGGTAGCAGTGGTCAAGTAATATCTGAATTTTGTCTTATTAAAACTGCCAATAGGAATTTGTCATTTTGCCAACTGTAAAGGGTAGTCTTCTATTTTTGTTGACTCAATATCCATTTTCTCATAACGAGGCAACTAAATAGTAGTGTCACACAGCACTCTATTGATTAGAATCGGAGGGGGGGGAAAAAAAAATCCCTAAAAGCAACTCAGGATAATAATCTTGCAGCTTGAAACTCAGAGTTGAAACCAGTCAAAGTTCTGTTAAAGCTTGTGTAGAAATCATTGGGAAAACTACTATGGAATTTAAATGTTTGGAAAAAAACCTTCTATAAGAAAATTGTCTTTCTTAGTATGTATCCTTAAGTTTGTGAAACAGTCTTCAGCCAATTTGAAAGTTGAAGTTCATCAAGTTGGGGGCAGATTTTAGCACAGAATAGTGTCTTTGTATACTATTTTTAAATTACAAAAGGTTTATCAGACATTTAAGATACAGCAAACACTTAGTGTATTTACTAGTACATTGATCCTGTAAATGTCTTGCAGTCAAAAAAGCTGGCCTCAGCTTTTTATAAATCTCTATTGTTTTTGGGTGAGTTCCCCCTTTTTTTTTCCTTTCTCTTTTTCTGCAGCATCCAATATGCATTGGTCTCTCTTGAGGAGGAGCTGAAACAATAGTAGAGTAGATAATTAATGTCGCCTCATAAAACAAAGCTAATACTTTCTATAAGATATAGTTCTCCAAGATAATGCCTGTCACGATGTTGCTAGTAAAAATACTTTCGTTTTATCTGTAGTCTCACCCTGGTAATTGAATTTCATAACTGTGTATCAGATGGTAGGTCTTGAACAAACGGTGTATCCTTTAAGTAAAGTAGGTTGTTTTTTTGGGGCTTTTTTTTCTTAAGCATTATGAAGACTCATTTTATTTTGCAAGTCACAGTTCTAAATAGTTAGATCTGCACAATTGTCTTTAATTCTGTGGACTAAAAGTGTACTCTCTTGCTGTTTTGGATTTTAAGCATCTGATTCCAGAGGGTTCTGAAGTTGACAAAAAATGAAGCTTAACAGGCTTGTATTTTCTTTTGTTTTTCCCAGGTTGAGGTTGTAACCTGGATTCTCATTCAAAACAAATCAGGCCTGAAGGCAATGAATCATATTTTAGCATTTGAAGGAAGAAAGGCATGACAGGTGTAACTGGCCTAGTTGGTTGTAATTCAGATATTGAGCATGCTATATTTTGTTATAACTTGTAATTTCTTAGTTCAACTTTCTTGCTTGTTGTAGTTTTGTAATTGAATTATGGCATGTGTTCAATTGTTTATCTGATGAACTGTATAGAAGTCAATGAAATATAAAAACCTTTATATCAAAACTCCATAATTGGGCTTTAGTTATATCATGCATTTTATAGGCTTTTGATCTGCTTCTGCACTTAATTAAGGATTTAATTTTAGTTCAGTCTTGACCAAAGGCAGAATATACCTGAAATAGTCTAGAGATATTGTTTGTATTTGTGGCTTTTTTTTCCATACTAACTTACAGGAATTAAATGCAAAAAACCTTATCTAACTCCTTTACTTGTGTTGATTATTACATCAGAGCAGTACCTTTACCAAATTGGTGAGGCATAGCAGAGGCCTTGAAGAAACCTGTTTTGTTTAAACAACAGATTTTTAAGTGGCAATAAAAGATTGATACAAGAGAGCTGACTTTTAGTGCTCAATAGAGCACTAAAACCAAATTGAACCCAGTAATAGCTTTGTTTCACAGAGCAGTGTGGTGAGTTATCACTCTGAAGCCACAGCTGTGCAGTAGTGCCTGCCTATGAAGAAGGTGAACTGGAACTTGAAATGCATATGGTCTTCTGTAAAATAAGTGTTAAAAAATCTTCTACAAACATTGTGAACTTAGTCTTATTCCATCCATGTTGTAGGTTACCCTTTCCATTCCTGAAAGTTGTTATATAATGAAATTAATGAGATGATGGTTAGCTCACTTGTACCAAGCCAATATGATGAGTTATTTTAATGTTCAACACCACAGCTGTCCTACATGCAGGTTGAGACCCTGTGTTATGGGTTGTCCTCACTTGTGTTACAGATAAAACCAGTAGCTATGAAATAGTCTGTTGCAGATAATATTCTGAGTGATATGCTGAATCTTATGAGATAT
Organism: Anabacerthia variegaticeps; assembly: GCA_035583185.1. Lineage (NCBI taxonomy): Eukaryota > Metazoa > Chordata > Aves > Passeriformes > Furnariidae > Anabacerthia > Anabacerthia variegaticeps. The sequence goes on along the minus strand of JAWWEW010000082.1, from coordinate 1,789,272 downwards.
TGAATGTTCAAGATCATAAATTATGTTGCTTGCCTCTTGTTTTAATATCTGATTCTGATTTGTTTTCAAACATGGCTATAGTATTTAAATGTGGATGCTATCTGTAGACAGTTCCTTTGTGGCTGCTGTCAATAAAATCATCAGATATGTCAACTTTGTCTTGTGTTCAAAATTATCTTCCCATTTCCCATGTCTGCTGTAGTTTGAGTAGGTTCCCCCAGTTGAAACAATTCTGAAATGGAACTAATAATCTCTTTGAAGTCTTGAAGCTATCTTGAAAAATAAGACTGAGAACCAAACTGCTGGTCTTGTGCTTGTTGCCAATAACATGCTATTGTATCTTTTTGAGAGATGTGCAATGGGCATTAAGCTTTGATGGCAGCCAATCTAAACCATGTTTCAGTGTAATACTTAAACAGGGGTATCTGTTATATTGATGTAAGAGTAAAAATATTCAGTGTGCCTGTTGAGCATGTGAGAGATTAGTTATATGCTGCAGAATAGTTTTATCCCAGTTCTTTGGCATCAAATTGACTATACAGTTTATTCTTTAGCCTTTTATCATGGACACCTAGATCAGCATAGCAGTTGCAGTTTCTGAATAATAAAATATTTATTCTCAAGCTTGATAAAGCATAATAAATACTGTCCATCTTGTTTTCATTGACTCAAACTTTATATACAAGTCAGTTATGTTAATGTGCAGCACAAGAATTAGGTAATTTGTAGTATAGTCTTCAGTTCTGGTGCTGCAGAAGTGCAGTATGTTTTTCTGATGACTTTTGGATGCTCTCTATTACCTTTATCCTTTCTTCTACTTTATATTTTTTCCAGCTCTTCCATGGTAGGAGTTGGGGATTACCTTCATGTAAAAGTAGTTAGAATGCTTAAATTTTATTTTTTTTGGTAATGCTCTCAAGCATTTCACTCTTCACTGGCATGCTTACTGCTTCCTATTACTGTGGAAATCAATGCATTTTGTTAAACTGATAGGGTGTCTTAGTTCTAGGGGAGAACTAAGATATCTATGTTGGCCAAGAAAAAAAAAATCTCTGTCCTTTAAATTTAGAAAACAGAACTTTAATTAGGAAAAATGTATATATATGAAAGGATAACAGTTCTTAATCACAATACACAGATATATATATCTCTATATATCTATACCCAGAAGGAACCAAACAACAACAGTTTGTAATAAACCCCTCCACCCCAAAACGACAAGGCAAACAGTTAAAATGTCTTTTGGCTACACCCAAAACGGGAAAAATGCAATTATATCTACGGACAGCAGGTGGCAATGTTGCACCTCAACTGCTGGCCGCGCGCTCTCTCTCTCTCTCTCAGGGGTTGCAGTTATATTTACGGACAGCAGGTGGCGATGTTGAGCCCGGCCGGCTGGCCTCTCTCTCAGGGGAATGGCAGGAGAAGATGCCAGGTGAGCTGCCGTGGGGTCGGTGACCAAAAAAAAAAAAAAAGGCAGCAGAAACCCAGCCTCTGCAGAAAAGCAGGCGTATTCTTCCTTCCCCGCAGTAGTCCGTGATGTCCACGGGTGATTGGCGAAGCCAGAAAGCAAAAGACACAGTTCTGGACCCTCAGCAATGCCGGACCTGGTGTGTGTGTCCCCGTCCTCTGTTCTCCATGCCGAGCCAGTGAACTCCTGACCTGTGCAGAAAGCGCAGAAACGCTGGCCCTATCCTTTCCCCCCCACCCCCCCGAGCCAGTCTTCCCTCCCCTCTGGCCTGGGGAGAGATCAGAACAAAGGCTCTGGCTAAAGCTGTTAACATTAGGACATGCATATCCATTGTGTCCTTTGTTAAACCTCTTTATCAACACTAAGGAATTGGCTCGAAGCTTTGGAAGGAATTCCAACTGAGTTTTGAAACTATAACAGTGGGTAATGCAGGAAGATGGAGAAACACGATGTATACCTCAAGGGGACCTTGTCTTTGGATAAGCTGCCCATGCTGCTGCATCTGTATATACATATATGGAAATATATATAATTGAAAGGTTTAAATTTGATATAGGGCGTTGGCATGGAAGGAATTCAGGAGGGATGATGTTATAGTTTCAAAGCTCAGTTGGAATTCCCTCCAAAAAGCTTGGAGCCAATGCCTTAGTGTCAGTAAAGATGGTTAACAAAGGGCAAAATGGATATGCATCTCCTGATGTTAACAGCTTTAGCCAGAGCCTTTTGTTCTGATCTCTCCCCAGGCCAGAGGGGGAGGGAAGACTGGCTCAGGTGGGGGAAGGGGTCAGCGTTTCTGCGATTTCTGTGCAAGTCAGGAGTTCAGCGGCTCGGCGTGGAGGAGAGAGGAGGGAGACACACCAGGTCTGGCATCGCTGGGGGACCAGGATTGTGTTTTTTGCTCTCTGGCTTCGCCAATCACCCGTGGACATCACAGACACTGCTGTGAGGGAGAGAACGCGCCTGCTTTCTACATTGCAGGGGTTGGGATTCTGCTGCTTTTGTCATTGACTCCACGGGAGCTGACCTGGTGATTGGGCTCCTGCCATTCCCCTGAGAGAGAGAGAAGCCAGCTGGCTGGGCGTGATATCACCACCTGCTGTCGGTAGATATAATTGCATTTCTTCCCCTTTTTGGGGGTAGTCAAAAGACATTTTAACTGTTTGCCTTGTCATTTGGGGGCGGAGGGCTTTATTACAAACTGTTGTTGTTTGGTTCTTTCTGGATTGAGAGAGAGAGATATATATGTATGTATGTATTGTGGTTAGGAACTGCTATCCTTATATATATATATTTTTTTTTTTTCTAATTAAAGTTCTGTTTTCTAAATTGAAAGGAGAGGGACTATTTCTTGGCCAACATAGATATCTTAGTTCTCCCCTTGAACTAAGGCACCCATCCTCTCTGAAGGAGCGTGTGCCAGAGCACTTATGGAAATTTTTTGTCTTTCAGCTGTTGCCTGTAAGTTTGTAGACTTTTTGCTCTCCACCTTTCAGAGGAGTCTAGTGGCATGTTCTATCTCAGATGCTGAAAAAAGAAAAAGAAAGGAAGAAGGTTGTTTCAGACTCTAACCTGTAATGCTGCAGCCTCTGGCCTGCCCCTCATTTCTCCCTCTGTAAGGCTCTCTATTTGCAGTCTGGGCAGCTCCAGGCAGAATTCACGTGTGGCTGCTCCAGCACGTGGCATCAAGGCCTGATCTCTGACCTAGAAGGAAAAAAAAGCAGCAGCAATACTGATTCTCCTTCAGACACATGAACGGGATGAACCAGCTCCCCCTGAGCCCATAGAGTGGACTGGACTTCAAATCCATGAATAAACTTAGGACTAATTGATTTTTCATTGCAAATAACTCTCTCATTCAGAGTGCTGGGGAAGAATGCCACAAAGAAAAAGCATCTTTCTGTGGTCTCACATGAGAGGGCCAAGGACGTGACATGGACATGTCACTGTACAAGCACAGCCCTTTCTGCATGACATCCACCTCAGAAGCTCAAGAGAAGCTGTATGAAGGTGATGGTGGGACAAAACAAATTGTCCATCAGTACATTTTGCTGGAGCTAAAACACACAGTTTTTGTTCTGTCCCTTCCTGTGAATGCTAAAAGACAGACTTGGAAAAGGTATCTGAAAATTAAATTAACAATGGTTTTGGTGAACATGGAAACTAAAATAAGGAATAGATTCCCATGTTCAAGGAATAAAAGATGTCATGGAAATTAACACTCCAAGATAATAAAACCACCTTTTTTGCCCTCTGTGCTGCTCTAGATTAAAAACAGTTATAAAACAATCAGTCACTAGACCTACTGTTAAAACAACAAGCAAACCTTCCCCCAGATAACTAATACAAACAGCTTGGCTGGACCTTCAAAGAGTCCTATACCAGGGTAAATAGTACAAGTCAGGGGGACAACTTAAGCTTCCTACTCCATTGAAAAAATGCTTTTAACTAATATCACAAAAGTTTCTGACCACAGGTGTCACAGGTTTCTGTAGTTTTGGTAGAAAGGGGGTGGGGGGGTACAGGGGAGCTTTTGTTAGAAGCTGCTAGAAGCTTCCCCTGTCCTATGGAGCCAATGATAGCTGGTTCCAGGAGGGACTTCCTGCTTTTGGCCAAGGGCAAGCCAATTAGGAGTGACAGTAATGCCTCTTTGATAACATATTTAAGAACAGAGGAGTGTTGTGCACTTGGAAATCCCAGCCATGGGATAGCAACGTAGACATCAAGGTTGGTGCAGGAGGAGGAGGAGGGACCCCATGGGAGCAGGGGAAGGACTCAGAGCTGTGGCCCCTTGTAGTGATGAAGACCATTGGTGAGGCAGGTTGTCCCCCTGCAGCCCATGGAGGACCATCAGGGTGCAGAGACCTTACAGCACCCCATGGAGGAGTGACCCACGGGACAGCAGATTGGGAAGAACTGATGCCTGAGGGTTTGGACTCAAGTTTGCAGTGTCAGAAGCAAAAGCTGACTGCAACCCCCCATTCCCTGTCCTGCTGCACTGCTGGGGGCAGGAGGGAGAACTTGGAAGGAGGGAGGGGTGGGAATAAAGTGTTTTTAAGATTGTTTTATTTCTCACCTTTTAGCTCTTATCCTGTTAGTAATAAATCTAAGTATTATCCTACTCGGAGTCTGTTTTGCCCGTGAAGTTTATGAAACCTCTCCCAGTCCCTATCTCTACTCCTGAATTCTTAGCTGGTTTTTTCCTTTCCCTCTGGGGAAAGGGGGGGCCTGAAGCAGTTTGGGTGGACACCTGGAGTTCAGCCAAGGTCAAACCACCACAAGAGGAAATTACTAACTCTCTGTTCCTTATCAAATTTATCATGTATCAAAAGTTAAAGTAGCACATGCAAAGCCAGATGTTTTATGGCTACCACGAAGGAAACTTAAATTCTGAGGAAAGGAATTTGTTTTAAAAGGGCTTGTACTCCTCTCCTTCCCTGAGGACAAGCAGTTGCAACACTTTGTGTCTGGAAACACAAATCAGAGGGAACACTTCGGGTTCTTACCGCACGCAGAGTGGTTTCCACGGCTTTCATACGCTTAACCATAAAATCTCTGTCCCTATTACAAGAGAAAACAAAAACAAGTGAATAAATTCTAGAACTGAAGGTCTATTGATATGGAAATTAATTTTTTGGTACTTCATAACTGCCATGTCTCAATAAGTTGCATCTCTCTATAAAATGATTACTTGGAAATAGAGAGAACAATGGTTTCTTCAATAAACAGAGTGTAAAGGATTCAGCAAAGAGACACTTTCAAATCAGTAAGATAACTGCAAGCAAAATGCCCATCCTGCTTCAGCCCTCAGATGCTGGAGCACTATTAGGGGATAACTGCAGCAAACACAGGATCTACTATTTTGAACGGAGAGTTTTCCTTTTAGAAGACTACCCCTGAATTTCAAAGGGCGACGGATGTGCTTTTGCCTTCCAGCATGACATGAGCCAGGGCTAAGCCCCTGCCCATGAAGGTAAGAATTGATGCTGGTCTGGTTTAAGAGGTGTCCCCAGGGTCCCAGTGCTCACTTCTCTGCTCTGATCAGGGCACGCTCTGCATTTCGGGCACTCTCCTGCAGCCGACGCCTGTCCTGCTCCACGGGGCTGCGACCCCTCCTTTGGGGATCCAAAACTCGCACTCTTCTCATCTCTGACGCTGTCTCTGGGAGACTCTGAAAGCAGAGAGAAAGCAGAGGGACTTGTCAGCCCAAACAGGGACCTTCAGTTTATGCCATTGCCTGTTAACCAAGGTGGAAAACAAACTGATGGTGAAGTAGATTGGAACCATTGCAACCTAAGGTTTTGTGAATTCTCTAGCAGAAGCACTACTGAGTCAGGACCCCCTGGTTTGTAGTATATTGCCTGTGTACAAATATGCTTTGGGAAAAGAAGTGATTGCAGGCGCTCCCACAGTGCCATTTGCTTTCACAGTCTCAGTATGTCTTGACAACAGCCTGAAACAAACATCTGAGACATCCAAGCCAGTTTAGGTACCACAAGCATTTTACCTGCAGTGGCTCAGCCTGGATTACAAAGCCTCAAAGTCAGGTTTAACATCACTTTGTTACAGTGCAAATGACTTGTTCTAAGGAGAAAACCTTTCCTGATCGATGAGAAAGGAATGCCTTTTTCAGTTGCATGAGGTCAAAATGTTTAGCAGGGGATGACCAAAAATGCTTGAGGAAGCCATTGAGCCATCTGTGCTTTCAAGTTATTGTGAATTAAAAGAGCTTCTTAATTTGAACACTGTTCTTGAATAATGCCACGAAATAGCACCTCTTCCAGAACAGACATCCTGTGTTCCAAGTCACTCAGTTTCAAAGTGAAACCAAACAAAACTCTTCAAGTGTGTGCAACAGTATTAATAAAAGCAAACAAATAAAGAATGGAAATTATTTTTCATGCAAAACATGTGGCTACAAATGCATAAAGAGGAAAATGAACAAAAGGAAGAAAATTGTCTACCCCCTTCACCTGAAATGCACTCATGGACAGAAAGGCTGCTGAGGGAAAACACCCCTTTCTAACAAGCCCAGAAATTCCAAACTCCACCTGAATTTAATGAATTTAGGTGGGTGTGTTTAGCAAAGGACATTACACTTTCTCTACACAGAATGTACATACATAGATTTCAGTGAAACAGCTGGTGAAAATAAACATGCCAAACCTTCCCATCAGAAAACCTTCTCCCATGAGAACTCATTAAGAACATATAACCTTGTCCAGTTGAGTTTTTAAAAAAAAAAATAAATAAAAATCAATGTTACGAGCTAGGAAGAGGAAGGAGAAAGGGGGCTCTATTCTCTGCTTGGAATATTCTCTGCTTGGAAGTGTCTGGGTTGGGACACACTGACGGGTGGACCAACGAGGCTTCAGGACCAACACTGGGCACAGCCACGGGAGACGCTGCCTGTCCTGGGACACAACTGGCTCAGTGACACTGTGCCCCCGTGGAGCATGACTAAGGATCCTTGTCCACTCACTCTCCCAGACAGCCCAAATGGGAGCTCAGGTCTGAACGCAACCAAGGCAGAGTAAGAAGCAGCTCAGGGAACCTCCAGCACGCTCAAGCCACACAGGCTTCTTCCCTTCCAAGAAGGACTGAAGGCACGGTTCCATGAGCATGACAGGGATCAAAGGGACAAGCCATCCAATGGCATCAATCCCACAAGCACCACATCCATCACTCGCTCTAGGGTGGCTTCAAGTGGTTAAGGAACCTTTCCACTGTCTCTCTCCTTCCTGTCAGACAGTGCTCTGACAGGTCAGTGAACCCATGGTGTTTGACTAAATCAACCTAGGACAGCCAAGACTCAGGCCAGTTTGGTGCATATGTCCAACTGAGAAGGCAGAAGAGGGTTTTTCCCCTGCCATAAACTTACCCCTTCAAGGAAACAGTCCCCCTAAACTTTGCATTGACTATCCCAGCATGTAACTCCTGGTCAAAGGCACAGTAAAATGTCTATCATAACACGCACCAATAGCCATGAAGAGTTTAAACTGCTGCATTTGTGTTTTATGAGCTTCTCAGGAACATCCTAATTGAACACCCACATTCCAGCCGACTGTACTCTGTTGAAATGAAATCTATAAATCCCTTGAGGGTGTCTAAGTCACAAGAATATTTTCAACAAAGGCAAGAAAACCTGAGTTGTTGAAGGCCAAACATGCAATCCACACACAGTATCTCCTTCTACAAAGGAGAAAGGAACTCCAGTGGGAAGGAGATATTTCTAAGTACATCGGACTTCTAGTCTTGGGACATTTACAAGGTGAGTGTTCTGGAAAACTCTCTCAGGAGTAGATTGATTTTATACTTATTTTTCAAAGAAACACAGAGCAAGAAATGGGTGAAAAGGAAGTTCTCTTATGAGCAAGACGATCTTTAAATCAAATATACTTACATGCTGAAACTGATCTTGCTGGCTCTGGGCTCTTTCAGCCTCTCTTTTCATCATATGCAAATTCCATTTGTAGTCTGCAAGTTGCAGGCGCAGTGAGCAGCACTCTGCCTCAGCTACATGAAGTTTTCGTGTATATTCAAGCACCACCTGCTGCAGGGATGCTACATTTCTCTGTTAGCAAAGAGAAACAAATCAATGTGCTATAAAATGTGCTCTTTTAGCAAGGAAAGAAATCACAGCTGAGACCCAAGAAAATTAAGACGAAGCTGCCATTTTGTCCTCTGTCTCTAAAAGAGAGACACAAGTGCAAAAATGTCAACCTGTTTCACCTACTAAAAGTTACTGGAAATTCTGTTTGCATGGAAGCACCATTTTCACATAAGGACCACAATAAAAGACAGAACATGAGACAGAGTTTATCCTTCCACTCTGCTTAAACAGGAGGTTATCTTTACTGAAAGAAAGGATGGTAAACATGAGAATGCAGAAAAGCAACAAAAAACAACCTTGACTTTTAGTTAAAGCCCTAAGCAAATTTGTACTTATAAGCAAATATAATTTGGATAGAAGTTGAAAAATACATTTCACTTGGATACACTAAATCTCCTCTAAAAATCCTTTCACAGTGAAAGGAAAGATCCATTCACACCCTAACGCTTCCGGACATTGCAAATGCACTTCTGATTGTCCCTATTGTTGACTTCCTTGGGATGGACTCAACCAACCCGAGACAAAACTGAGGGTCCTACCAAGAGAGCCCCCTGTGCCACCCCCGCTGTGAACCCCCTGTCTGCAGGAAGCAGCACCGTAAATGTGCTCACCGTGATGGGCAGTCTGTCAGTCAGCCCAGCCTGCAGCGCCTGGGTGTTTACTCTGGCCAGCCCACGAGCCAGCCTCTGCATCAAGGAGTCCCTCTCCAGGCAAGTGATGCTCCTGGGCTGGTTTGGTGGAACCGTCCCCAGCATTACGTTCAGCATGTCCATCAGTCTTGCAAAGCTGTTCCTGGCTGCACTGATGATTGAGCTTGTGGGAGGCCGGGAGTTTGGATCTTGAAGGAGCAACCACAAAATAGAAACATCAAGTAGGTTTTTAGTTTCAGTTTCTACCACTGTAATACTTGGTTCTTTTTCAATTCTACAGGATGAACACTGTAAATTATTCTGAAACACAGAAGTTGGAACCGGAAACACAGTTCAGTCTTTGCTTTGAAAGGATGTAAATTCGAGTGACTGAAAGTCACGCGAGCAAAGAAGAAAGCACCTGAAACTGAATCAAAACACACTTGATCCCATGGCAGTGTTCTGGACCCAGCTTACTCTTTAGCCTTCTGGCAAATTTATCACCTTCTCTCTGTCCTGCTACTTCCCGTTATTCACATAAATTATCCCTCCTTGAATAGCCCTTATTCTGGGACAGAAATGTTGGGCTTCAAAACTACAAGTTAACAAAGAACCAGGGATGACAACAGTGCACATGGACCAAGGGAGCTTCTATCAGTTCTCACTGCAAATAAACCCTCCAAGCACTCTCCAGCCTTCTGCCTTCGTGTACTGAATGGATAAAATGTCACCAATTCAATAAAATCAATCTGTTCCAACAGGACAGCTCTTCAGAGATACAAGCCAGAATAGCCTAGATAAAATCCTGAAAGTGGAAGACATGTGACCACTCTGATTTCCTCCCCCCCTCAATATTTCTATTGCAAGAATATACTTTTAAAAGTACCTGGTGGGTTGAGGATAGTCTGCACTTCAGAGAGGGAACTGCTTATTGCAGAAAGGAGGTTACAGCTGGTTAACCAGCCAACTGTTTCAATGCACCGAGTTCTTTGGTCTGTATAACCTGTGAAACAGAATTGCAAATATCAATTTAAGTGAATCCCTTAGGGGTGGCACCCTACTGTCTGCAGCTCTTTCAGAAATTGACCAAAGTTAAGCACATAAGCCACCAACTAGTCAGGACAATTTAGACTGGATTAAACATGATTTCGAAACTAGTAAAGCAGAAAAGTAGGTGAATCTCTAGTTTGCCAAACCTTTTGGATACCATCTCCCTTTGTAGGGGGAAGCACAGACTGGTCTGGCAACACAAAGGGACAAGCAGACTACACAATCTCCACAGAAAATTTAGAAATCCTATCCTAATATTCTACCTGAATCAGAAACCAAGGTTTTGCCTTTTTTTTTCTTTTTAGTAGGAAATAAAGATTTTAAATGCTTCTTAAAACAAGAGGAAATAGCTTTCAAAAGATATATTGATGGTTAATCACCTGGGAACATTACAAGGTATTTACCACAGGGAAGATGCAGGAGCACCTAGTTCTGAAATCCATAACACAGATATCGAGGATATAAACAGTGTGAGTTCACGTGTGTGGCTGCAAGTTGACTTGCAATGCCTAACAGACTAAGCGTTTCCTTTTAGGGGAAAGTACATTTGTCGAGAGACCTAAAAATCCTAAATCCAGAAATGACGTTTGTCAAGATGTCATTAAATATGTGTCTACTCTCTGGTAATAATAATATTGCTCTTGCTTCTTCACCAGCCATGTAATTTGACAGAACACTTATCAAAAGAAGAAAACAATTAGCTTACGTGACACGTGACGGCTGCCATGACATTCTCCCACACAAACTTGAATTCTACTGCCTCCTTCTACGCCGCTTGTCCAGGTGAAAATGGTAGTCGAGTACCGGGCTAAAACTCTGAGCCTGTTGGCTGCCAAAACTGCAATCACGGCTCTTCGGAATACGTAAACCAGGGCTTTGCCTCTTCTCTGTCCTGGTCTGGCTTCACCTTGATCAGTTACCTCCTCAGCAGGGAGAGCATCAAGTGTATCCCTAATCTTTTGGTTGACTCCTTGGTAAGTGTTGAGCTGACTCTGGAGAAGGTCTCTTTGGGAAGACACAGCACGCAGTCGGCCGTAGAGAGGACAGAGGGCACCTGACAAGAGTCCACAGGCTGCCAGGAGAGATAAACACTCCTTCTCAACATTGGCTAAGGCATTTCTCAACGAAGCATTTTCACGGGTGAGATTCTCCTGAGCTTTTTCGAGGGCATTAATTTTTAACGTGGTTTTCTGTGCTGCCTCTTGGTGTTCCTGGGATAAGAGGAAAAAAATCCCAAACAAAAAAACCCAGAAAAAATGTTACTCAGATAATTTCTACTTAGACAAAAGCCAAAAGAAAATGATGTTCTCACATTCAAATATCATGCTAAAGTAAGAAAAATTGTTAGTAGTGATGATGAAAGTATCTCTTCAGGCAAACAGTTGGGGAATCAGCTATATGAGAGCAAATTAAAAGGGTGAGGAACATTCCCACCAAATGGATTCCTGATTCCTGACAACAACCCACTAGTGCTGTGACAGACCAGAGCAGGGCCAACAGCACCTGGTTGCCCACTACACAGTTTCACGAGGTGACTTAACAATGGGCAATTACATGCTCCAATTTCACAAACAACAGTGCTCTACAAGGCAGAAAGAAAGTTGGCGTAAGGAAGAGAAAAAAATTAAGGAAGACTCTGGAACACGGAACTAGACAGATTAAATACCCCATAGATACATTTTTCAGTGTGCTAAGACTTCCAATCCCCAAATCTGCATCAAATATGGCACTCCTTGGATGAAGTAAATTGCAGTAAGCCAAAAATAACAAGGCATATCTATTTCCTCTATTGCAGAGTGTTTTTAATGGAAACAGCTGTAAAGAATATGACTGCAAAGACAGAGAATAGTGGTTGGAGAATAACAGGGGGCATTTTAGATTGCAAATAACTTGTGTAATGAGCAGTGATGAGACTTTTACATTTTGGAACCACTGCTCACTGTAGTATCTCTGAAACAGAGTCCTTTGATGCTGTTGAAATCTACCACTGTAACTGGTAATTGGTGCTCAGGGTCAGAATGTGTACACCTACATGCACCCCCAGACACCACATGGCTGTTATTCTGCAGTTTTGCAGAGCATGACACTGGACAAGTAACTACAGCCCTATGTAATTCTTAAAGTAAGTAAAAATCCAGTAAGCATTCTTAAAAAAACCCCAAATCAGAAGTTCTCAGCCCCACACCTGTGCTGTTGCTCGAGCCTCCGCAATGCGACTTGAGTACTGCAGTTCAAGATGCCTTTTTTCTTTCTCACAGTTCTCTTCCTGGGCTTTCAGCCTCTCAGACATGGTTACAAAAGCCTCTTCATGGCTCAGCCGAAGGTCCCTCAGAGCATCAGTCTTCTCCTTGCAAATTCGTTCTAGGCGAGATATCTGCACGACAAGCATTTGAAAAGAAATTATTTTGCCTCCCTAAGTACCTTTTTGCTTTAACTCTATGTATTAAGTCAAGCACAGACTATTCCAGTATAAAGCCTAGATTGTAATCCCTTCAATACATTTATTAAAAGTAAAATTCTTTCACACACATTAATTATTTGAATATTCCAACAAAACCGAAACATATTGTGGAATAAAGGATTTTATTTGGTTTCAGTTTATATACATATTAAGCATGCCAGTCCTTTAGAGACTTGTGATGATTGCAAATAATAAAAAACAGTCTTTAATTTGTTGTTGTTTGTTTATTTCCTGGAAAGCCAAGACACAATTCCAGAAGAGGAGAAATGGCTGAAAGAGCTTTTCCCTTTCTATGCATATGGAACTCAATATCTGGGCTGCCAAGGCGTGGGACTCGACTGTAGGACTGGCCTCATCAGTGGAGCCAGAACACAAACTGAAGCCCTGCAGAGTGGCATGGCAGTCTCTGGAGCCAGCTGACTTGTTAGAGTAAGTCCTAAAAATGCAGGGATTTCTGGGCAGAAAGGCCACATAAGACCACTCACACTGAAATCACTCAGGAAAGTGCAGAGTTTTCCTCAAAAAAACACTGGTAAGTTTTATAAAAATAAGTATTTCCTATGGTGTTTCTGATTACAAACGTCATCATGGAAAAGTTACAATTAAACAAAAAAACCCACACTGGCATTCTTTAAAATAGTACCTCTGAATCATAAATGAGTATTTTAAAGATGCTGTCCCTGCAGTAAGTATATTTGGCTTTTGAATGATGGTAAAATATAAACTTGCTCTATGAGTGTAAATTACTAAGTTCCTTGAATTGCTTCATCAGTGTGATTAATTTTTTTACATCGGTCTAGTAATAATTATCGTTTTTTATATTATTGTGGGATGATAGCCCTGGAAGGGTGTTCCCAGGAACCTTTGTCAGATGTTAATGGGCTACACAAAAGGGACAAAGAAGCACAGTGGCTTCCCAAATATGCTCCCATAAACAGATTGGTAGGATTAGAAGGATGGAGTGTTATGGACATAGCACAGCCTCTCTTCACATATCCTGGGGAGACAAGGAAGCCAACCCTTTATGCCTATGTCACCTATCTATCACCCCAAACATAATTATTGACTCCAGTCACTCAAAATACCAAATAGTATAAAAAGAGACTGGACAGGAGCAAAAACCAGGGAGAAAGACCATCATCCCTGCTGGGGTAACCACTGAGCTGCCCTGTCTCCCCCCATGCCTTTGGACACTGAAGGAATGAACAGTAATTTACTCTGTTTTTTTCTTTTCCTCCTATACTTTATACCTTCCTTTATACCCTCATACCTTTAGGCTATGCCTGTTACTTTATATTTTATAGCTTATGCCTTATACCTTTTCACTTTTACCCCATAGCTACCTTTATTTACTAGTTTTACCTGGCTAACATCTTTATGTGACCCCCAGGTTACATATCTTACTTTATAAAGGTTGTGGTGTTCCTTTAAGATGTGTAGTTCCTTTTAACATGTTTGTGACTGGGAAGGAGCTATATTCTGTCTTTGTGCTTGGTGTTACAGAGAGTGTTGTGTGCAGTTCTTCTCTTTGCTTTGTGTATACCAAGAGGGTTTAGACTTTTGGTTTAGGTTGCTCTGCTGCTGGTTAGTAGTTTTCTGTTGTTAGATTAAGGATGTGGAAGGGGAGGATGTTGTTTGATGCTGTAGTGAGGCTTAGGTTGATGTGCTGTGTGTAGAGTGTGTTTTGTGCTGGTTTCTTTTGGGGTTTCTGTTATCAGTCATATACATTCGTGCAGCCAACATTATCACCAACAACACGAAACCCACAGTAAGTGTCACATCCTTGTATCAATAAAAATCATTTCGGGAACTGCTAGAGTTTATTCCAGTTTCTGGTACTAGCAGTGATATAACTTTTAAGAGAACCTGGTGGAAAAGGGTTTCTCTTGCTATTAAGTGTAGTTCTCATTGGATTATCAAAATTCCTGTTCAAACAGTGATTCTGTCTCAGTGAAGGGTCTCTTCAGGTGGGATGCAGACACACTGAGTTGGGCTTTAAAAAGCTCTGATATTCTGAGGACACTTATAAAAATATAGTAATACAAGTTCGGGTGGAACAAGAACTTTTTGTATTTCTGCCTTTCTTCTCCTTTTAACATGAAAATTACACATGATATCATAATTCTAATAATATATTGATTATTGAGCTAATATTGGATAGTGCTACTAGAGTGTCCTGGACAGAAAGTGGAGTTTAGACATTGCTTGACTATGTCATCATTGCTTGACTTCAGTCATCAAACTGAGCTGCAGACAGGCCATAATTAATAGTATTTAGTGACTAATGTCCAAACTAGTTTTGAAAGAAGACAAATATCAGTGCTCTTTAATGAGACTGCAATGTGGACAAATGTCACTGAATGTAACAGAGGTGCCTAAGGACACTTACCTTGTCTTGAGCACTCATGAAGTCTGAGAGCAGGGCATCAATACTGTTAAACAGGAGTGCACAAAGCTCTGCCTGAGAGAGACTCTCTATGGCCCCTTGTGGCTGCCTGGGAAGGACACGCCTTTCCACCAAATGCTGGCACAACCTACGGAGGCTGTCCACCTGCCCCTGCAAACACAGTGGAAAATTAACTGTGTGAGTTAAAGTAACCAGAGTTGTGTCTGAGCAATGTTAGAAGCACAAGAGATCCATCCCCTGTGTCATCATGGAAGCTGCACACAGCTGAGAACAAAGCCCACAAAGCTCATTCTCAGACCTTTATAAAATTCCTCAATCCCTTGTTAGCATTTGCAGTCATACATACTGAAGCCAGAGGAAGACCAAAGGTTTTATACCATCTCTCTCACTGGACACAGTCTATAAATGAAGTATAGAAATAAAGGCCAGTCCTGCAGGGGTCACAAACATGACCTGATACAGAAAGAACCTTCAAGCTTTCATAGATGCAATTCATTCAGCCATGTTCATACTTCCAGGTACATTCAAACTGTGCCCATTTCCAACACCTGCATGCAGAAAATTGTCTGACTGGCTTGGCACCACAACACAGTCACTCTACAGCCTTTCAAAAATTGCTTTGGTGTTTATCACATAGGGCTAAATAATGGCCAAAATAGGCTTACAGCCTCAGCAGTTAAATCCCACAAGACAGGTCTCGTTCATTTACACTGATTTGAGTCAGTAACATAATAAATCGATGCAAGTTAAAAAGAAACTTTCACAACAATAAAAGCTGTCCAAACTGAGTAACAAAGATCCCATTCAGGCACTCCTGCTTCTCAAAAATACAAAAAGTCTTCAGGAAAAACACAAAGCCATCCAAGGAAATAAGTATCTAATCCCATAGGGGACCACTAATAAAACTCCTCAGGAAAAATGTGGGATGTTTTTCCTGTTCAGGATGGTCTTGTGGTTTGAAACCCTTAAAGCAATTGTCTCTATGAATATGAGAGTTCTCTTAATGGAGACAATCTATTGTGGGGCTTTTTAACCTTCCAGTAACATCCTGTTGATTTTGAGTATGCACCATTTGATCTTGTTTCCATCACCAGAAACCTTGACCATGAACAGAATTTGGTGCTGCCTTCCTGTCAGGTGTAACACACGTGTCACTAAGGAGCACTGAACACAAAGGAAAACTCGTCTCACAGCAGGAGCTGCCAAGGGCTTAAGGGTTCCAGTGGCAAATTGTGGCATTGTGTTTTGTAGTCACGAACAACAAGAATTGCTGTCTGTAGTTAGGGCAGACAGTCGCTTTTATCTCTGTGTTCCTCTTGTGCCTGATCAAATGACTTCTTGAGGTTAAGTAGGCCAGCAAATGTCTTTTAGCACATTGCTGTTTGCATGGACGAAGCTGTTCTTCTCCCAGAAGTAAAAGGGGATTTTGATTCTATTTTTCCCCACTTTGTTCATTGCCAATCCGTGTGAGCAGTGGAAAACACCAAGGCAATGCATGGAAAGACTCCATCAGCTGAGCAGAAGACACCAGCCAAGCTGAAGCCCCTCTGAGGGAGGTCTCTGCCCCTGCTCACTGCTTATCACAATGCCTGCCAGCAGCAGGGAACAGACCACATTTACCTTCCACACTCAGAGCTCCGAGAGAGAGAAGGGACACATTTCCAAGCCAGTACCAAAAAAGGTTTACATTGCTCAGTATAGAAATATTGCAAATGCTGCCACACAATGACGGGAGAGAAGATTTTCTAGAGGGGCAGGGGGAGGAGGAAGGAACCCTCTGCTTTGCCACCTTAAACCAAGCAAATTTCAAGAGATTTTTAATAGCCAAATGCTTGCACTAAAGCCAAACAGTTGTGTGAAATAGAAATAAACGAGTCTAAAAGGGTAGCTAACAAAACTTGACAAAAAAGTTTGGGTAGAAAGAACATTATCTATGAGGAATCATAATCCATATCTACAAAATGCCTTCCTCGTTAGGGATGCAAACACAATTTACTCACATCCATACTTTTAAAATAACTGTTTTCTGCAAGTAACTCTTAGTTAAACACCTGCCATATCACTTAAAATACATTCTCCAATGAGCTTCTCCAAGGTATCAGCTATATTTACTCATGTTTAAAAAAAACAAAATTAACATAAATAAAATCACAATGGCAGGGTTCTTCCACAGCACAGCAAAGGCAGATTAATTTCACAGTATGTTTTAAAAAGCCTAAAGAGTGAGTGCCACAGGCCTTTTGTCTTACCAGAGAACGTTCCTCCTGTAACGCCCTGGAGCTGCCTGTGGGAATGCCTTGTCTCCCAGAGAGCTCCAAAACAGTCTTCTTTTCCTCAGCCATCTCTGGCACTTGCCTGCTTGATGGGAAATGCCCTCTTTGGTATCTGCAAAGTTTCCACATTAGAACATTTTTATCAAAATTCCTTGTGTCAGGCATACTGTAGACTTTTGAAAGATAACCAATGGCTATGGCACAGATCACATTAGCACATCGTGTGGCTTCTGAAGGTGCTGGCCTTTTTCATTAAATGAAGAAACATATATTGCCTCTGAAGAAGATTTTCATGACGTGGTTCTGTCCTTCTCAGTTACCAAGCCTTATGTTAGATCCCCAGTCATGAATTCAATTGATTATTTGGCCTCTAAATTACATCTGAGAAACAGAAAACACGGACCAGCTTCTACACAAACCAGCCAATTTCTCAACAGCAGGCAGAAAGATGGTCACCAAACTCCATGTCTTTTTTTCTCTAGTCTTCTCTGACAAAGTCTACTGAACATAGAAAAGCCCCGTGTTTCACTTGAGGATGCTGAATTTGGCTGGTCCAACCTCAAAGATGAACCTTGGAATATCAGACCTTGGAAGAACAGAAGAAACAATGCAGGAACAAGCACTGGAGGACCATTAGTCCAAGGAAACTTTTAGGAATGAAGGGAAGAGAGAGAGTCTAATTATAACATGAATTTTCCCATATTTTCTGGACAAGTCAAATATGGAAACTTGCCAGAATGAGGGGAAGAAATATACACACACAAAAAGAAAGCCCCACACAACCCCAATAGTCTGTATTCTCTCTAAGAAGTTACATACTAAAAAAGCTCACACAGTGCAGAACAGCTTGTTACATAAAACTCGATCCAACACTAAATAGCCAAACAAGGCTATTTAGAACACAAAGCAGCTTTCTTAAAACAAAACAACAAAACCCCAATAAAATGCCAAATCAATGGCACAGGCCTTCTCCAGTTCAAGGAAAACCAAATAGCTTGGTATGAGGTCAGTGTTGCCTGTGTTGCTGCCATGGAACTCCTGCTCAAAGCAAAAATCACCAGGCAGGAGGAGACTACGGGTTAACTAACTAAGGTTATGTCATTATCACAGAGAATCTTGAAATGCACTGATCAGGTTTCCCAGCTGGGAAGACCACATCCTTCCTGAAGCATCCCCTTAGATGGCTGCCATAATGTATTTCATACATTTTCACCAATTTTTATCATAAAAATTCTTTCATCCATAACCATGAATCTGGAATGGCTCCCTCAGGCCACAAACTTCCTTCCTTGTAGGAAAGCCACTTTCTTTGGTTCTCCACTACTCCTTGTGTGCATAAGGCAATGTAAGTACCTATGTATACAGACCCATATTATCCCAGGCTGAAAGAGAGGTCAAGTCTCTGTATTTTCTAACCTGTTCTACTACCTTGAGTCTCCTCCCATACCCCCTCTGTGCACCACCCACTTTTAATCTTCTTAAACTCCTCTTCCCCCAAAGTACACCAGAGACCATCCTTTATTTCTCCTGTTCCTCAGCTCTCCATCTTCCACCATCGTTCTCCTTTGTGACTGTTTCTCACCCCAAGATAATTGATTCAGCCAAGGAAGAAGACTCAGTGCCGTGCATTCTACATCTGCCAAGGCTCCAAAACTCCTCTGTTACCACAGGCACAGCATATTGTGCTGAGCAGGAAAGGTGTCCCAAGTAACTTCATCTGCTCTCTCACACTTTACCTCTATTTTTTTGGATTTTTTTTTAGCAATTTAATATGTCTACATTTATTCAACAGCTGAAAAGAAAGATTACCCACTCTATCTGATTCACAACATCTTGACAGGAGCCTTAGAGACTCATCTAGCTCACTGTAGTGGAAAACAGTGTTCTCAGAACAATACAAGTGGATATAGAGAACCCATCTGTTCTAAATCTCTCAGATATGTTTTCCTACGCTCCTCCCAAACACCACAAGAGCCTGGACCCCACCCTAATTAGTTTCAATGTTTTAGCTTTGGCAAATAACCTGTAACAGATCAGTTATTATTTGTACCCATGTACAATACCCAGGGTTATTAGCATGGACCTGTTATTAATGGATGGCCAGGTTGTGAACCTTGGCCTTGGCTTGGCAAATTGCATTCCATTGTTTGGTTTTCTACTGAATGAAATTAGAGGGAATGGAAATGAGGAGTGGGACCCAAGCTGTCTGCTGCCATTTAACAGTGGCTTTCAAGGGAAACTTACACATTTATTCCTCTCTCACGTGCACTTGCTGACTCTCTGAAATCTCTTTGACTCTCTGAAACTCTTGCTGGGCTGCCTTTCCTTGCGCTCAAAGCACCTTCACGTTCTCGAATTCTTAGCTACCAAGTGATAAGAAAGCAATTAAAGCAAATTAGGAAACACTATCAAGGTCTTTTCAGTGATGTTCTCTGGTCTGTTTTGCTTTACAGCTAAGTAAATTCCATAAATTCTAGATGGAAGCATACACACAGAAAGCATTGAACATGTGTTAAAATGCAGTAATACACAGAGTTCAAGACAGAGACAAACAGATCTGCTGACCAAAAGCACCTGTTGTTCTCCTTTGCATCTTCCTGTTTTCAGTTATAAACAACATGGAAATTTTCCAGGGGAATTTCATTTTTTGAGTGGACTCATGAAAGTGTGGCATTAACAAGAAAGGCTGCACTTCCACTCCGAACAAAGCACACATGGACTTGTTCGTGGAGTTAACCAAGGAAGAAAACCTTCCAGTTATTCACCCAGAAGAGATAAGCCCCCAACTTCAGGGAATGGTCCCCTCCCAGTTCCTTTGCAGGTTGCTTATCAAACCTACTAGGTCTACCAAAACTGGGTCTGTCAAAAGGCTTAACCTTTGTCTCATCTCACAAGTTTTATTGCTTAACACACCTCATCAGAAACAGACCCTGCACAAATCCTCCCCCCACACTCCCACATTGCCAACAATATTTCCACATTATAGAAACCCTTTCCCATCTGCTGTTCAAACACCAGTCTCAGTCAAACTCACAGGACAAGCAGCATCCACCTGGGAAATCCCCCTCATGTGAAGGAGATGTTGGACATTTTGTTAATGAGGCACGTGGCATTCCAAGCCTGGCTGGGAGGTTCCATCCCTCAAAACATGAAGTTGTTCAGGGTGTCAGTGCTGGCTGAGACTGACAGCAATGGTCACAAAGCCTTACTTGAAGCTCTCTCACGAGGCACTCCTAATTTGTTCTGGTTTTAATTGCTAGAACTTCAAGTAAAATCATACATTTTTTACAAACAGCCCCACAGACTAAATGATTTTACTTTCTGCTATTCTGAAAAGGATTTTCATCTGTTGAGAAACTGAATTACTTTAAAAATTATCTCCATGAACGATGAAGTTTGCAGTACAATCAAATAACTGAGCTGCCCCTCACTTCAATTTCTGCCCTCAGAACTTGAATCAAGCTACAGGTTGGGATAGTTACTGATTTTGGTAATCTCAGCAGGTCTGTGCAGTCAGTGCTGCAAAATCCCCACAGTCCATAGCCATGCAGACTAAGTTGAAGACAATCCTCTAGCTTTGCCTGTACAGCAAACCAGTGAACAGGTTTCTTCCCATCAGAGTGTAAAACAATTATCTTTACAGAAAAGAAAACAACTTCCACTCTCTCCAGACTGGAGAGATATCAAAAGTTTTGTCCCTTTGGCTTTGTCTCCCAGATATTAGCAAGAGTGAGCTGGGAAAAGTGAGATAAGTGACATATAGTTTGCTGTAGAATGCTTCAAATACTCAGGACTTGGACACGTTTTACACTGGAAATGTAATTAACCTTAGCAGACTAAGATTGTCATGAATACATCAAGCTTGTCAAACAAGTCAACATGCCCCGTAGGACTTCAGAACCTCGAAGTCTCTGAACTTTGCAGGCGTGGTGTGACTGTGGAAGGCATCGCAGCATCACCTGCACAAATCTGCTCATGGAAAACACGGCTGCTTTTCTAACAACAAAACAAACCCTGTGTGAAACAACACAATCTCACAAGCGTTCTAAGGAAAAACCCAGTGCTCCTGTGAAGGAGTATCATGCTCTGCCAAACCACAGGGTGATGCTGTTGTGCTTACCATGGGACCACAACCCTTTCACCCCGTACCGCAGGGCGTGCTAAGCACACCCAACAGAGCCCCTGCAAACCTCTGAGAAAGCAGAGAGCATTCCTTTCCTAGCATGTGAAATACTGAGTGTTTCCTGCTATGTGAAATGTGTTTTCGGGACACGTTTCGGTAGGTTGACTTTAATTCCAGCTCCTGAAATGCACCATTTCCAACCAGGATTTGCACCTGTGCTTAGAATTCCATTTCTCTGTGTCTATTAAGACCACAATTAAATCTATTTTATCTAGCTTTCCTTTCCTAACTCGGAATAACTAAAGGACATTTCAGCCAGGCCTGTAAATACACAACACAACAGACTGGAACACATTGGGAGTCATAATTTATTAACCCAGGTATTTCTGATATTTATGTGCCAAGTTTAAATGAATGAAGCTTTCGAGCAGCCACTCATGCAGTCATGTCCAGACTGAACATTTATGTCCATGTTTTTTACTTGCTGGAATGTTATGACTATAGATTACTGTAGAGTGATGGGCAGGGGAACAGCTACAAAAGCAAATGGTAAAATTGAATGTTTTTACTATTGAAAGCAGGATAGGGACTGATGTCCACTAGTGAGTCCCATTTTCCTTAGGAGTGAACAATTCTCTACATTTAAGACATTTACCACCCAAACACCTGGCCCTACAAATTGAAGCAAGGAATACTGGGACACACTAAGTCTAAATTTATAAAGATATATTCCTCAGAACTATTCTGCAGTATTTAGCTATTTGGGGCACTTTTCCCCTAAACCAGAAAGACCCCAAATCCCCACACACTTTGCACCAAGAAAGTTCCTGCTACCATTTTATGCAACTTTCCAGCTGTTAACACATCATACCTGAGCAGCCTTTTCTGGGTCGATTTTCATAACGATTTGATAGTAATCCTGTATAATTCTCTGCATCTCATCCTTCTCCTCTGCACATTTTTGCTTTTCTTCTTCCAGCTTCTGCAGAGCCATGTGATATGATCTGTCAGCCTCTGCCAATTTCTGCTGATATTGTTCAATGAGTGCTGTCATTTACAGAAAAAGAGAGAGAAGAAAAAGAGGAGTGGCACCACAAATCCTGGTCAGAACAAAAGGTATAATGCTCATCATTTCTATGGTGTATTGGGACATTCTGTGGAGCACTGGAACACTTCAGTACTGGAGAGCACCACCTTCACTGCAAAGAAACAATCCCATTTTGTGTTCCCACAGCATCTGTCACACAAGGACACAGGGATGCTTTGGAGATTTGGACACATTGCAACCCTTCTCCTCTTGGAAAAGAACACAGTCTTGAGTTAACTCTTTCAAGGGAGGCCTCTATAGCATGGAGAACTTAATTCAGGTTTCTGCAACATTTGGCCTGCCTAATTCCAAACGCCTATTTGATAGAGGTATTAGTCTGTACTCATTCATTTTGAGTGCAGTTCAAGTAACAGTAAATACAGACACCTGCCCCATGAAAAAGCCTGTAGGAAAACCTAAGGCAGGCTGGGCTAGTGAGCAAAGGCTCAGCTTTTCTGAGGGAACTCACTGCTGCTCAGGAGATTTAAATCTTCAGCCCAGCAGATGCCCAAGATAGGGAAATACTGAATATACTCTGCTGTGAAAACTTAAATGCCAAGGAAGCAGTTTTCCTTGGAACTTTGCTTTATTTCACAAACTGGCTTTTGGTTGAAAATAGTTTGTGGGGAACTAGTAGGGAACAAAATGGTTAGGTAAAAACTGTCCTTTCCACATACTACTGGCACAACACGTTACCTATCTATGAAGAAGAAACAAAGGTGATGAGAGGAAACCAGACGTGAGCAATGGAAAGCTAGAAGCATTTGAAAAGATGAAAGAAAAAGCAGTATGATGAAAACTCCTGGAAAAAAAAGTTGTTGGAAATCATGGGGGATAAAAGGCACAAGAATGGACTTTTTATTACTGTGAGTATTAGTATTAGTATTATTTTTTTGCCCTGAAATGGAAAAGGAAGAACTGCTGGACACAGTGGTAACAGGATGTGGAGACAGACACCACGATTAC
>JAWWEW010000082.1:1754668-1766095 GCA_035583185.1 Anabacerthia variegaticeps | reverse complement strand
GGGGAGAGATCAGAACAAAGGCTCTGGCTAGAGCTGTTAACATCAGGACATGCATATCCATTGTGTCCTTTGTTAAAACCTCTTTATCAACACTAAGGCGTTGGCTCCAAGCTTTGGAAGGAATTCCGACTGAGTTTTGAAACTATAACTTAGGGCTCTATTTTAGCTAATTTGTTTGGGTATAGAGCAAACTTCTAAAACCTTGTTATTACTTTGGTAGCCCTTTCTGAATTTAATTTATTGTCAATGCCTTCCTTTCACCTCTTTCTTCCCAGACCCAGCTTTGCTTTCAGACTCTTCTGAATGATGCAGTAGGAACAGAGGGTTGTAGTCAGTTCACAACTGTTCTCTGCTATTCCTTCCTCCTTGCACTTTTTACCTGCTCCAGTATGGGTCCCTCACACAGGATACAATCCTTTATGAACTGTTCCAGCTGTATTGGTTTGTGTAAGGAAAACCACTTTCAGTTCTGAAAGTCTAGTTACATAACCACAGCATGGGTCAGGTTGGAAGGGGCCATAATTGGTCACCTGGTCTGACCTCCCTGTTCATGTAGGGTCATTCTAGAGTACATCACACAGGATTATGTCCAGACCGTTCTTGAATATCTCCAGTGAGGGAGACTCCACAACTTCTTTGGACAATCAGTTCCAGTGCTTGGTCACCTGCACAGTAAAGAAGTTCTTCCTCATGTTCATGTGGAACTTCCTGTACATCAGTTTTGGCTTGTTGCCCAGAACTGGACACAGCAGTCCAGATGTGGCCTCACTGGGGCTCAGTAGAGGGCCAGAATCACCTCCCTCAACCTGCTGGCATTGCTTTTTCTAATGCACCCCAGGATACCATTGGCCTTCTTGGCCACATGGGCACACTGCTGGCTCATGGACAGCTTGTTGTTCACCAGGACCCCCAGATCTGTTTCTGCAGAGCTGCCTTCCAGCAGGTCACACCCAACCAGTACTGGTACATGGGGTTATTCTTCCCAGGTGCAGTACCCTGCATTTGCTTTTGTTGAATTTCAGACTGTTCTTCTCTGTCCATCTCTCCAACCTATTGAGGTCCTTCTGAAGGGCTGCATAGCACTCTGGGGTATCAGCCACTTCTCTCAACTTTGCGTCATCAGCAAACTTGCTGTGGAGGCACTCTGCCCCTTCATCCAAGTCATTGAGGAACAAGTTAAACAATACTGGACCCAGTATAGAACCTTGGGGGACACCACCAGTGACAGGCCTCCAGTTGTGCCCTGTGCCACTGATCATGAATCTCTGAGATCTGCTGTTCAGCCAGTTCTCAATCCACCTCATCATCCACTCATCCAGTCCATGCTTCCTGAGTTTGCCTATGAGTATGTTGTGAGAGACAGTGTTGAAAGCCTTGCTGAAGTCAAGGTAGACAATATCCACTGCTCTCTCCTCATTCATCCAGGTAGTTGTCTCATCATAGAAGGCAATCAGGTTGGTCAAGCATGATTTCCCTTTAATGAATCCGTGTTGACAGCTCTTAATTGCTGCCTTGTCCTCTGTGTGGACAGAGATTTCCTTCAGAATGAGGCACTCCATCACCTTTCCAGGGATTGAGGTGAGGCTGACTGGCCAGTAGTTCCTTGGGTCCTTCTTGCCCTTTTTGAAGACCGGGGTGTCATTTGCTATCTTCCAGTCCTCAGGCACCTGTCCTGATCACCAAGACCTTTCAAAGACAATTGTGAGCAGCCTTGCTATGGTGTCCATCAGCTCTCTCAGCACTCGTGGATACATCCCATCAGGGCCCATGGACTTGCGGATGTCAAGTTTGTTTAGGTGTTCTCTAACCCAATCCTCTTTGACCAAGGGAAGGTCTTCCAACATTCCTTTTTGCTGGTCTCCTGGGTCAGAAATCCCTGAGGGCTGGTCTTGTCAGTGAAGATGGCTGCAAAGGTGTTCAGTGCTTCTGCCTTCTCTGTGTCCTCTGTTACCATTTAGTATTGGGCCCATGCTATCCTTTGTTTTCCTTTGGTTATTGATGTATTTGAAGCAGCCCTTCTTGTTGTCCTTGACATCCTTGGCCAGATTTAATTCCAGATGGGCCTTGACCTTCTTCGTCTCACTTCTACTTACTCTGACAACCTCTGTCTATTTGTTCTGAGTGGCCTGACCCTGCTTATACCTCCCGTGTTTTCTGCTTGTACTTGAGTAATGACAGGAGTTCTTTATTCATCCATGCAGGTTTTTTGCCCCCTTTGCCCAATTTCTTGCTCATTGGGGTGCATTGTTCTTGAGCCTGTTAGTACAGTGTTTATTACTTTTTCAGAAGTCTTGGAGTCACTGGGGTTTAATACTTTGGAGTCAGAGTAGCATTATTCTTCCTATTTGTAGGACATTTCTTTGTGTAGGTTGAACAGCTGTCATGCTGTGTCTTGGGGTTTACTTCTAATCATCAATAACCTTGCTGTTCTCCCTCTCTCTGCTTTGAAGATGCATCTTACTTTCAGACTGAGAGAAGTAAATGTTCCCAAATATACAATGCAACACTTGTTTTTGTGGGTTCCTTATTTCCTGTGTACCTTAGCATAGCTTCCAGGAGGATCTGCTCCACAGTCATGTAAGGCACTGAGGTGAGACTGACTGGCCTGTAGTCTCCAGGGTCTTCCTTATTTCTGTTTTTAAAAATGGAGGTTATGTTTCCCCTTTTCCAGTTAGTGGGAACTTTACTGGACTGCCACGACTTCTCAAATATGATGGATAGTGGCTTAGTTGCTTCATCCACTAGCTCCCTCAGGACCTGTGGATGCATCTCATCAGGTCCCATGGACTTGTGCACCTGCAGGTTCCTTAGATGGTTTCAAACCTGATCATCTCCTGCAGTGGATGGTTATTTGTTCTCGCAGTCCCTGCCTTTGCCATCTGAGTTTTCATCCACCACTACCCCCAAGTCCTCTACATGGCTGCTCTCAATCCCTGTGTACCCCCCCTTGATATTGAGAGTTGTCCTGACCCAGATGCAGGACCTTGCACTTTGCCTTGTTGAACCTCATGAGATTCACATGGGTCCCCTTCTTGAGCTTGTCCTGGTCCCTCTGAATGGCATCCTTTGTGCCTTTTTGTTGTTCCTGGTGATAGTGCATTTTACAATGCCTGTGGTTAACTTATTATTGTATTACTTATTAATAAAATTTAAAACTCATGCCCGTTTCTGGAAACTTGTTTTTGCTCCCAAGTTCTTCAACCTTGCAGCAGGAGATTTGGTCTCATAAAACTGAAGTGAAACAAACCTCATCTGGTAACCTGAGCCGGTGGTTGGCAAGAGAAATAACCATAGTGCTGAACAGAGGGCTACATGCCAACGGGACCTCTATTAAGGCAATAAAACATGCTCTGGTGATAAAAGACTTTGCTCCATATGAATAGGGTTATTGATACTGAGGAGGTAGGTCTACTGGTGACAGTAACAACCATTTTCCTACCATCGTTTCAGCTTTTGTCTAGTGATTTATTCCATTGCAATCATATGGCAATCACTTTGAGTACTTTGCCTGATGATTAACGCAGTATGATTTCTGGCATAAAATTTATTTAATGTATACCAGGGGAGCTTTTTGTGACAAGTGGTTGTCAGGATAGTATCTGATGAATTTTGCTACTAATGTTATGTCAGAACAACTACAACTTTTATTTCATTTGAGACAAAGTTTGATGAAAAATGGGGGTTAGTTTTTACATGTGAGCTTTAGTTAAAGGGTATTGTCCCTGTTCTAGCTGCTAATCGGAAGCAACTTTGAAGACTTCATTATTAAAACTCACTGGCATAAAAGTGGGTGGATGCCTCCTTTATGCAGGTGTTATCTGTGTGGAGTAATAAATTGAACACTTTAATTCTGATTTAGGGGAATCTGTGCCATCTCCTTGTCTTGGGACCTTTTAGTTGCCCATTTCTGCACCTTACCAGTTTTTTCGTTTTTGGAATGTGTTTTAGTTGTGGGGAAAGGATCCTGTTAGGCAGCTCTTTTGGGAAATGGACCTTTACACTTAGGATTATCATTGCTTTCTAGCTCCCATGTTGCTGGTTGTGGCAGTGAACGCTTTTCGGTTTATTTATATTGAGGAGGAAGTACATTTGTAGTAGTTGGTAACATTTTCCCTTAGGTAGATTTTTTTTCATCTTTGTTTTGTGACAAAATTATCTACTACTCTCTTTGTCTTGATGGCTTGGTGAGCTCAAATCTGGTCACTACTGCGCTTGCACCCCTTCTTGTGAGGTTTGACCTCCATTGGTTCAGGTGGTTCCTGCTATAAATGTCCTATAACATGCAACTCAAATACCAGGTTACAACAGTTTAAAGGCATATCCATTACAATCTCTACTCTTGGTCCCTTTGTACCAGGCCATAGGGTTTAACGTTGCAATGAGCTCCTCCCCTTGCCTCTGCTCTGACTTGGATTTATTTACAGACTGCAGTCCTTTAGGAGTGTGCTGCAGTCTCCTTAGGGTATACCTGCTGCAGCACAGACTTATCCACAGCCACAGTTGCTTTGAGGTGCCCCTGTTCCAGTATGGCCTTTTCCATGGGCCACAATCCCTTCAGAGATGTACCTGCTCCAGTGTGGCCTTACCTACAGCAACAGTCCCTTCAGGAGTGTACCTGCTATGTTGTAGACTTATCCACAGCCACAGATGCTTCAAGGTGTACCTTCTCCAGTGTGGACTTCTTGGGCTGCAGTCCTTTCTGAGGCATACCTGCTGTGGCACAGACGTAACTATGGCCACAGATGCTTCAGTGTCCTGTTCCTATGAGTGTCGTTGTTGGGACGGACTCGATAAAAAGGAGGCGAAGATCCCGAATAGATAAAAGTGAAACTTCCCCTTTTATTTTTTCACACAGTTACTTTTATATATTTCCTAAGTGTACGTGCACTAACATTATTGGTGCTCATTACACACAAACAATCACCTATTGGCCACCGTTACAAACTACTGTCTCTGTACAAACTCGTCCAAGTTTCTTATCTTCTGCTTCTCCTGAGTTCTCTCAGTCTCTGCAAGCTGTTTATCTTTACGGGTACACAACAATCTGGCCAAGGTCAAATCCTCCTTGCTCTGTCAAGAAATCCACAGGCCTGGTGCAGTTTCCCACATGTGAGGACTCATCCACAGGTCACAGTCCCTTTGACTTGAGCTCACAGAGTTCCAGCATGTCCAGTACAGCAGCAAGGCCCTGGCCATCTGCCAGCCCATGTGCATGCATGGTCATTGCTGTTATCAAAATGTTTCCAGACACAGCAGAGTATGATGATAAGCAGCCACTAATGAGCACTACAATTTACAGTCAGGCAAGTGAGCCCATGGCAAGCTCAGGAGCCTGCTGATTAGTAGCTAAACATCACTAACAGCTATAAATTTGACCTAGCATGTTCCAGACAAATCTGTTATTATCTTAAACCCTTCAAGCCCCTCGTTGGGCACCAAAAATGCTTGTTGTGGTTTAACCCTGGTAGGCAGCTGAGCACACACAACTGCTCACTCACTGCTTGCTCACTCCCCTGGAGTGGGATGGGAGAGAGAATTTGAAGGTTTCCTTTTTCCATTTGCCATAGCTTACAACTAGCATTTAATTTTAAACAGACTGGTAATATAACAAATCAAAAAGGAGCTTGACCATGCTGCTTGGTTTGGGAGATGTTTAGTCAATTTCTTAATGCCTGTCACCTAAGGTCTGTGGTATCCAACAGGTTTACAATGTGGCATCAGTGCTTTTAACCTGATTTTTTTTTGTCACAGGCTCTCAACTAGATTATCTGATGCTGAACACTACTTTCCTTGGGGTTTAAAGACAAGTTCAAAGGGTTATATCTGTTCATCTTGAAAATATTAATTGTCAAGACAAAGGAATTCTTTAGTTAAACAATTGTGGAAATTACTCTGATAATTATTCATAGTAGTTATGTTTGTAGTGCCTTTGCTTTTTATTAATAGCATGCTTAAATATGGAAAAAACATATATCCAAGACTGGATAGTATTGTTGTCCTCAGAATTAGCAAAATAGTGTTGATGCTGAACTCTTCACACTTTCTAGAAAAATCTATAGAATATTAGAAAATAAAGTCAGTAAAGAGCTTGAGTTGTTCCTTAGGACTTACAGTTATAATATTGCATAAGAAAATGCTGTTTTCCTGTATAAGGCTTTTTGGGTATGAGCACTGAAAGTTCCTTGTTACCTCTGGAAGTTTGTCACTACTGAATCTTGTTCACAGTCTTAAATATGAACTACTGACTGGAGGCTCTCCTTGTTAACTTCTATAGCGAATTGTGAAACGGGGTTTGGATCTGTGAGGCTTTGTGTTAGTAGTAATAGGCATATGAACACAATACAATTAAAATCTTATAAGAGCAGGTAGTAATAGTAAAGATAATAAAAAGTTAACTGTAAGGAGTTCATGATGTTTGGAAAAAATCTGCTTTCAGAATGTAATGCTTACTGATCCAAAAGGATCTCACCTAAGAAATCTTATTTGTATGCATGAACTTGGTTACGAGTGAGTCCTTTAAACCTATACTTTCAATCCTTAATTATGGAGTGTATTTTATAGTTTGCTCATTATCTTTTAAAACAATAGGTGTAATCGTACAACTGAGTGTCCAGGAAAACTGAACAGGGACAGACTCTTTGGGTTGTGTTAAAGTTTGTATACAAACACATCTCCCTTGACTTTCCTCTGCGCTAATTTGAATATTAAAAAGTTTTTTAAAACAACTGATAAAAAATTAGTTTTTCGAAGAAAGATAACAAATCCACAGAAGTTCACAGAATGACCCATTTTTATCCTGCATAGAACTTGAATAAAAAGTGACAAATTTGACCAAAAGTGTTCATGACAAAGGCAATTGAAAAATAAGCTATTTTGACTCAAACTGCTTGATCGTTAAGGCTGAATATAGTACAAGGATACCAATATCCAATGTAAATATGTATTTTTTTTCTTTAAATTACTGGGAAAAAGTGTCTGAAACAAGGGCTATTTTGAGCTTTGTGGTTTGTAGTAGTATGCTTGGTGTATCACAGAATCTGGTTTGAAGCTCAAGAATGTTAGGTGTTGTACTGTTTGACTCTGAGGTCATCTGACTTGGCAACTACAGTGGCAGGGTAATTTGGTACTATGACAAAAAAGCGTTACTGTAAATGTAATTTTTTTCTAAATTATGTTTCTATTGACTTTTCCACAAATATCCCCTCTGTTCAACAACTTTGACAATGTTGTTACTGTTTTGGATTAATTTTAACTGGATCATATTACTTTTAATATTGTGTGTACATGACCTATATGGGTGTATACAGGTGATAACACTAGGTGTCCTGTATTTTCTAGATGATGGAACAGAGGGGAAAACTTGATCATTTTCTGTAGGGATAAAAGGGAAGTTAATAGAATACCTATTCTACTTAGTACTTCAGACAACAAACTTCAGGGTCTTAGTAGAGGGAAAATTACTGTTAATAAATGCAAACATGCTAGTGAAGTCAAGAAAAGTAAAAAAATAACCTTTATTTCTTGCTTTAACAGTTGTTACTCAGCCAAGCCCATCAGTTTCTCAACCTAGTACTTCACAGGGTGAAGAGAAAGTTTCTGAACTACCTAAACTAAAGAGGAACAGATGTTTCACATGCAGAAAGAAGGTTGGCCTTACGGGTATGATAGCACTTTGTCAATACTGAATAGATTTATATGATTAGTCGCCTCTTACTAGATTAAATATGTTGAAATCTGTAAGTATTAAACTTTTTCTCACTGTTTGAAAAAACCATAATGTGAGATCCCTTAATAAAGCTGATATTTTAAAATATTCATTTCACTTAATCTGTTACAGCAGATGCAAATACCTCCTTTGTACTGGCTAAGCCCTTAATTTATAGCTTTCATAAGTCTGAAGCTTCCTAGTGATGTTTCTTTTCCTTTTCTTTATACAGGATTTGATTGCCGATGTGGAAACTTATTTTGTGGACTTCACCGTTATTCTGACAAGCATAATTGTCCATATGATTACAAAGCAGAAGCTGCAGCAAAAATCAGGAAAGAGAATCCAGTTGTGGTGGCTGAAAAAGTCCAGAGAATATAAACTAGTCTACTTGTGAAAAGACTAACTTTTATTTGTTTTATTTTAATATACCCTAGAAAGGCATTAAAGAGCAGATGTATGGCCATTTTCTTTTGTTCTCTAAAGTTTTAATTTTAACTTTGTCTGTCTTAATGATATTTCAGAATGTTTGAGTGTTTGTTACAGGCAGAATTGGATAGATACAGTACTTGAAAACGTATATGCTCTTCTCAGAATATGATTGGATGGTCAGAACCTGCACAGGAATACACATGCACAGAAGACAGGCTCTAGTTCACATGTGCCAAACAGAAGTATACTTTGTGTTTGCAGCAGATCTGACTTTTTAGCTGTTCAAGTGTATATCACTAGCCAAAGACTGTGCCTGTTTGGGAGAAAGAGATGTCAGAAAGGCTGATGGTCTGCTATCCATTTAAAGTCCTATTCTACTTTTAGTTTCCACACTTCATTGCTTTCCAGCAGAATATAAGACACATAGAGGGCTCTACCACCCAGTAACATGAGTGTTGATACCATATTTAACAAAAAAGTAATTTAGCACAATATTGTGCCAAGATTGGCTTACAAAACAAAAGCTATGTGTGGGATTTTTAGACATACCACAGCAACTCTATCAAGTGACACATGCATCTGTGTAAGTTGCAGAAGTATTTGAGCAGTTTATTATTCATATGCTTCTTAAATTTAGTGTGTTCTGAGTTCAAAAGAATATTAGGAGCTTTTTTCAATTTTTTTAAAAAAGTTTTAAATGTAACAATTGTTGTGTATGGAAATCATACCCAACATGACTCCTGTAGACTTAAGCGGGAACTGGAACCACTCTTGGAGGGCTGCTTTATCATTTTTAATTGTATTTGGGTGTAGGACTGTAGTGTTCTTGGGTGTATTGCATGGGCTCCATTATTTACAGCTTTGTATAATAACTAGAAAGGGCAGTAGAGTTCACTGATGCTTGTCTGGTAATATCACTTCTGTGTTATAATGGAGGGAGATTTTGTGATGTATGAAACTTGTGGGTTTTTTTAATATAATCAAGTATAGTGTAGACTAGTGTTGTAATGCCTCTTCTCATGTGTAAATAGTTGTGTATGTGCACAAGATGCTACTTATGATTTTTATTGCAGTGTTCAATCTTAGTTTTTTAGTTCACTATTAAAAGCATCAAGCTTTTGCTTTGACTTTGTTCTTTCAATTTAGTTATCAGATATGCAAGCATGTACAGATAGTTCATACTTAGATATTGCACATAATCACACTATCCAGCATTTATGCTCTGTTGTATTATGTAAATAATAAAAATCATGTACAGAAGGAAATACCTTTTTGTGGTAGTTAATTGGTTTATTGCTGTAACTTAAAAGTGGCCCTGTAGAAGTTGGGGTAAAGAGCTAGTACTAGGTTTGTATAGATCTTTTTTTTTTAACCTGTCTAACCTACTCCTATTTCTTATTTTGACATACTGACTTTTTTAAGATGACTTGTTGAGGTCAGAGAAGCATGAACAACTGGAATACAGGTAACTACTTGATGACCAGACAAAGATATCAGCAAACAATGTGCTTAAAAGGGAATGAAGGAAATATTAGCAGTGAACTTTAAATGTTTGTGTTCTGTTTTGGTTTGGTTTTTTTCTTCTTTTGGTTACAGAAGTTGTTTTCAGTGGATCTGTTTTAATATAGCCAGTATACCAACTACATTGTTTTCTTAAAATCTTCATCAGAAGGCCTGGGCAGAGTTGTCAGGGTCTATATTCAAATACGAATGTCACATATGCCAGATGTACCATTCCCAAGGAGAAACAAAAGTACAGAGCACACAACACATGTTGACTTGAAAGAAGCTGTCTTCACTGCTGAATGATACATAATAATAGTTTATATCAGAAATGTATAATGTGCATCCCATCAGTCAGTTAGTACTTACACTCAAGAGATGTTATTACTGCTGCCACTATATATATGCTTCTGATAAGGGAACAAGGGCATGTTCTGAGCCTTCATGTGCCAGGATGAATTTAATTTTTTTATTTCTGGAACTGTTTTAAAGCATCAAAGTTATAATTTTTCCACCTTTTTGTATTTAAGTAAAATCAACTCAACTGCATCAGAAAAAGCTTGTTCACTTTGGGGGTAGGGTTTATTTGTTTTGTGAACGCACCTTGGAACTGGACATTTGAGGAGAATGCATCCAGATTTGTGATATTTTCAGGGTGAGAGCATTTTAGGAAGGATAACCATACTGATACTAGTACTTAATGATTCTCATGGACCCCTTTGCATTAATTTGTTTTTTCAATCTGGACAAAGGCTTGTTTAATTTAATTCAGTAGATCTGAGGAGGAAAGTATGGAATGAGAAATCTCTCATTGTTCAATAAAATCATTAACTGTATCATGTAAATTGTTGACAGGTGGGATATGAGCCTGTATTCAAAACTAACCTTTATTCTATTAATAATTCATATAGGATCTGTAATCATTCAAGAGCACTAATTCCATTGAGGCTCATTAAACTTTCAAAGAGGGGGAAATCTGGTAAATAAGAGTGGGTACTGACAAAGTGTGATAAAGGGATCTTTACATTTTGGTGCAAACAGTGTGATACATATCCCTTGGCAAAAAGAATATGAATATAGGTACAGAGCGTTTTGGATTTTGGTTGTTTGGTCCTTAAATCTAAAGTGACAAATGGTTATGACATGGTAACCCACCTAGTTGATCAAGGGAAGCTAGGTGATGTAATCTTTATAGATTTCAGTAAAGCTTTTGATACTGTCTCTCACAGGATCCTTCTGGACAAACACGTTGTGATGGCTGAGCAATTGGCTCATGGGTTGAGCACAGAGGGTAATAGTGAATGGGGAAACATCAGACTGGCAACCTGTCTCTAGTGGGGTTCCACAGGGCTCCATCTTGGGCCCTGTGCTCTTCAACATCTTCATCAATGACTTGGACACTGGACTGGAAGGGATACTAAAAAGTTTGCTGATGATACTAAATTGGGAGGAGCTGTTGACTCCCTCAAAGGCAGGGAGGCCCTGCAGAGAGACCTCGACAAATGAGCGGGCTAGGCAATTACCAACCATATGAAGTTTAACAAAGGCAAGCGCTGGATTCTACACCTGGGATGGTGCAACCCTGGATGTACGTACAGACTGGGGAATGAGAGGATGGAGAGCAGTGCTGCAGAAATGGGCCTGTGGGTCCTGGTTGATGGTGTGAGAAACAGAGCCTCACCCAAATGAATTTATTTTTTTATAAAAAAAGTTTATTATATGGTAAGAGCAATGCAGGCCTGGACACGAGGGGGGAGTCTTCGCTCCACCAACTCGTGTGTCAGGTA
>JAWWEW010000082.1:1744288-1754568 GCA_035583185.1 Anabacerthia variegaticeps | reverse complement strand
ATACACGTCCTCCTCCTCACCGCTTAGCCTTATACGTGCGACGGCTGTGGTGGTGGCGGTGGAGTTGCATGCCTAGGTGAGGCCTGGTGCCTTTTCTCAGCTCAGCGGTCCGGGGACGGCCGTTGCACCCTCAGCGGTCTGAGGCCCCGGGATGGGCCCACCGCCCTTGGCCGGTTCCCTATCCTGGTGTGAGCTTTTGTCCGATGGTGGGTGTCTCTCGGGGCCGCCCCTCCCCGCTGGGCCTGCTGCGGGGGGAAATGGGGGTGGTGGCGTGAGGGGAGGTGGCTCTGCCCTACTTATTCTGGCGGCCGCCTGAAAGAAGCTTCACCCTGCTCTAAGTTACCGCCCTTTCTCCCCCTCCCATATTCTCTCAGGGACTGCTGAATAGGCCGCGGTTGCGGGTAGCTCCTGCCCTGCTCCGGTCCAGATTCGTGTGGGGAAGCCCACCTGGTGGGTGTCGAGAGAGATGGCTTAATTTTATGCTCTTTTTCTGTTCCGGAGCGGAGGTTCTGCACCCCCTTCTCGTTTCTCATCTTGTTACGGCTGAAGGGTTCTCTCCTGAAAGTTTGTGCTTCTTCTGGTTCCTTGGGCATGGGGATGTGAAGAAAGGGGTGGGTGTAGTGGACCTCTCGGAGGAGAAGTGCGACTGGTTGAGGGAGGTGTATTTTTGGGCCTTTTTCTAATCTCGAGGCGGGCTAAAGGAGGGCTGGCAGCACGGGAAGGGAGCAAGTGGGTGAATAACTTGATTTGTGCCTCATGTAGGGCGTTATTTTCATGTTTTCTATCTCCTTCCTGAGTGCTCCCTCTCTGGTGCGGTAGGGCAGCTGTGTCACTGTCACAGCTACAGAATTCACTGACAATAACATATTGGCAGCAATGTTAGGTTACTCGAGGACATGTCAATGAATGAACTGTTATCTCTGTTAACCTTTTCTACCTAGTCCTTCCTCACCCATAACTGTGTGCTTGTTGAGAATTGAAAGTTAGCACAGGGCTTTACTATTGGATTGGCTTTTGTTGCATTTAAGAACAAAAAAAAGAAAGCTCTTCTATGTTTGCTGTTGTTGTTGAAGAATATTACAGCAGGAAGGTGAGCTGGTAGAAACCCTTCTGCAAGAAGCTGGATGTAGAAAGGGACCTTTGAGCTTGGTGTATGGATGTGCAGAGCCTTCTTGGTTACGTTCAAAGGAACACGCAGTCTTTGTGGAACAGAAACTTCAGGTTTGGTGTGGAGCTATGTAAGGGGAAGCTCATGAGGGCTGTCCCACTTTGTCTCTAGCTACCAAGCAGTAATTGGTCCTTAGTCATCTCAATTTGAGTAAATATTGAATGCTTATAATGCAGCAGCAGATCAAGGTGATAGCCTCTGGGGTGGTGGTGGCTGGTGAAATGGAGAGGCCATCCTGGTGTGAGAGCAGCTGTTTTCAAGAAGAGAAATTGGAGCTGGATGTTAGGGAAGGGAAGGAGAGGGGGAGCAGCGCTTGCCATTGAAACAGAGCCCTTCACAACAAATGGTAGCAATTCAGCCTTTTGAGGCTTTGCTTTTTTAATATTTACTAGGGCCTTTTAGTAATTCCCTTGGTTATATCACATTCTCTAGTGGAATTAGGGTACGGATTCCTATCTGGCTGACTTGGTATTTATACCTGGGCCTGATCTCTCTGTGGTGGTTTGACCTAACTTGTTTGAAGAATTTATTTTTAGCCTTACACTAGGTAACTTGAATGCAAGCAAGGCTAAATCACTTTGAAGCATTAATGATATTTGGGTCTCCTGGAGGATTACATTAAGAAACTGGATTAACTGGTGTTAACTAATTTTGTAGAAAGTGAGCCAGCTTCTGTGTTTATAACCACAACAATTTAAAGGAGGTAGGGAGGAGTGGGAATTGAGCAAGCTCTGTGGTAGTTGCAGTTTTATTAGTGTGTTGATTTTCTAAAAAGTGTTTCTAGTAATAAAACCAAAGAAATGTAAATTCAGAAATCCAGATTGTTTCACTTGCACTGTTTTGGCCAGTCCTCAAAAAAGCTCCTGGTGCCATGAGTTGTAAAAGGATTTGACAATTTGAGAGGACTTTGGAGTTACAGACTTGCCACTAAAATCTAAGGAAAAAACCCCAGCCAAAAAATCTTGTCTGTTATCAGACACATGTGGTTTGTTTTTTCTTTTTTCTTTTTTTCATTTTTTTTTTAGTTTTTCCCAATTTTTAAGCTATCCTTTTACAACTGAGGAGCAATTTTTTTGTGATTTATATTTCTTTCATGGACTTTTATGTAATGCTTTCCTTGTAGAATGCCATTTCTTTGGTATGTTTTACATTTGTTGCTGTTGTCCCCCTAGTGATAATGATTGTATCAGAATAGTATGCTGATTAATAGTGCTTGAGAAATGTACATATCATAGACTGTTAATAATTAGCATTGATAGTATTACTATTAATAGTAATGTTTACTTGCAATTTCAGTGATGTTTAGTACCAGTACTTGAATAGATACTTCATGAAAGACTAGGAATACAAATTTATATATTTTAATAATATTTTTATTTATCTTTGTTTCTTATTTGGTTAAAGCACATGAGCAGGACTCTGAAGACCTGTGTTCTGTGCCTGGGTTTGCAAAAGCCTTGTATGACTTTGGCAAAAGAGAAGCCAAGGGATTTGTCCCCTTTGTAAGATGACAGATTAAAGGAACTTGGTGTTGTATTTGTATACTTCAAAAGTATTGAATGGAAGGTGCTAGAGGAAATACAGTATTCACTTCAGTGTTGTTAT
Organism: Anabacerthia variegaticeps; assembly: GCA_035583185.1. Taxonomy (NCBI): domain Eukaryota; kingdom Metazoa; phylum Chordata; class Aves; order Passeriformes; family Furnariidae; genus Anabacerthia; species Anabacerthia variegaticeps. The sequence continues at coordinate 1,751,795 of JAWWEW010000082.1, read as the reverse complement.
TCTGCTGGAGTTTTTTGTTGAATTTGAGTTTGTTTTTTCTGATACAGCCTGCTCGTTTATAGCTCATTGTGTCCTCTTCACTTCTCAGGGAAGACCTAGTTTAGACTTGTACTGTTTTTCATATAACTTCCCTAATCAGGTTATGCTCATTAAAGTGGGAGCCAGGATGAAAGGTTGTGAAGTAGCTTCTTTGCAATTACCTCAGATTCATAATTTACAAAAATAAAATGTTTCGCTCTGATGTGAAAGTCCATGTTCTTTAATTTTGGCCATCTAAACTGGGAGTTTGTTGAAACTCCCCGTCTACCTGGAGCCTCCTGCAGGCTGTTTCACAGTTGTGGTACTCTCAACCCTTTCCTCCCCACTACTTCGCAATGCTGCAAAGAGTAAACAGTGACTAAAGACGGATTAGAGGTGATACAGTCTTGGTGCCTAAGATCTCATGGCTTTCTCAGCTTGCTTTTACTATAGCATAATTATTTTGCTGAGCGTATTGTTTTATTTATGTTCCCTCTAGGCTAAAGCTTGTAAGATAGCTTATGTGAGCAACTTTGCTCAGCTCCTTTGGAGTTGTTTCTACTCTCAGTTGTCTTTAAATTTTATTTTTTTTTTTGTCCAGCTGTCATTGTGAAAGCTGCAAGTTATCGTGGCTTCTTTTGAAGGTAAATTTGCCAAGCTTTTTCTCCCCTCCCTCTCCAGCTTCTTAAATCAGACTTCCAATAGATGAGCTTGGAGGAGTTCTTAACCTGGCTGAGTGTAGCATTTTGTATTAAAAATGATGAAAACATTTTACATATTGAGAGAGCTCTGATCTTTCTCAAGACTTAAGATTTGCCTGAAGTAGTATTTCTATTGTGGACTTTATGGTTGGGGTGTTTTTTTGCTTTATCATACAGGAGCCACTGTTTATTACAGATCTGCATAAGATACAGATTAAACAGAATTTGTGTTACAGGGTCATTCAGTATTTGAATCCAAAGTTAAATGGAGAAAACGCAATTATTCTCTTTACCTCCAGATTTAAATTATTAGGTTGTACTTTCTTTAACCTGGTTCGGGGGGGGAGGGAAGTCCCATCTTAATCTGTTAGGCAGCCCTGTGGTTGAAGGTGTAAAATTTAAATTCAGCAGCCATGATCATATTCCTAAAAGAATTTAATGGTTAGCTGTAGAGAGAGGAAGTTTTTTTTCCAATTTTACTGTGTGTGGTGTGGACTTCATCTAGAACATTTCAGTTGTATTTCTTATGACTAAAATACTGTTCCTGGAAGTAGGATGATGTTTTTAGAGACCATATAGAGATTGCTTTTGAGCAAAGAAAATGAATCATTATTTTTTACTGTATTTTTAAGTGTTTTGAGGATGGTACATATAATAATATAGAATGAAGCATATGGCTTCTGAAGACATTTTTGTTTCCTGTTTCTATTTGATTTTAAATATTAACTGAATGATGTTTTTTTTAATGATAAACACTGTGCCCATTGCCTCTGGTCCTGTCACTGGGTACTACTGAAAAGGGCCTGGCTCTGTCTTTGTGCCTTCCCTTCAGGTATTTATATGCATTGAGACATCTTCCTCAAAGCTTTCTTCTTCTCTAGGTTAAACTACTTGACATAATCAAATCTGTGGTCTTTCAGACAAACTCAAGGCCATATGCTCTTACATGCCTTTGAGAAGGAGGTGGATTAAGGATTGAATTTAGTCTAGTAGTGGTGGTAACAGTAGTTCTTGACTCTTGATAGGTGGAGGGGTGGGTGGGCTTGGGATATGTGTTTAAAGTGCTGTGAAAATGCAATAAGATGAATATTTCAAATAATTTCTGTTCTTGCAAATAAGGAGTAATTGGCTGTCTTTGTTTAGCTGAACTGGAGGTTACAATTCAGCAGTTCTGTGAGGAAAGAAACAGGTTTTGATTGTCTGATAGTGATAAAATTGCCTAAGTCGTGTATGTTCTGTCCTGGAATTATATGGATTGTAAATGATGGTTTAATGTACATAAAGCATTTAGGGGAATTTAGAGTGAGGTGCAGTATGATCTCTAAAGCTGATACCTATAATATTTTAATATTGTTGCTAGAATTGAACACTGTAGTTAGCAAAGTGTATATTCCAGATGCAGTCTCAGAATTCTGAGAGCGAGGTGCTGCAATTAATATAAATAAGCTGAGACATGAAGACTACAAGTCCTATTTCTTTCAAAATGAATAACTTGATCTTGCAGCAGAGTGCTTGGTCTTTTAGGTTGATGGTAAAATAGGTTACTAATATCTTCTTGGCATGTTTTAGAAAATAGGCTTTCTACTAAGGCATTTTAACGTTGCATTGCACAGTATATAAAGTCAGCATATGTCTGTAGAATCAAGGGCTGTTGGTTTAGTGCAGAATACAAAAATGTATTTAAAGGAAATGTAAGCTTTAAGAAAATGAGTGAATAAATTTCTGTGAAAAAATTTCTTAATGGTCTATCAATAGGAAGGAAGCTTTGAAGAAAAACTGTTTGTTAATTCAGATTTTTTGAACTTAAAAAAAAAAGGTTCTTTGCACATTCTTTGGTTTTATTATAAGCTAGTCTGGCTTGGAAAGAAATGGTAGAGGAGACAGAAAACACATGACAGCCAAACAACATATAAGTGCAGCCTAAGGGTGATTCACCCCTACTTCCATTGGAAAGAAAATAAATACTGTGATAAAAATTTGGGCAGTTTGACATCATATGTAACTTGTCTCTGGTATCTTCTTGAAAAAAGCAAAATGAAATTTATCTACCACTTTCTGGTTAGTTTCTTATTCTTTTTAATGTTAAACACACAAGAACAGCTTGGATGACTTTTTGATAAAATTGAGTGGAGGACACTTTATTTACCTGCTCCTTTTTAGCATGTCGTATGTTTGAAATGGTAAAGATTATTAATCCTTCATCTCTTTTGGATAGTTTGGTATCAATTTGGTGTAGATTGGGTAGACCTAGCCTCATGGAAAATTCTAGAGCAACATAAGAATAAGCAAATTTACGCATGACACCAAGTTGAGAAGTTGTGATCATGAGAAAAATAATGCTCAAAATAAAGTAGGAAAACCTGGGGTAAAATCAAGTTTTCTGACTGAAGCAGGTCAAGATGAGGGTTTTTTTTATCAAAGGAAACTAATAAAACTTACCTTGTTTAAAGCTAGAGAAAATGCTAACAATGTTTGTGACCACAGAAGGAGCAATCCAGAATTGGCAGAGAAATAAGTGATCTCTTAGGGCTTTCAGTTCTTGGTACTGTTTCTATGGTGACAGCTTATGGTTGTGCAGTATTAGATATGAGCTGAAACTTGATTTTAATGGAATAAACTGTTTGGGTTCTACCTGCACTATGGATTGAACTTTGAATATACAACCAGGTCCCAAACGTGAACTAAAACTCTTGTCATGATATTTTGTCCCAAACTCTGCTCAGCCATCCTTCACTTGTGTGTGACTTAAGGGAGACTGTGTTCTGGCTGCGGAGGGTGATTATTTTTATCCCTGAAAAACCTGTGTTTTTTCCTTAGCTACAATAAACCTTTCCTTTTGTGAAGAACTAGTTAATGTTTTTTACAGGCCTCTTAGTTAATGTGGTTTATAATTCAGTCTGAGTATTTGTTGCAGGGGATGTCCAGGCTGTAGTTCTGCTAGCTGCTGCTTTGTTGGAAGCTGTAGATACTGTAGCGCCCTTTCAGTGGATGCTACTAAGGAAACCTTAGGAGGGAAAATATCAAGGGCTTTACCTTTTCTATTTTCCTTCATTGATTGTTCCAAACCCAGGGAAACGGGTATGAAGAGATTTGCAATACTGATGGTTCTTCGCCACTGAATGTGTAGCTGTGATGGAATAAACAGCGAGTATACTGTGTACTGATTTGGCTACTGTTTTCTTTTATCTCTTTAGGCTAGAAAATAAGAGAACAGAGTACTTGGAAATGGCAATGTTCCTTTCTTCCTGTAGTAAGAGGAAGTAGAGTGTTGCATGGCTGTGCAAGTACCAGGGACCACCTCTGAGCCACTGTGGTCTCTGTATTTTCTCTGACCCAAGATACTGAGTCAGTTGATGGTTCAGGACAGCATATGGTGTGCTCAGTGATGGGAATACATTTTCTCTTCTACTTTGGTAGCTTTTAGAGAGGATTTGCATAGGAAAAGCCTTTTCTATGACAGAGGACAAGAAATTAGGTCCTTCTATCAAAGATGACAGGAACATGTATTTAATTTTTCCTTCAGGTCTTAGAATATCAGACAGGCAAGAAGTTTTCTTAAAATATTCCTCCACAAAGAAACATACTTTAAAAATGTACTTGCTGTTGCCCCTTCCTCACACAATCCCCATGATGGCTGTCTCTCAAAGAGAATTCCTATTTTCTATATATTATATTTCTATGTTGACCAGTTCAGCCTTCTCTTTGTTTTTTTTATTTTTTTCTTCTTTGTCTATTTCATGGCAATAACTGTGGTCTGGTCTGTGTTATGGTCTAATAAGATCCTCTAGTTCTGATGGTCCTGAGAAAGGTGCTTAGATAGAAAATAACATGTAGTTAGTCTAACTTTGTTACTTAGTTTCATTACAGTCAATGGTAAGCACTGGTAACTAGTGCATCTTGCAGCTCCTTGCAAACGTGAGGCTTATAATTAGAGCAGGAAACAGAATTTTATTCTTTCTGCATGTGAAAGTTTAGCTGGTTGCTATCTAAAATAGTGATGTTCTTGCAGAAAGGCATCAAAAGATGAGAATAGTGACTTTGTAGATATTGATGTCTGAAACATAAGGTTAAGTCCTCTGAATCTTCTAGGACATTCACTGCTTTTTGATTGCCCAGAATCAGGACAAATCAGGAGTGTTGTCTTCTGACATCAGCAGAGCTGAGTGGGTTTTGCTAACCAGGTCTTTAGCAGTCTAAAGATTGCCTTGGTTATGTGAAAGATAAAGCCCTAGGTGGTAGTTGGCTAGGCTTCTCCAGTTTTGGTGCAACTGTCCTTATTTTTTTATTTTTTTAAATATCAGTGAAAGTTGAATTTGGGGAAATTGAGATTCCTCCTTCAGAAATTTCTGTATGAATAAGGGCACTTGGTGCTTCTGAAGTTTGAGTATTTATAAAGAAATTGAGGGCAATTCTGTTGGATGTTTACTGGGTATAGCTGGCAGATTTTGATTAAAGCAAGGATAATGTATACAAAAATGTAAAACACATCTGTTAGGTAGAGACACTGGGATAATAGCAAAGATAGATACTGTGAGATTAGAAGATTTTATTTTTTAAATAATCCTATTCATATTGCTTAACTTTCATGATTGAAACTTGCTCTACTAGTGGAAAACATGCACTGTTCAGTCCCCGTTCCACATCATGCTTTTGATAGGGGCTCTGGATGTGTGACTAGCCTTTGCTGAACTCCCATCTTTTGATGGTGAGCACTTCCTTTCTCTTCCAAACCAATGCTATCTTTTCTTGATTTGTAAGACCTATTTGTATATTTCTGTCTTCCTTTGTATAACATTAGCTTAGGAATAGTAATCCTTGAAACTTCTTTTGCTGGTAATAAAAAATTATTAATTTCTGTGGATGGGGGAATGTTCAATGCTAATTATAGGTTGACTTGACAGAATAATAATTTCAGGTAACAACTCAGTGGGTTTTAAGAAGTGTTCATACTTTTTTTATTCACTACGCTTTGCAAACACAACTGGAAATGTGTATGTTAGTTTATATGTTTGTGTTGGTGCTCTGGCCGCTCTCAGCCATCCTCTTTTCTTGGTAAAATGTGAAAGCATACCGATAGTATGGTGTAAAGCAAAATACAGGCAGGTATTCCCCCAAAGAACAGTAAGCAGTGGAAAGGATTCAAAAGGGTTATTTCAGAGGTGAGGTTGCTGAAAACTTATAGATCCTAATTGGTACTGTATGGGCAGCACTGGGCCTCAGAGCAAAAAGCAGAGGCAAGGCTTTCATTCATTTCTTGGGCTTTGTCATCGCTTCCCCCTCCTTGGCTTCCCCATTGGCTGCCAAGGCCTTGCAGCACATCTGTGAGCATTGTCTCTCTTGTGCCTGGGGAGTAACCTTCTGTGGAATGCATGCAGAGAAACATCCCAAAACTGTGTCTAGGAAAGATGCCTCATTCCAGGCAGGAAAGCTTCCTTGGGGAAAACTGCCTCCTCAGTAGCAATATCTTCCAGAAAAGAGATATTTACCCCTACATATGGTTTCTCTCTCCTGTAGTGTTCTGTCAGTTATGCAGGTCTACTCCTGGCCATCATTATTGTTCCTATTTACCATGGAAAACTAAGATGAGACAGGAATCCTTCCAGGATCCATAAGCTCAGGTTTGGTGTTGGCTAGGGGCAGTACAGATACTGAGTAATCAGCAGTGCTCTTGAGGAACATCTGATTCTAGCAAACTTTTTCCCTTTCAAGCAGTAATAAAGGTGGTGAGATACTAGAGACAACAGCACTTGGGGAAAATGCATTGTATTGATGCTTTACAGACATGTTAGTTTTACTCCGCTCTTTTCTCATGCTTATGTCATGCTACAGCATAGCAATAAAATATAGACTTGTACATGTACAGTAGTCATGCCATCATGAGGCAGTGTCCTGCAGCTTTTTCCTAGCCCTGGCATTGTGAGAAATCCTTGACTAAATAACTTTTGTGATTATTCTTGTGGTTTAGGAATGGTATTCTCCACTTTAGTGCTCCCACTAAAACAGTGCTGCTGCTTGCTCCCCCTGTCCCCCCTGCAGGTGGCTAGAGAGGAGAATTGGAGGCACAAAAGGTAAAGATCATAGGTTGAGATAAGAACAATTTACTGGAAACAGCAATGAGATGAGAAAAGGAACAGTAACAGCAACAATATTAATAACAAAGGGTATAATAAATGAAATTATAATAGTATTATATAACAAAAGGATACAAAAGACAGAGTGATTCACATGGAAAAATGCTCACTGCAGAGCCTGTGACAATAAAAAATACAAGACTGCTCCCTCCACCATGTTTTCTCAACCATAAGGGACCCCTTCTCCTCAGAAGACAGTCCCTTACCCCCCACCCCTGGCAATGACCCAAGGTGGTATAGAATAGCCTCTGGGTCCTGGCCATGCTTCCTCCTGGCTACTGCAAAAAATTAACCCTGTCCTGGCTGGAACCATGCCATTATCCACACCATAATCTATACCATCCATGTCATTCCCTGACACCTTCCAACTATGTATGTACATGTATACACACAAGTACAGGTATCATTTCTGTAGTCAATGGTTGTCCCTCCAAGATGTCTGTTGAGTTCATTTAGTCCATGACTGTGGGTTCTATCCATCCTAGATGTCTTCCAGGGCTGGAGGACTGGTGTGCTGTCAACTGGTTGCAAGCTGCATCAGGAGCTGGTGTATCTGGAGCAGTCCATCCTCATTGTCCATGTGTGCTGGTTTAAAGGTAAACCAGCAGGAGAAATGGACCCACCACAAGAGAGATTATAAGTCAGAGTTACAATTTA
>JAWWEW010000082.1:1728791-1739607 GCA_035583185.1 Anabacerthia variegaticeps | reverse complement strand
GCATGTTCATACATCGGGTCTGCAGTAAAAACACTTTTCTACTTGTTTGCATATTTCCTTCTGCCCAGGTATACCACTTGTAGGTTGTACTTAGTTCCCTAAATTTGCAGATTGTACTTCCCAGTGTCATGGGACAGAAACCAGGCAGTTGACTGTGACTGTTTTGACCAGTTGAGAGATCTGTTTCCAGTTATCATAACTACTATAAACCATACTTGTCAATTAACCTTGTGTTAGATGTTGTAAACACAGGGGAAATAATAAATCTTTTGTTTCATAGTAATTTTAATGGCAGAGGATGAATGAGAATGATAGCTGACTGCTACAAATGGAATAGCACTGATGTGTGTGGGTCTGGTTTGAGTTTTCTTTTTACTTTGTTGCCATACAACCAAGGTATGTTTAAAGCAGGGTAATAGGTAGCTTTGTGAATAATTTCTTTTAGCATGAGGGAGAATTTAAAAATATTTGCTACAGAGGTGGTATTTAAAGGTAAGGATCATAATTTCTCTTATAAATGACAGGTAAGAAGTAGAGTGGGCATTTGCCATGACCTCATGTGTATGTGCGGGAAAGCAGTTTAATGATAGGCAAGAAAGGAACAGCCTAGTTTGTGAATGTGACTTCTTAGCATTCTGAGTGGGTATGAGAGTGGTTAAATTTCAGGCATCAAAACAAGACAGCAGGTATTAAAGAAATTTAAGGAGTCATACAGCTGGAGCTGGAATTTCAGCAGAGTAGCAGATAGAAAAGACTGTATGTTAAATAACTGGGAAAAGCTGTGAGATTTTGATGTTGTCTGGAAGTACAGATCTAGACAGATCCCAGTCAGCTGACAGAAATGCTTTTTATCCACTTCATTTTCCCCTTTACTGTAAAGATTTCAATAAACCCAATAATAGTGTATTAAAGCTGCTTTCTTGGGAGTCTCTGTATAGAGTTTGTGGTAAAGGCAGGAAGAGTTCAAGCTACTACATTTGTATATTATATGGGTATCAAATCAGTACCCTGCCTTAACTATTTTTTTCCTTTCAGATTTTCTATTTTGTACATACATTATTTTGTATATACTGTATATGATGACTTCAGTGTGCAGTGAACGTACCCGGGGCGCTCGGGACAAAATGCAAATTTCAACCTCTCAACCAACACAACCACAGAAGCAGGTAGTACAGGTACGTGTTACTGTATAATCTTCTTTGAGATGAAAGTGAGCATGCAATGATATGCATTTCTTCCGTAAGTCAGCAAAAACTAAGAAAAGATGGGGGGGATATCATGGTTTAATTTGGAAGAGTATGTTTGATATCTTGCTTTAATTGCTTAGTTATCCAGCACAGCATTAAGTTGTCCCTGTATTCTTGTCTCTGGAGAAGCTTTGTGTTCTTCAGCAACATTCCCCACAAGTGAGGAATTCTATGCCTATCCCTGTCAGTATTTCTGTCCTGTGACCTTAGTGTCTTTAGAGCTCAGCTCTTTCATATGCCAGCCTGATGATGCTAGAAGATTTTTGGTTAATAGAGGAATTTGAGTGGGTGGGAAAAGCTTTGTTAGATGCATGTCATGTTCTACAGCATGATTCAGCATATTTGCAAGTCACAAAATCCTAAACTTCTTGTGTCATTGTTTTTGGATAATAAACATACAATTTTATTATAAGATCTAGGCCTATTTCTGTCACTTTGTGTTTTGCACACTTCTCTTTTCTGGTAGTTTGAAGTTGTTAAAATTTCCTTCACTCTGTTATGCTGCAAAGATAATGTATCTTGTAAGGTTGAGTAAAGTTTTAGCTGTCTTAAAATGCTACCATTTTCTTAGTTGCAATTAAAACTTAATTATGCTCTTTTATAAGATACTATGATGTCACTTGTAACAATGGTGCCTTAAAAATGAAGAAGAAACACTGGGAAAAAATCTCAAATCAAATGTTTGTGACACTGATTTGGTATTTGTGTAGTAAGCACATCTTGTGGGGTTTTGTTGTTTTTTTTTTTTTTTTTCTTCTGAATCTTCAATTCTATCTGTGTGCAATCCACTGGCATAAATATTAGTAATATTGCACCTGATTCTGTTTCTAAGCTTTGTCCTTACACAGGAAAACTAAAGATATTGTTACTAATTTGATAGTGTTATAAAGTTTGTATATTTTTCTCTTATAACATGCACTTTAAAAAAAGTTGGTTTATGGAAAAAAAATTAATCTTAATGGTTTCCTGTTTCTGGTCAAATATCCTTTTATGTCTCTACAGAAATTACATTGAATGTTTTTACTCTGGATATCTTTAAAGGAAATCTCTTCACTAGCTAAAAAGTTGCTGTGGGCATGAGGAGGCTGAAGTCAGAGCGAGAAGATGGATCAAGAGGACTTAATTTCTGAAACCAGCAGACCTTTTATTTTTGCTCCCTTCTGGAGGGTGGCATCGGGGCTGGCATAGGGAATTCCAGAGCAGGCTCTCCTTTGTGTTACCAACTGACATAGGAAACTGTCAGCATGGCACTTTGAAAATATGAAGTAGGGCAGAGTACTTAACTCCATTATAAATGCTAATTGTCTTGGGACATTGACTCTGAGGGAAAAAAGTATCATTTCCCTCAAGGAACTGGGACAGCTGCAGCAACTTCTCAGCAAATAAGTAGCTGATGTTGTATGGTGGAGTAATTTTTAGACTCTTCTCAGGATTTACACTTGGCAGCCTCCTCTAGAGCTTGCATTTGTGGTAAACTCCAAATGCAAAGCAGTTTGAGACTGATGAAATCTGAACTCGTGAGGCACAGAATTTCATGTGGGTATCCTGTGAAGTGAGACTGCTCAGGGTGAATCCTTTCTGTCAAGAATTTCAGGGGATTATGTGGTCCCCTTCTCAATAATGAAGTCTTCTGCAGCACATCAACTCACACTTTGGGTCCTGGCTCTCTTCAGTATCAGCCTTCTCTAGCATGAGATAGTAGCCTCTTTTGTTTGAACAGAAATCAAATGAGGTTCAGGTTCATGTAGCATACAATTTTCTTTGGTGTTTTCATGGGAGTGCAGTTCAAGTAGGCTGCAGATGCTGCACTATGATGAGTGGCCTGTATGATGTGACATTAGTGTTTGGTTGTTTTTTTTTGTTGCTGTTTGTTTTTTTTTCCTCTGGGGCAGCCATAGCCTATTTGGATTTATGGCTCTACTGCATCCATCCATTTTAGTCTTTCAGCTTTGGGAGAAGTTGCTGGCATGGATTTGTTGTCCAGAAACGTTACAGAAACACCAAATATTTCATCAATAGCAAGATTCTTTAGCAGTTTTCTTTATTACTGAATACTGGTCTCTGAAAATAAGTGCAGCTGTTCATGAGTAGAATCTTGAGGCATGACTTGGTCTCTTTAAGTGCTTATAAAACTACAGAGTCAGGTGGCTGTTGTGAGAGTCGTGGAAGGTGATGTGAGCAGGGATCATCAGAGATATAGTTAATTTAGAAATACCATTGCTACTTTGTTATGATAAAACTCTATCTCTGGAGTGGTAGATACTAAATATAAGTAATATTGAAGTGTATGTTTCTGTGAGAAATTCTATTTTATTATATGGTTGTCTTCTCTATGTGGTGACCTTTAACTGTGGTTCAAACATGTTGAAATTGCTTCTACTCTAGCTAACTTTTTAACTATAAAATGGTAAAATGGGCATAGAGGAGATATTAATCCCTTCCCTGTAGCACCTCTGTGCTTATGTATGTTCTTTTTAAGAATCTTGAGAGAAAAGAAAAATATAGGGACACTCTCTAGTGACCAGTGACAGGACCTGAGGGAATGGCCTGAAGTTGTGTCAGGGGAGGTTTAGGTTGGATATTACAAAAAGGTTCTTCACCCAGAGGGTGGTTGGGCGCTGGAACAGGCTCCCCAGAGAAGTGGTCACAGCACCAAGCCTGTCTGAGTTCAAGAAGCGTTTGGACAATACTCTCAGGCACATGGTGGGATTGTTGGGGTGTCCTGTGTAGGGCCAGGAGTTGGACTTTGATGATCCTTGTGGGTCCCTTCCAACTCAGAATATTCTGGGATAACTAGGAGATACTTTAAAAAATATGGTTAACTTTTGTGAACTTTATTGGATATTTTTGTTTTTCAGGCAACAGCAGAACAGATTCGCCTTGCTCAGATGATCTATGATAAGAACGATGCAGATTTTGAAGATAAAGTAAAACAAGTATGTTTCTTATGGTACAGTTTTTTATGCCCTGCAACAAAACTGACTTGTGTTTTGGAGCTAGAGGATCTGTTTCTGATTTAGATGAAACTTCTTTCATAAGGACAGAAGTTTAACTAGGAAAAGGTGCTCTTATTACATTGTAAAGTCTGTTTTCAAGAAATTGTGTTGTAATATAGCTATGACTGTATAGTTACACTGGTGTATTTTTCTTTGGCCATTAAGCCAAAACTCATCTGTGCTGATCTCTTCCAGACTATATCTCTTTAGTATGGTCCTGATGCTTAAGGATTGTCAGAATAGAGAGTGCATTCAGCTTGTACACATGTACACACATGGGAAAAATGTCACCTATGTAAATTGAGTTTGCCAATATATTGTCTGTTTTTCAGGAAAAGTAAAAGTCATAGAATCATAGCTTAAGGGTAAATTTAGGTATTATTTAAAAAAAAAATAATCTGACCTCCCAAATGTGTGTATGCATTAAAATGATAAATTACACTTTGAAGATGAAATTTCATACCGTTTCCTCTACCATGGTTAGTTTTTCGAGTGTAGATGCTCAAACTCCCTTTACCCAGTTATGGCTGAGACCATTAATTCAAGCAGTATTGAGAATCTGTGTCTCTGTTCTGTGGATATTGGTGATTTTTGTCCTAGTGAACACATCACAACTCACAAAGAACTGAGGAGTACACCCAGGAGATAAGAATTAGCTTAAATGCATTCATGCAGCAGACAAGCAGATTTCTTGACTTTTTCTTTGTAAAACCTTCTCTGAAGCATTAAGTGCTTTTTGCTGTTATAAACTTGTTTTGTTGATGTGCTAGAAGTGAAGTCTTGTACTTCCTGAAGCCAAAGTACCCTCGTCAATAGTGCCTGTAGCTATGCTGGTGGGAAGGATAAGAATTAAGTTCTGCATAGGAAATCTCCAAGAATAAAGTTAAAGGGAAAAAATGTGAAAGAGTGCTTTCTTGATTATCATTTAATTTGTGTTTACCTTTATTTAGGATTTTAGTTTGCTCTGACACAGTAGCTATGCACTTTTTTGGAATCTGTGGTGATACTAACTCTTATTTTCTTATGAAGATGATTTGGATATTTTAACATGTCTGACTCTTACTGCCAGCTTATGGAAGTGACGGGGAAAAACCAGGATGAGTGCATAGTGGCACTACATGATTGTAATGGGGACATGAACAGAGCAATTAACATATTGCTGGAAGGAAGTTCAGACACGGTAAGGTTTTGCTTTCCTATTAAACCATTTTTTCTGTTTCTACTTCTTAGAAGTGATTGGGAAAGTCATAATTTGTGAGCTTTCAATTTTCATCTCCAAATTCTTTTGAAGAAAATGGAGACTGGGACAGCTTTTCTACTTCATACATACCTTAGAGTAGGCTGAACCTTGATAATGTTGTGGGTGTTTAGCTGGTCTCTTGCATAATCTTTTGGCTTTCATTTACATGCAACAATTTTAACTGCAGCAAAAATCATTGCTCTGTCAGACACAGGTCTGTTTTTTGCTGCAATGTTTGTAGAACCTCACAACCATGAGACCCGAGTCTAAGTGTTTGCCACAAAGGACAATCTTTATAAAGCTAAAAGGCAAGCAGAAATTTTAAGTTGTGCAACTTCTGTAGATGTGCATTGCCAGTATTGAAGTTGGAGGAGGTTTCCACATCTGAAAGTTGCATTGTCAATGCTACTAATAGCAGAAGAGGATACAAAAAGTATCCATTCACTGTTGCTCATTTGCATGACTTCATTGAAAACCAGAAAGAGGAGACTAAACAATGTGTATATACCAACAAATAATGTAGCTTAGAATGTTGCACTGAGCAATTTCCTATCTCAGGAGATACCAGGAAAATGTGCTGCAATTGAAGCTTTTGCTGGAGGGACTTCTTACAGTTTGTCCAAGACAGTACACTAGATTCCATCTCATCTAAATTGAGAAAGAAAACTGGACTTCCTTTCTTAATGCTGAATATTCAGTAGTTACTGTGATTTGTCAGGATGTGTAGTCTCTCTTATTGTTAATGAGGAAACCCACCCACACATACCTTAAATCTGGAACACATACTGTTCTGACTAAGGGGACTTTCTTTCCTATCCCCTTTTCATTTATCAGAGTTGAGGTTATCTAAAACACAGAAATATATGATACTGAGCAAACTGGCAAGTTTGGAATAGAAGAGAGCATCTCATCTTGATTAAATGTGTGTTGGTAGTATGCTGGTTTTGTGTCCTCTTGTATTTCTTGTATTTACCATTTTCTAGTTAAAAATAGTTTTCTGATTGATAGAGAATTTTAAATGCTTTCTTACTTCAGCAAATTTTTTCTAAGTGATCATGACATGGAAGAAACTTTCTGAACTCATCAATTAGAAGCAACATATCCATATGTTTTGCTTTTTTAATAAGTCCCTCTGAACCTACTGCACTTTGTAGACAAAATGCAACTCAAACAAATACAGAGAAATTGAAAGGCTCAAGAAGGAAGGAGTATTAATTAGAAGGGGTCCACATCAGAGCATGAATAAATTTATTCTTCTTTACGGAAATTTGTGGGCCTCCAACTTGAAGGATGTTATACTCCAGAACATTTTAACACTGGAATTGATGTAAGGTTGGAAGCAGAGGTGGTACTAGTTCTGAATGCATTCCCAAATCTCTTTTTCTAGTTTCACTCTGCTTTGATGCACTAGAAGGATTTTTTTACCTCATTTGGAACAAGATGTGTCTATCCAAATTGAGGAATTACAAAAACAAGGAGTGGTAGCTAGAATGTCTATTTATAATTTCTTTGGTACTCTGCCAAGTTTTGGGGTTTTTTTAATACTGTGATCTTTAAGGCTTTATGCTGTGTGACTGTTAGTCTTTGTGAAGACTTTTCACTTGCAACAGTTGTATCAGTCTGGCTTTGGATAGACAGAGACTTGTGGATGAGAGTAGAATAGGGCATGTTTCTTTGCTCAAGACTTCTATTCATTTAACTTCCTACAGGCATAAGGTCCATTTTATGCCTGACCATGTGTTACTTCGTAAACCTTTTAAGATAGAACAAAGGGGATCTTTCAGATTATTCTTCTTTCTATCTAAGATCAGGCCAGCAAGAAGGCTTCTGTTACATGTTTTTGAAGGTCAGACCCACAGTTGTCGTTTGGGTTGCCCCAGGCATCCTCAGCTGAAATTGTAATCAGTTAGCCCCCTTAAAAAAAGAGATGGCTTCTATAGTCTGTGATGGATTTCCATACCCAGAGATAGCATCATGCTGTATCTCAAAGGCCATGCCCAACTTTTTGAGGCTTTCCTCAAAATTATATTGTGGGAAAGCATGGATCAGATGCTTTCATAGACATCCTTCTGATCCTTCCCAAGTCATGTAGAAGCTTACTAAGGAGAGGCTGCTTCCTCTTCAGCTTTGCAGATTCATCCAGTTTTGGGTATTTCTTAAAATGTTTGAAGATCTTTTGGCAACATTCCCATCAGTGAAATAGTAGTGTATTCTGAACTATATAGACTTAGTTCTTCAGTTGTCAGTGCAGGTATTTTTTTTTCTCCTGTGAAATGTCTAAAGCTCTAAGAGTGTTTTAGTGCATAATACAGTTGCATAGTTACTGAGGGAAACAGTTTTCTGCCTCACAAATAATGTGGTATTGCTCAAATACATAGTTTTGTACTTCTAATCTGTGCTGTCTGCGCTTCACCTTGACCCTGAGATTAGTTCAGTTGGTTAGAGCACAGTGCTAATAATGCCAAGGCTGTGGGTTTGATCCTTGTATGGGCCATTCATTTAAGAGTTGGACTTGATGGTCCTTGTGGGTCCCTTCCAACTCAGAATATTCTGTGATTTTCTGAGATAGGACAGGACCTGAAAGTATTGATAACCAACCTTTTTTGTTGGATGAAGGTGCCTGTCAGAGGTTATGGCTTTATGTAGTGCTTCACAGTTGATGCCACCTTGTTTGTGTATGCAAATATACCACTCAAATACCTTACCTAGACTAAAGCCCCTTGAGATGGGGACACATACATAAACCTGTCTGCCATCTTAATGGTTTGCAAATAATACCTTTCTTCTTTCCTTTGCATCTAACAGCTTAATAGACTAACCATGCAATTGCATAATATATGAGTTGCTGTGCTATTCTTGGAGAGTGTTTTAGTTGTTTTATTTTCAACTTCTATAGAGCTGATATGATCTCTGAATTTATTTTAAAGATGGAGTATAATATTAAAGCTAAAGCTCCAGTCTTCCCAAGTTATTGTTTTGCCATTCTGTCTCTTGGTGCTTGAATTCTAGTACATTTGGATAATGGCCCCCCAGCCATGTACTTTCAGCAGTCAATGATGCTTATAAGCATTTTTTCATTTCCTTTGGAGAAAAGGATAGCTCTGTACATGCTCCCTTGCTAGATTTATGGAGGTAGTTGAGAGGGAAACTGTTGCTTGCTTTGCAGATTTTCTGTGTTGTGGTTGTATCTAGGCTTCCTTGAACTAGTAAAAGGCCATTATGGCCAGAAATATTTGGAATTCTCACATTCCATTAGAAAATCCAACTTTTAAAACTTGTTACTTTTTCATCTCTTTCCAGAAATACAGTTTATGTTTCCATTTGTGTCAGTGTAGTTTGCAAGGTATTACATATGTGATGTTATGCAAATAGCTGCTTTTTCCCATGAGCTGGAAGGGGGTGAAGTAGAAGTATGCACTGAGAACTGTCTCTTCCTTTTTGACTTTTGTATCTAATTCTATTCTGTCCAAATAGACTTCTTGGGAGACTGTAGGGGGAAAGAAGAAAAGCCTTGGAAAGGAAGGTTTGGAAAACAAAGAGAAACGAGGGGACAGAGAAATGAGCCATGGATGGGGAAGTTCCAACAGACGGGGAAGAGGAGGGAGCCGTGGCCGAGAGTGTACGTATAATGATTCACTTTTAAAGATTCAGAAACTTTTCTTGCAGCTGAAAAGCTGAAACTGGCTCAGTTAAGAGCAAATGCTTAATGGAGTAAAGTCTGTCTGAGCTATAGTTCAGAGCTGAAGGGATCATAACCTTTTTATGTAACAGGTATGCTCGATCTATGTGACTTGGTTTTGGGATGTGTTTATTCAGCGACACTCAATTTAAATTTCTGTCCTTTTTTGATTAATTGACCTTGTACAAATTGCTGTTAGAGAACTAAAAGCAATACACACACACACAATGAAAGGCTAACAATAAATTTCTACTTTCCAACAAGCAGTGAGGGACTCATGCCTCCAAGGAGCAGTATCTCATTACAGCAGCTGTCTGGTAGGCAGCAGCCATCATGAAGAAAGAGATAAGCTTCTCTTCCCGCTCTCTTTTATATCTAGGTTGATGTAATATGCTATGGAATACCTCTTTGGTCAGTGTAAATCAGGTGGCCTAGCCTATGTCTCCTCCCAGGAAGAGGAAATGCTACTCAGCTAAACAAACACACTACGATCTAAACAAACCCACTACAACAGCTGATACTCTTTTTTTTCTTTTAATGAAAAAATTATCTGGCTTTGATTAAATCTCCTTTTATGAGTGGAAGAACCTGAAGATGTTCTCATCTTTTTATAAGGGGAATGAAAAGACTGGGATCATTATTACTCTCTAGCATATGTTACTCATAAGACAACCAAAAATGAGTTTCTACAACACAGAAAGTTCTTTGTTGGTTGGAACATTTAAAGATTTTCTACAGCTTATACAGGTGCAATATTACATTGTACAAAAGCAAACTGATGTTTCCAAGGTAGGTAGCATCACATTAGATCATCATTGGATGCACATTGCTTTTTTTGCTTAAGTTTTATCAGCAGTATCAAAGCTATATACATTGCCTGTAAGGGCCATACAGAACACTGATAGATGAGCAGAGAAACCAGAATGAAAAAAATATGCCTAGCTTTTCACTTAAAAGCAGGAAAAATATTTATATTATTAGCCATTTCTTCTAATTAATTATTGGAATATCTTCAAATATTGTGCCAGTGAAGTCATTGTGAATCTCTGTAGAAAAATGTCAAAGATAGGAAAAAATAGTAATAAAACTTGCAGCTATGCTTAGAAAAATTGAAATCAGATCCATAAAAATGAAAGTGAGGGGCAAAATTTTTGCCAGAGCCAGATGCTGCTTGTGTTTTTGTAAACTGGAATTAAAGATTTTGTTCAGATTATTACCAAATCTTGATATCTCTTCCTGGTCCAAGCATTAATGGTTTTGTTGCTGCCATTAGGAAAAGTTGTGCAGTGCAAAATTTCAGCAGTGTTTTAAGTGGCTAGTCTTTTTTTTTCCCCCTCAAAGAGCCAGCCATCTTTTGGAGTACTTCCTCGTGAGTTTTCCATTAAATAGTTAAGGTGCAGTGCTTTTCTAATACCTCATCTTCACTCAGTTGTTATCCATCAGATTTAAATACAGAGGAGAGTTGAGTTTCTCTGGTTGTACAGGGATGTGGTATGGGCAGACAAGAGTTGGTGTTCTTGGTTATCCCTTATTCTTTCACTGTTGCCACCCAGCTTGTTATCGAGGAAGCATAGTATGAGGCAATTTTATTTCCTACCTCGTTAAACAGGTGAGGCCATAATTAATAGTATATGCTGCAAAACACTGCCTTTCT
>JAWWEW010000082.1:1691185-1704102 GCA_035583185.1 Anabacerthia variegaticeps | reverse complement strand
TGGAAAAACTGCTCAAAGACAGAATTTTATCTTTAAGCAGCAAAGGTATTTATTGGATACAACGTTGGAGAGCTCCCGATTCGCATTGGACAAAGTAGCTCTAAAGTTCCAGTGGAAAGTTACGGGTTTTATACAGGTTTTCGGGGGCGTTGCAACATTTTACATACATATTCATCAGGTCTAGACATCTAATTAGAATATTCATAGTAGGCGGGGTTTGGGCGGAGCCTGGGGTGAAGTCACCTTTTGGGGAGGTTTTTGATGGTTGTTCCTGTTTCTTCGGCCTCAAAGGGGTCATTTTCTCTCCTCTTCCTCAGTTGAACTTTTCACCTTTTCTCTACGTGTCCGGGCTTGCAAAGAAAACCTCCTGACTCAGTACCTCCTTATCTATGGATCAGTTAATCTTTGGGAACCTGTCTTCTCAGTTTAAAACAGCATATCTCTTAGGGCAAGGTACTGAGTCTCTTTCTAAATTAGTTTTTTTTTCTTTTTATGTCCTTGCCCTGTTTCGTCATCACTGAAGCCTACTCAGATGATTTTTCATCAACCCCTGTGTCAAGTGTGGAAGAAGACTGATACTGGAGGCCAGAGTGTGCTCCATTGGGCTCTGCTATAAGCCTTTTGAGAAGCAGTTTTCTAAACTTCATACAAACCAGTTTCCACTTAACCAGAGAAGACAATAACAGGCTCAGAGTTTAGGAGGGCTTATGAGTCTTGCCACTGTGAATGCCTTCAGTGTGGGAGAGTGGCCTTGAGTATATTAAGGGCTACCGAAAGGGAGCACTCTGGCCAATTTATGGTATCTTTCCAAGAAATTACCTTTGAAATGACTTGGTGCTATAGTGCAAACAGAAACACATCTTTTACTTTCACTCATTGGTTTTTCAAATAAGTTTATCAGAGAATAAGTTAGAAGAACACCTACTGAAAATTCCCCCTAGAAATACTGATACTGTTGTTTGCTATATGGTAGCAGAGAGCAAAGTGTGTTGTCACAAGTACTGCAGAAGCAATAAGGTTAACTAAAGAAAGAAGATAGAAAAGAAAGGCATGAGGAGACTGGACCAGAGGTAGAAAATTCACTGGTTAGTTATTAATGGATGCAACTGTAAGGCTTATGCCTGACTTGGACTTGTGTTTCACTTCTTAAGTGAGCTCAAATGTTTTGTGACCCTCTCTGTTAACTCAGGGTAACCTTCATATGCCTCCCCTATGGCAACCTCTGTTCTTTCTTGTAGGCATCTCGTCAGTCTTCAGTAGTGAAAGAATTCTGCCTAGGAATCTTGGTGTTGGTAAACAGATCCCCGTAAGAATATGAATGTGTCTACATGAGGGGTCTGCTGCTGAGGAAACAGATTTGTGGAAATTCAAAGTGTACTAGTTGACATGTGGAACTTCTGTTTGGATGCCAAGTGCATTGTTGCTGTTAGGCTGTGCACATGTCACTGAGAACCGCACTGAACTTCAGTAACACAACTTGAGGCATGCATGGAAAGTTGGAGAGCATGGTACGTAGAAGATGTGAGAAGGCATTTAGAAATGTTCCCTGTCCTTGTCAAATTAATGGTTCTTAGGGGTATGAACGAGTGAGTGTCAGTGTTGGGAGTTCCTGCAAAATCATTTGAATGGTGGAAATTAAGAGTAAACTAGTTAAGCGTGAATGTTCTTTTTGGGTGCTAAGTACCTTTTTGCTGCTAATCTTAATTTACTTTCAAGCAAAGGGAAATGGCACCATAACTGACAAAACAAAAATATCTCTTGTAATGTCCTATCCTTAAGGGGAAGTGAGCACCCAAGGTTTGTGAATGCTAGTGGTTGAAAGGAATGGCAAAAGTCAGAGGGTCTGCAAAAGCTCACAGAGTTTTATTAGTTAATTACACACTTGGCATGGAAATTGGTGTGTTAGTCCCTGACCTCCTATATAAGCCCATGGCAGTGGGTTTGGATAAAGGGGTAGGGGGAAAGGGAAGAGAGAAAGAGAGAGATGAATTAAAGAGGGAGAGAGAAAGAAAGAAATCACGAGTCCTGGCTCCAGTGTCGATCAGGCCGACAGTGTGTCCAGAGGTGCATACACAGAGCAAGTGCCCTGGGCCTTGTGGGATTACCTTTTTATAGATAAGTTTTCTCCACCCTGGACATAAGTTTCTCTCTTTCTATGCAAATTAGTTCTTATGCAGAGTCCATTCTTTCAGACCTTCCTGGAAATGGGTTGGAGGCTTCAGGGGTCTTGGGTGGTCTTGATCCCCCCTATAGTCCATGCCTACTTAATCTCATTCCTGTGCTTGCACTCTACTGTCTTGTGCTTATCTCCAGGAACTACAACAAGGACATTTGTCCCAGAAAAGTGCTGCCCTACCTCTGCATGGCCCCTTCTCCAGCCACATCTTGTTCTTTCTCAGTGTCTTATTCCCAACAATCTTTGGTTGGCTCCACAGCCATCTGGCTATCGGTGTTTGAGACATACACATTAGCCCCTTATCTTCTGGGCTTCTACATCTCTGTATATGACTGTAGGGAGTGTGTTTTATTTTAGTGTTTCTTCTTTAGACAGGCTGTAGAAATGTCAGAAGTCCCTGAGCCAAAATGACTTCTTGAAAAAGAGTAGGCTTTAAAATTGAATAATTTAGTTTTGTCCAAGTAGGAAACACTTTCAACCTTGTGATGGAAAGCATTTTGAAGGTTATTAGAGGATGCTGCAGCTAAGGTAGTAGTTTTAAAACAGAAGAGAGTGTTGGGAAGGAAGATGAAAACAGAAGTAGGAGGGAAGGAGCGGCAGACAAGATGTGGGCCTGGAAGCAGGTTGTACAAATTTGAGCTGTTGATTTGGCTTGTTGATCGCAAGTATTAGTTTTCAATTTTTTTCCCCCTTAACTTACGGTGCTGTTATGTTAGTTCAAATCAATAGACTCAGTAATAAATATGTTATCAATGTGGAGTTACTAAAAATGTGAATGAGGGCTATGTGTATGTTCGGAAACCCATAAAGCCTGCAGTGGGCTAGCAAAGGATTTCAGATAAGTGTATACAGAGAGAAGGGGCAGGATGGAAATCTCTCTTTATTCCTCATTACTCATTACCCAGTCCTATTTCTTCTTTAATCTTAAAAAAAATTAATTATCCCATACATGGAGAATTAATATCTTTCATCTGCAGTTACATTAAAAAGGAGATAACTGGGCAATTACCTGGAGAAACGAAGCCAATTTTGCATATTAAAATGTTTTCTAAAGACATCATGCAAATATAAACTCTGTGGAGTTTTGAATATTTGCTAAGTATTTCCTCTTTAAGCCAGTGGGAAATGATCAACATCAACATTTTCAATTAAAAATAAATACACTATTTGTTTCCAAAATGTACTTGCCCACATACGTGCTCTGAAAGCACTCTAGCACCTCTTGTCCTGAATTGTTGCAGATGCCAGAGGAATCGCAGTAGCCTGAATGAAAGGTGTTTCTAGGTGCACCATTGTGTGATCCTATAGAAAAGCTAGCTGGTTCTGTGGAGGTAAAATTTACTGTTGTTGGCTGAAATAAAAAAAAAAGAGAGTAAAGGGTGAATCTTGAATGGTTCATAATGTTTAAGTGTGATTGTATTTCAAAAAATTCAGCATTGGGTTTTCTACATCCTAATTTTTATAGAAGTAATGTACAACTGAAAGGTAAAGAGAAGGGACAGGTAGGAGGAAACAAAATAACTAGTCCTCATTCAAAAGGGAATAAACCTGAACAGCATGATTGATATTTTCATAAGGCATGCTGAATCTCTTAGCTTTTTTTGTAATGTACAAGTCTATGGGAGATCCTGAACCTCAAATCACAACAGTTCTTATAAATAAATTATGTTGAAGGTGGTCACTTCTCAAAGAAGGTTGCAAAAAATGGTATTATATTCTGGTAATTTAACAATACTTCTACTTTGATAGAGTTTCATAAATTTAACAGAAAAACTTCATTTGTTATTATCTTGCCTATGAGCAGTCCTAAATAACTCTGAAACTTAAGAACAACATGAAAGAAAAAATAAATTATAGTGTAACTGTCAAGGGGGAAGAAGGGAATTGTGTAGCTTAGAAGTTATAAGGAAGTTATTTTTTTGGGACTGCTGCAAAAGTCAGAAGGAACATTTTAGGAAACTTTCAAGTCATTCTAGAATGGGAATGTAATCCAGAAGGAAAGGATTATTACATAAGTTTGGGATAGACCAAAATAAAATTATTTTGGGGCTAATATCTATGGCTGATTATTCAAAAGAGAAAAAAAAAATCAAATAGTGTGACACAAAGTGAGGAATCGAAGAGAAATAGCTGTAGCATTACCAGAAATATGTAGTATACTTTTTATTGGCTTTATAAATTTCTAAAACTGGACTTGTTACTAAGGGAAACAGGAAAGAGTCACAGATAGTCATCTAGGTTGAATTGCTATGATAAGGATCCTTGAAAACATAAAACAAAACAGAGAATTCTTTGATTGTGATGCTTTGCATGGCTTGGGGGAAAGGTTGGGAAGAGGCTATATGGAGTTGCAATAATGTCAAGGTGGATTTTGGACTAAAAGGAAATTGTGCTTGTGGCAAGATCAGACTTAGAAACAAATCAATAGTAGGAAGGCATTAGCAAAATGGATTTAGTGCAGAGAAGAGCAGTGAAATAACTGAAACTGGAAGGACTGAGTGGGAAAGGTAGAGTGTTAATAAACAATAGTAATAAACTTAGCAGCTTGAGTAAACTAATAAAAGGATGATGGGTTGTGTTCAGTATTTAAAAAGAATAAGTTCACAGAACCATGGTCATAAGTAGGAGTAACAGATAAATGTTTAAATTGAATATCAGGAAACTGTCCCAAGTATTATTCTAAATAGGTTCAGTCTCCCAAAGGTGGTAGAAAGCAATGGATCCCCTACCCTCTCAACACCAGGCAGGAGGAGGGGACCTTAGCGACAGAGGAGAGTGGAAACAGGCTTCTGCTCAGGGTGGCAGGCAAATCCCCTCCTGACCTACCTTACCTCCCCAGATGCCCTTATACAATAGGTATGAGGCCCTGGAATCTGAGGACCAGAGAAACAAGAATGTGGATGAAGGTGGTTCTGGGATGGAGGGGTCACCTAGAGCATGGCAGCCTACCCCCCGCATCACAACCTGCTCATTTAAGAAAAAAAGAAAGGTAGTAGTCATTGGTGACTCCCTTTTGAGAGGAATTAAGGACCCATTATGCTGATCAGACCCAACCCATAGGGAGGTGTGCTGCCTTCCAGGAGCCCAGGTAAGAGACATCACCAAGAAACTTCCCAGCCCACTATTACCTGCTACTGGTTTTCCAGGTGGGCAGCTACAAAGTCCCAACAAAAAGGCTGCAGACAATCAAGAAGGACATCAGGGCCTTGGGACAGCTGGTCAAGGGATCTGGAGCACAAGTAGTGTTCTCTTCTGTCCTACCAGTTGAAGGGAATGATGGGGCAAGAAACAGGAAAACTGTGCAGATGAACACCTGGCTTTGAGACTGGTGCTACCAGCAGGACTTTGGGGTTTTTGATCATGGGTCAGTTTATACAACACTGAGCCTGCTGGCAACAGATGGGGTCCACCTGTCTCAAAGGGGAAAAAGGATCTTAGCTCAGGAGTGAGCAGGGCTTGTTGAGAGAGCTTTAAACTAGATTGGAAGGGAGATAGACAGGACAGGGACAGGCTCAACAGAGATAAGGTGTGGGAAGGGGGAGAACTATAGTGACCACCTTAGTATCAAAAGGAGGCTTAAGAGGGGATACCTTGAGCAAGCACAAGCAGCCAAAGATGTAACCATGGGGCATCCCCTTGCACCCCTACTGGGATGCTGACACACTCAAATGCTTCTATGAAGTGCCTGTACAGCAACACATGCAGTATGGGGAACAAACGGGGAACTAGAGATCTGTGTGCAGTCACAGGGCTTTGATCTCATTACAATTTTGGAGACATGGTGGGATAGCTCACATGACTGGAATGTTGGTCATGAAGGGCTACACACTGTTTAGGAGTGACAGACCAGGAAGGTGCGGTGGTGAAGCTACACTTGGAATGTATCGAGCTCTGTCTTGGGGTGGATGATGAGTGAGTCAAGAGCTTCTGGGTTAGGATAAAAGGGCAGACTAGTAAGGGTGGCATTGCTGTGGGTGTTTGCTAAAGGCCACCTGAACAGGAGGAGGAAGTGGATGAGACCTTCTACAGGCAGCTAGAAGCAGCCTCGCAGTCACAGGCCCTGGTTCTTGTGGGGGACTTTAACTACCCTGACATCTGCTGGAAAAGCAACACAGCAAAGCACAAGCAGTCCAGGAGGTTCCTGGAAAACATTGATGACAACTTCCTGTCACAGGCACTGGAGGATCCCACAAGGAATGGTGTGCTGCTCTGCCTCATACTAAGGCCTTGTAGGTAATGTGAAGGTTGGGGTCAGCCTTGGCTGCAGTGACCATGAGATTATGGAATTCAGTATTGGGTGAGGAGGAAGCAGGGCAGCAAGTAAGATCGCAACCATAGACTTCAGGAGTTCTAAATTTAGCCTCTTCAGGGATCTTCTTGGAAGAATCCCATGGGAACAGGCCCTGCAGGGAAGGGGAGTCCAAGAGAATTGGTTGGTATTTAAGGATCAATTCCTCCAGGCTCAAAAATGGTGCATCATGATCAGCAAGAAGTTGGGCAAAGGGGGCAGGAGACCTGCGTGGATGGACAAGGAACTCTTGCCATTACTCAAGCATAAGCAGGAAATATGCAAGAGATGGAAGTAGTGTCTGGCCACTTGGAATGAATATAGAGAGGTTGTCAGAGTAAATAGCAATGAGATGAGGAAGACCAAGGCCCATCTGGAATCTGGCCAAGGATGTCAAGGCCAGCAAGAAGGGCTTCTTCAAATACATCAATAAGAAAAGGAAAACTAAAGATAATGTGGGCCTGTTACTAAATCCAGGGAGGACCCTGGTAACAGAGGATGAAGAGAAGGCAGAGTTACTAAACGCTGCCTTTGCATCCATCTGCACTGACAAGACCAGCCCTCAGGAATTTCTGACGCGGGAAACCAGGGTAAAGGAATGTAGGAAGGAAGACTTTCGCTTGGTCAAGGAGGTATGGGTTGCAGAACACCTAGGCAAACTTGACATCCACGAGTCCATGGACCCTGACGGGGATGCACCCAAGAAGTGCTGTGAGAGCTGGTGGACACCATAGTGAGGCCACTCATGATCATCTTTGAAAGGTGGTGATGATAAGGAGGGGTGCCTGAGGATTGGAAGAAAGCAAATGTCACCCTGGTCTTCAAAAAGGGCAAGAAGGAGGACCCAGGGAACTACCGGCCAGTCAGCCTCATCTCAATCCCTGGAAAGGTGATGGAGCGCCTTGTTCTGGATGCCATTTCTACTCACATGGAAGACAAGAATGTTATTAGGAGCAATCAGCATGGATTCACTAAAGGTAAATCATGCTTGACCCAAATGATTGCCTTCTTCAATGAAACAAATACCAGGATGGATCAGGTTTTTGCATCTGTAGGATCATTTCCTGTAGGTTTCTTGTTTCTGCATGCTTTGGACTGCACACTGTGCATCAGTGTTTGCCAAATAAACTGCCACAAGTTATGGGAAGAAGCATTTTGCAGCTACAGTGAAAGCTTATTGATTCTTCTGCTGTTATATGAATTATCTATGTTTTAGGAGAAAATTGCTCTCTTTAGGGAAGGTATTGAGATTGTTTTGCCCTGAGGAGAGTTGAGACATTGGATAGGAGCCTCCAGAGGCATAACTTTGATCTTGAATTTGCATATGTTGAAAGTAGGGTTATGGACATTGGAGCAGGTGTTGTGGTCATGTTTTCTTCAAGCTCTATATGGATTTGTGCATGAAACTGGGAGATCCCATGGGAGGGTTGAGTAACCTCTCACTTTAATAGGAGTAAGTTCTTCCAGTGTTTGCGATTAATCGCTGGTTGCAGACATGTGTTCGTACAAATTATGTCTGGTACCATAGTGGTTAAGAAATACCTGAAATCAGAAATTAAAGAGGAAAAAAAATCCCTACCTCCCAAAATTGTAAATCTGCAAAACAGTTTTCTAGAGCTTCCCATGTGTCCAACCACTGTCTCCTTGCTTTGTGTTCCATTAATATTTAAAGCAGGATTGCTTATAAAGCAGTATGGTTGAAATATGACATTATGCTTTTAGCTTGTAACTGTTTTCTTTCCTTCCCCTAATTACAATAGGAGCATGGAAAAACTCAATAGAAGAATGGACTGCAGAAGATTGGAATGAAGATGTAAGTGTGCCTTGTTAGATAGACCAATTGATTACTTACCCTTTTCAGAGTTTCTGTGTTGTCTTCAAAAACTAAACGTTTGAAGTAATACTTTGTATGCATGCAGTGATATTTCTTATTGTGTTTATTACTGTAATTCCTGTTTAAAATATATATATTTAGATAAGCTTATTTTAAAAATAAAATCGAATCAAGAAGTATTATTTTTTTTTCTGGGTGGAGAATACATAGATAATAAAATTTTAAGTTTTATCCCAAATTAAGTATTTGTGAATTATAATTCTCCACTGCTCAATGCTGATGGGTGATAACTGCATACTTCCCCCTACTATTATGTAAGGATTTAAAGCCATATTATCATAAGACTTTTATGTAATTAAGTGCTGAAGTTTGTTATGGCCTTTAGACTCCTCATTTGATGCTTTTTGTTTGAAATCTGCATAATTGTTCCATTTAGTCTACTTCATGCTCATAATCTTAAATAAGGAACTAGTAGTATGCTGAAGTTGGCACTTAATTGCTTCATTCCTGTTGTTTCATCATGATGTGTTGTCTAAAGTACTTACAAGAATTTTGGTTCTCATTCTGTAACAGGCAAGAGATGTCTTCACGTCTGCAAAATAATTGACATTTGCGATCATCACGCATGAAAATCGCATTTGTGATTTTAAGTTTTCAGTTATTGTATTAAAGCTTAAGCAGTTCAGAAAACAGACTAGATAGCAAGAAATACGGAAAAGAAAACTTAGCTTTTAAGAAGTCTTTCCTCTTTTATATGAACATCTGTTATTTCAAGTTTATTTTCAGAAGAGTAAGAGATTGTCTCAGAAGTAACTCCTTTTGCCTCCTCCTGTAGAGTGGCATGTCAGTGTTATCCCTAGAAATGTGTGAATGTGTTATATAATAAATATGAAAACTTCATCCTTACCTAATGAGAGGGGCATGTCTTTTGAGAAAATGAAAAGAAATTCTAAAAAGGTTTTCTGTATCAGTTACTGTCATCAAAAGCTGGCAACTTTTTTAAACTCGTCCTCTATTTCTGCAGTATATGCTAGAAATAAACTAAGGGCTAAGGATACTGAAAAATTATGGCCTTGTTCTCACCCTTGTTTGCTGGTACAATGCAGCATTTGTAATACAGCAGGGGTGTTGAGCAATGCTGACTAGGTAAGCAACTATTAAACCTGAGTAATTTGTGCATGAATCTTGAAGGAACAGCAAATGAAATCTCTAGCCTGTTGATAATTTTTATTAATTTTGGTCTGCTGGAAAAATCCCTGTAACCTAGGAGAAAGTTGTTCATGTGCTGATGTTCAGAAAGAGTGAATTAAATAGTGAGCTGCAGACAAATTAGCCCAAAATATCCCTGGGGAAAAAATAAATAAAATTGATTCATCTGATTTAAAAAAAAAAAAAAAGGAAGTGTAAGAATGCAGCTTGTGCCATTCAGTGTAGTTTTATGAAAATAGGTTCATTTCAAATAAACCTAATATTGGTCTTTAAGTAAATTACAAATTAACTGTGAAGATAGAGTATGTCCTTGTAAGAGATTTGATCTACTTATTTTCTTCTAAATATAATTACATGCTATCATGAAACACATTAAGTGGATTGAAATCTGCCATGCAAATTTCAGCCAATAAATCTTTTGCAGGAGGGCCCTTATTGAACGTGGACATTTCTGGGAAGGCTATAAAGGAATCCAGTCCCAGGCCAGATGCCATCTAATATCTTTATCAATTATTTGGAAGTAAAAATAAGATCACTGCTGAATAAAATGTATGGGGGAAAAAAAAATATATTGGAATGGTAATTAAAAGTAAGCCAGTCATACAGAAATCTGGACCTCTACTACACTTGACCCGTTCGAATGAAATATACTTTAATATAGCCAAGTGCCCATTTGTTTTATAGGAATAAAGGCACACCTCTAGAACAAAGGGCTGGTCTCTAGAAAGCAGCAACTGAAAATTTTTCAGCATTTTCGCAGATGATGAAAAAATAATGTCTCAGCATGATCTCCTAAAAAAACCCTATTGTAGTCTTTTTGACCATAGTCAGTATTCCCTGTCTCTTAATCATTTTTTATTTATATTTCTGTATGTGAACTCTCCTGAACTTGATTCTGAAATACTGCATCTGATTATTCATTGCTTTTACAAAACAAAAAATGTGGAGAATAGCTGGAAATATTTACTGATAGTATTGGTGTTTGAGAGTGAGATTTTTAGTTTACTGAATCTGAAAAGGTTGCTTTATTAGCATATAATGGGTTCTTGTTTTAGTGTAGCAGAAAAAGGCATAATATGAATCTGTGGCAATTCTAGCAGCATGACTAATGATTGAAACAACCAAGGAAGCTGATGTATTTGCTGTCTGCAGGTAAAGACCAGGTGTTTTTCTGAAGAATATTTCTGTTTAAATGTTGTGTTCTCTAGTCAGATACAAGTTAGGTGCAGGTGAGTGAAATTTCATGTTATTTGACCTGAGAAAGATCACAGAAATCAAATCGAACAGTCCTTTCTGGTATTTATCTTTACTAGTGACTATTGAGTGAGTATAGTAGGTTGTCGGCACGCTATTAAATAGAGGAAACTACTTGCAGTGAAAATAGGTTGTATGGACAATGAAGGACCAGACAAATATTGAGGTACTGTAGATGGCTCTGGGTTTTCCTCTTAAAATTGTGATCATATTCTCCTGCCTAAATAAAGTTTAACTACAGAAACTATCAGAAGGGGAAAATAAAATACATACAAACTGCTAGAAAGTGGATGAAGGCAAACATTTTCTGTACAATATTGGTAGTCTTAGTTTTTATTTGAAACAATGGCGACACTTTAAAAAAAAAAGAATGTATTTTAGCAGGAGTGTTTCCTTTACCAGGAAGCAGTATGAGAACTTGTTTTAATTTCTTTACCTTCAGTACATCATATTAAAACACTAATAAGGTTTTGTTATTTCTGATTTGTTGCTGTTGAGTTTTTATGAGAATGCCAGAGTATATTATACTGTGCTCCTCACTTATCAACTGGCCATAGGAGCTGATAGCTAGTTGTTAAATATATTGTCTGTTTGGTGATTGGGGAATGAATTTTATCATAGAAACAGGAGCTGAAAAGCACAGGCATTTCACTGCAGATGGAGGAAACACCCTTGTGAGGCTGCTGCTTGCAAATGGTTCACAACTGTTTGTTCAATGAGAAAATGCCAGAGCTTCAGTGGAAGATTTGCAAGTATAGTGTACAGTGAGCGTAAGAACTTTGTTAGGAGCTGATATTACTTCTAAGAAATGCTAAAGACATCTGTGTAATAAAGCTTTTCAGCTGCTGCTGCACAAAGTATATGTTTTGACAAATGCTGTGATCCCAGCAGACTTTTGAATTAGATGCTTGATTGGAGCTTGTGCCAGTGAGTTTGCCACAGGGTGTAATGTAAATTTCAATGTAGCCAAGCTGGTAGCTGGAGACGTCTATTTTGCATGTTGGTTCACTTGAAGAGAACATTTTCTCTCTCACATCAAGCATGCTTTTGCATTGTCACAAACATCCCCAGACTCCTCAATTTGCTTAGTTTTCAGGATTCATCAATGTTTTGGCCATTATTAGTCTTATCCTGAGTTTTGTGAGTATAAGAAACTGTTGACATTACAAAGAATTTACTATTTAACCAAGAGATTGCAGACCATAGGCTGCTGCTTGTGCCATTAGCTGACCTCCTTGTGCCATATAACGCAGGAGTCTCATAACACCACAGAAAGTACAGTACACATTGTTCTAAACTGACACATATGGTGGGGAAAGATCTGAGCAATAGAGAAATAGCCTTTTTAATTGGAAATATGCTTGAGCTGAATCTTCTTTCTTTGTTTTGGTCAGTACATAGAGTTGTGGGCTGGCAGCATTATGCACAGAACAGAGTTGTGTTCCAGAAAGATGGGATTAAAATATGTTATACTGGCAGGAAGGGAAGGGAAGGGAAGGGAAGGGAAGGGCACAGAGGAAGGAACTGTGGTGGTACTAATTTTTTCATGATCCAGTGTAGTGCTAGGAGAGCACATGAAACATTTGAACTTTGCCTCTGAGTAGTAAGTCATTTGCTCCCAGTCAGACCTTCTGTATCCTGCTTAAAATAAGTGTTTCATAGGAGAATACCAATCAGATGACCATGTACAGGGACATACATGCTTTCAGTAGAGCTGCAAGTGGGATGGCAGATGAAATTGGCTCATGTTCGTGATGTCCTATAAATTGGGCTGCTAGTAATTAAAAATGCATCATTTCCTGAAAGAGCTAGATTCAAATGTCACATTCTAAAGGGATTTTTTGTGCATGGTTGAATAGGTCAGTTATTCTTTAGTCTAAATATAGAGCTACACCAAAGTAGTTAAGGGTGATTTTGTGCAAATTTAATTTAAACTATAACCATTATACATGCATCTCTCTGCCTTGTTAAACCAAACTTATACTGGCTTAAGACTTATTCTAGTTTGCAAGTATTCCTGTCAATAGAAATTAATTAGCCCTGTGAAGTTGTAGTTGTTTAACTACTATTTTTCTAAAAAGAAAAGCTGTAAAAAAACCCCAAACAACAAACAACCAACCTCCCTACAAACCAAAATCATCCCCTGTCCCCCCCCC
>JAWWEW010000082.1:1566326-1577265 GCA_035583185.1 Anabacerthia variegaticeps | reverse complement strand
GTTAACCTCTGTAGTTATGCTAATGCATTGCCTCCAAGCTTGTGGAAGGAATTCAAAAGGTTTGAAACTATAACAAAAATGTACCACTGAGCAGAGCTATGTAGCCCAGACAGAGGGAAGCAGAATCGTTCCACAAATGCCCCCACTAGGACATGTCAGTTTTCACTCAGAGAGACCATCCCTTTCTTTGCCACAAGGATTAAAAATTTTTCTACTAATTCAAGACAGCAGCACTTAGCATGCTTTGACAGATTTACAATATAAAAGAAATACTAGTTGAAAGTTACTTCAAGAGACTCCAATCTGCCACTAAATGTAGAACTACCACAGATCAGGTCAGCATGGCTTCATCCATCTACATCATAAATACCTCCAAGGGCAGAGATGCAAAAGCTCCCCGGGCAACCTGTTTGAGTGTTGTGCTATCATTTCAGTGAGTAAAAATTTTCTTCTCATCTGTTTTGTTCCACTTAGCCAATAGGAGAAGGTGACAATGCTGATCAAGCATGATTTGTATTTGGAAAAAGCAATTGACTTTATTTGCATGGATTGTAAACAGTCATGCTCTATCATCTTTCCAGGGTATGAGCAGAGAATGATCACCTGTAGTTCTTCAGAAGAATATTTTGCTTTCCTCAGCCATGACTTTAGTTTCTGTTTTCATTCGTGAACACAAAAAAACTCCAGATAAATAAAAAATGTTGTTCAATCACCATTCCAAGAAGAAAATGAGAATATAAAGTGAAGCACTTTTATTTTCCTCAAAACAGCACTGAAACAGCTGTATCAATTCCAACCCCTGAAACACTGAGGGAAGAATTACAAATTTTCCTCTGATGTCTTTGTATTTCTCATTGGTGTCTTGTATCTTAGAAGTTAACATATCTTACATACCAGGACATGCTATATTTTACAGTTGCTATGGCAATTGCTAATTGTATATTTATTAAAAAAGTAAATGGTGTTCTAAAAAAGCTATGCAATTAGCTAGACAATCCTAAGGATATCTAGAATGGTATTAACATATGCACTTTTACTTTGAAAAAATTACTTTGAAAAGCAATCGTCATTGCTTTCAGGTTATCAAACACCTGCTTACAGACTCTAACCCAGTTTCAAAGCTTTGCACCGGTGATCAACCACATTCCAGTTTTCATGTGAAGGTCTGACATGAACTGAACTGCTGCAGCATGAATTTCAATGTTAATAAACAAGTTGGTCTTTCTGTGAAGATGAAAAGTCATTATGGGACTGTTAAGCATGTTTTGCTGAGGGCCACATTGAGCTCTACATAAGAAAATTTTTCAAGAACTCAGGAGAAACTCAGACTTTCCTCAAAGTCATCCAACTAGTAATTTGTACTTAGTGCTACATTCCAGCTTTCATAAGGTCAACAAGGATATCTCAGTCTTTCCCTGGATGGTCTTAAGTTGATCAAGAAAGGGGGAACATGAAACAAGAGGGAAGATCAAATTTCACCCAAGGCTATACAAATTCTTATTATCTACTGAGAGGAAGGATATTTCACTCAATTTCAATTGTAAGGTACAAAAAGGACATTGGACTGTAATAGTTCTTTTCAAGGATTTACAATTCTAGATGACTAGCCTTACTTCTCCAGCTTGCTAAACCATCATGCACAAACATTTGCAATTCACTGAAAACACAGCCTTACATAATTAAATAGAATTTTTCATTCTTAAATTGTGTGTTTATTACAAGGACAAAGACATTTATATAGAGAGTCACAGTACATTACCTGAGAAATTACTATTATAAATGCATATGCAAGGAGGTATCTGACATAATTATGATTCTGGTGCTGCATGTTGCCTAGGTCTAAGGGTTTTTTTATAGTTTGAAAGACTTAAGTATTTTTTAATTTATTAGTTAGTTGTGATAGTTAAATTTGCATAACATTCTGAACCCTTTAGTAACACTGTTTCCAGTTGGATTTTTATTTGTACTTTTATACAGAGAGATACAACTGACTATTTATGGGATTTCTATCCACTCAATATTAAAAACTGCAAATTCAACAGCACAGAATATGCTATGGTCATTTGAACATTATCCTATATTTTAAAAACTAGAATTCATTCAGACTTTTTTTTTTTTCAGTGTCATGTATCTAGATCTTTAATAACCAGACTGGAAGGCTTGGTTCAGTAATGAAATAATGTATTGAGGAGCTCAGAATTGCTTTATTCTTAGTTTTATTGTTTCAAACATGAGTAGAAGTGTTTGGGTATTTTATAAATGGTGGCCCAAATACTTTCTAAAACTACATTATATTTTTAAAGCAAAGTTCTATGTATAGAGAAACACATTTACTACATTTCAAATTTCAAAAGAAATCCAAGTTGTTATTAGATCCAACATAATCTTCCTCTGTCTTTCACATTATAAAACAGAAAACAATTTTGCCAAATAATCTGTAATTTAGGAGGCTGGAGATTTTTTCCTTTATGAAAAAGACCCCACAAACACTCAAAGAAAATAAAATGAAAATTAAAACATAATCCACAAAATTACCAATGTGGAATTTACTGGCACGTCAGGTAAAGAAAATGAAGTACTATTCTTTGTAACATTTTAAACAGGTGATTACTTGAAAAAGGAATCTCAAAATGTCTTTTGCTGGAAGCAAAATAGTTGTAATCCTTCTTTATTTGATCAATATTTCTTCTTAGCTTCACAGATGAAATCTTATTACTTATTTCTACCAGGAAAAAGTAGGTATTGGAATAATGGCACTTGCCTCAATGGAGATAATGAAGATACCTCCAACAAGGTTACTCATGCTAAGTGGGAAATAAAAACACAACTAGTATAAAAAGTAAGTATTATTTTAGTTGATATTACATACTGATCTAATAAATATGATCTGCAACTTCCCTGTCTGTACAGTTGAACCAAGGTATTTATTATACTTACTGTATCTTAATGATTTACAGATGCTACGTAGGATTTAGGAAAAAAACCCTATTATATTTTAAAAATCAAATTTTAATGTGGGGATACTTTATCAATTCTTTTCTTCCAGAGTAAAAAAAATGTAAAGACATTTTTCAAAGTTACATTGAAACTACTGTCCTCATTTTGTAAAAAAGCACTGGCAAAAATCATGCAGTTTTTATAATGTTACTGTAGTGACATATTTGTAAAACAGCATGTAAGCCCTCATAAAAGGGTAATGACTTCCTTCAGTGATAATAAAATAAGCTTTTATGTAGAGATACACTGAGGTGCTAGTGTTCATGTGCAACAGTAGTAACATTACCTGTTAATTTCTCTTTTCTACAACTCAAGGTTTTATGGGCTAGGAATAGTTAGTATCTGGTGCAAGCCAGTGTGATATATTAAGGGTACATCTATACTGCCATTCTACTTCAGTTCAAAAGTGCAATTTGGAAGAAAATCTCAGCATCAGTAGATCTAACTATAGCAAACTGGCCCCACGTTGTTGTGAGTGCTCTTACATGTGTGCCAGGTTTCTTAGCTTGAAGGTGAAGTCTTGGAGAACATCTGAAATGCTGTAATACATGGGACCATACTAGCAACTTGCAAGCAAACATTTTGAAGCACATACGG
This sequence comes from Anabacerthia variegaticeps, assembly GCA_035583185.1. NCBI lineage: Eukaryota > Metazoa > Chordata > Aves > Passeriformes > Furnariidae > Anabacerthia > Anabacerthia variegaticeps. The sequence continues at coordinate 1,573,671 of JAWWEW010000082.1, read as the reverse complement.
TTTGAAGGATGACAGCACAAGATGCTTAAAAATTTGTTTTACTCTTGTTGCTAACCCATAATTTCTATACTATTCAGACGGGATAATGTCATTAATTCATTCTTGATGATTACAGCGCTCTGGGAAAGACAATGGTACCAGCTGAGTTCCTGCACAAATGACTAAGGAATTTTCACCCCTTCAGCCAGAACTCAGAAAATAAGTTTTGATTTCTCATTGATATCTAGCAGGATTGTAATTGTTCTATTTACGCAAGCATATAAATATGAGTAACATGAATTATGTGAAGAAAGTGTTTAGAGCATACTTCACTTCTAGATTAATCTAGATACATGCTTTCTTTGTAGATGATCAATCTTTTTTTTAAGGATAGTTTATAATCACAAAAAGCAAGAAATTCATGGCTGCAAGGTCATGACTACTAGTCCTTCAGGGTAGATTTAAAGCACACACATACGCAGTTGCATGGAAAATTAGATCAAAATTAGTAGAATTAGACAAAATAGACAAAATAAATGTGTGTAAAGATTCAAAAGCAACAAGGGAACCAATGCCTTAATCCTCATCGCAGTCTTTCGGAACAATGAAATTCACAGAGCTCAGAGTGAAGTGTTCTTATCTGAGAGGATCTGACTGTGGACAGACCTTTTTAGAGGAAACTAATATATGAGGAAATTATCTTATTGATAAAGGTTTCCTACATCTAGATGATAACTTTTGCAAAGCACTATCTCTACCAATAATTTTCAAATGTTCTAACCCCAGAGAAATGCCTTCTACTCTACTCTTAAGGGAAAACAGAACCTTTAAGTACATTTCAAGTCAATATACTTTCCTCATAAGGAAGTCATAACTAATAATAATAGAGAACAATACAACACTCAAAGTTTAAATGAGCATTAAACTTACACTAAATGTAATTGATTAAAGATTTGTATGAAATATTTCATTTGAAAGATATGTCAGAAATAGAGTCAGGGTCTTGCTGAAGACAGTTGCATGGGTAAAGAGGAGAGGGGAGGAGGGGAGTTTCTCGCAGCTGGGACTTGGGATAGTTCAAACCTGTTTTTCCTGCCTTTTTTGGGAGTGAGGGTCTTGGGCAGGCAGGCAGATCAGGCCAGGCTGTGAGCTCCCTAGTACCAGCCAATGGGAACGGAAGCAAGGACCTCCCAGCTGGGATAGGGTATAAAAACCTCTGTCTCTTGTTGCTGGGGGTCTGTCTCCTAGGCCAGAGGGGACACACCAATTCAGCTGAATTTGTTAAATAAAAAGTTTAGTTTTGCTTCGATGACTTTGTCCCCTTCTGAATTTTATTGGTAACTGTGAGCATTTCTCACATACATATAACAACAGCTCACCTGAAGGACATTTCTTTTATAGCCAAATGAGATCCTTCTTTAACACTAGAGGCAGATTTCAGCAGCTCACTAACCATTTCAGGTATGCTAATTAGCAAGCCCTTATCATTCGAAGCAGTTTTGTCAAGAACACAACAAAAAACAGGAACATGGAGCTGCTGAATACCCAAGCACCTACTTATGTTGCTGGAACAGTTTGCCATAAAAAGGAAACTGCCTTGTTAGGATTCCAACAGGCTTGTACAATCTTGTACAACATAATATCTTTTTAATGTGAAGCTAACCTTACTAATGTTAGATTATGTTCACAGCCTATTCTGGTTTTATTCATAATTTCCATGAGTTTACCCAGTTTCTCGTTTAACCATCTCCTGGGAGATGGTGGCCAGGAGAAGCCATCACTGCACTCAGGGGAATTTCCTCATATGATCAGGTCAGCAGCATGTGGACAAGCAGATATCCAGCAATACAAAGATATAGAGGGAAGCAAGAATGTGAGAAGTTTCCCTCTTGCAACAATCAACGTTACATGATTGAGAATTCAAGCAGGGCAGCACTGCATAAGAGTCTGGATGGGTAGAGGTGTCATGGGGCCTGATGAGATCAGCACAAGGTTTAAGGGATCACTGTAGTCAAGGGGCGAGCTTTTCCCCATGTATATTCCTGGTTTGAAGTGGACACAAAGAAAGCCTGCAGAACCTCTCATAGGAAGACCTGTGATAAGGTGACAGAGCTGCACCAAACAGAACATTTTTGAAAGGCCTTTAGCTCCTCAAACTATTCAAGCAGTAGTCCTAGCAAACTGACCTTTGATAGGAAACCTTCTCATATACCTGAGAAAAAATTTGATTAGCTTAAAAAACACTTTACCTCATAAATGTTGGGGTGCCACATTTTGGTCAGGAATCTGAAGGTAGGTGGTGAATATGGATAGTCAATAGGAAATTTAATGTGAGCCTGGAAAAAAAGCAAAATATTTTAATTATTAAACAGAACAAATAGATCAACATTGCAGTGAAAAACATGGAAAAAAATTTCCATTAAGTCCATTAAATAGTTTGTTTTCTATATCAGTGCCCATGTGGACCCACAGTATAACTCTACATAATTTCTTATGAGCAAAACATTAACTGAATAAGAAAAAACTAAACACCAGGCCTTACCTGGGCTGGTAACACTCAGAAAACAAGCCATAAGGCATTTACCAAGTCCTAATTCAAGCAGTACTATCCAACAGCTGTTGTTCAACAGGGTAAACCAAATTTGAATAGCTAGAACTCAAGATATAATTGCTATCTTGCTAGGTTCAGATGCAGGCTAAAAGCACTTGCTAAGGTGAAAAGACCTGTTCTACATTTGCCAGTGCAAAGGTTTTTAATTACTCTTTCTGTGTGGGAAAAAAATAAAATTAAAAATTATTAAATACTTGCTCAATTGAGATCCAAAGGGTTGGGGTTTTTTTGCCTTTCTTGTGCTAGTTAAACTAGTCCATCTACCTGTGTTCCTAATACTTACTACATTTCTTGCCACAAGCATTTCCCAAGTCTAAATACCATCTGTTTGTTTAATAAACCAGCATAACTTGATGAACCAAATATTGATGGGCAATGACAGCAAACATTACCTTTCAATGCCTCTGAGGTCAGTAGCCACATGTGGGGCAGGACTCTCAGAGCAAAGTCAGTTGTGGGAAGACTGCAGAAATCCCAACACTGAGTATTAGCTTCTCTGTGCTATCTTGTCATTCACAGCAGTCAGAAAAGCCAGCCAGTAGGAAAGAAAGCTGAATCTGGACTGATTAATGCCAAAAATGTTCCCCTCAAAGTAGGACTCGCACACCACTTTCTGCACTATGGAGGACAGATCCTTCCCTTGGCACTGCTCAACCCACCAAGAAAGTCCCACCAGTCTAATTGTGGCATCTCCAGAGAAGCATCTCCTGGCACCTGCACCACAGCTAGGCTCCCATGCAACTGAGAATACAAAAAGGACCCCAAAAGCAGGCTGCATACAATGAGAGCAGAATCATGGGTCGCCCTCTTCTACTTAAGCACCTAACCATGCAATTTGGATGCAGGGCACTGACATTGTTCAACAGGACAAGCTATGGGAAGTTTTATTTCCAGAAACAGAAGCAGGCAAACAGAATGTATTAAAGAACCATTGAGAACCTGGCTACCATTTTACTTAGATCAGTATATGCTTTTGCCTTGCAACCCAAATTTTATGAAGCCAGAGTGCCAGATAGCCAGGAAAAGGTTTTTCTGTTCACCTTTATGAAAAAAATTCAGCAGCTCATGTGGCTTTACAATCTTTACATGCCTGCTCATGATACTGACTGTATGTGGGTATGTTACAGCAGCACTGAGTCTTCACCTCACAGTCATTTGCCACAGGGCACTCACAACCAAAAGATTTATGTTCCACATAAGCAATCCTAGCCCACAGTTTAAGGTCAGTTACACGAATAGCATGGCTCAAAGAGCAGCAAATGAATGCCTCTTGTCACCACACCACCACAAAAGAGAGCAGCTATGACAGCAAGGACATGCCTGGCTCTACATGTCACACTGCACCAGGAGCAGAGCAGAGATGTACCCAGGGCAGAACACATTCACTTCAGCTCAAACGCTTGCATCATGTAAGCTGCAGACTTCTCCGGACCACTGGGACTTTCCCAGGAAAGCCCATTCCTGTGCTTATGTGCAGCTTCATGAGATCTAAGACATAATAAAACAAGCCAAGGACTGAGATTAAAAATGCAAGAAACAACAAAACTCAGGGTTGAGCTAACTAAAAGTTTTCTTGGCAGAACCTATGTGTCTTCTATACAGGTATAGCTTTTAGGCAATCAAAAAAAAGGATGCAGCAGCAGCTATGATTGCATGCAATTTTTTTCACTAAAAAGCTCAATTCTATGTTGAGACAAAAAGACCAAATTTGGCAATAAACATTTTTTAAAAAATAAAGTGGTAGCTCACAGAAATGTTTACATCCTACAATTTCACTATTGTAAGGAAAATCAGCTATCTGAGCTTAATTCAGCCAGGATGCTAGGTACTAGAGAGTGGTGGAGTTTTAGGGCAGCTTGTTGTCAGGTCAGTTACAGTCAGACAAACTAATTTAGGAGGGCTAAAGATGCAACTCAGTCCCCCACCTACAAGTACCCAACCATTACTGCATTCACCATATATTTGACTCCTCTAGCTGAGCTTAAACTGAAGAAATCTTATTTGTGTCCTGATTTTAGCTGCCTGCTCACCATAGCTCTTTGACACCACTGAACATACTCAATAGCCAGGGAGGTAGAGATGACAGTCATCAACCCATTCCCCCCGTCCCCAGTTTATAACTATAAACTCCCCTGATGTTATACTCAATAGACCATCATGGCAGAAGATTCAGCCCTTTATAGGCATTTACAGCTACTGCACAAGAACTTCAACTTTTAAGTTGCACCATGACACATATTTTAAGAATATTGTCACTAGCACAGTGACTTTTTTTCCTATTTTACTGCCTTACTCCCTGGCATCCTCATTAGTGCCTGCACTTCGGGTTTGTTATTTTTCTTCTATTTGGATAGGGCAAAGCCATAGTGAAATCTATATACATCAGAAAAAATCAAAGTCTTACTAGATACCATGCTATTTGACTGAAAATACAAACCTAAATGTTTCTACCAACCACCTAATTAAGTCCTGATTCAGTCACTATGAATAACTACTACAGTGACTTGACACATATTAATATCATCTCCCTCTCAGCAGGGAGCACTAACTCAGGCAGGACTCCCTCCTATCTTCAGCTGTCTGGAAATTCAGTACTTATTCCAGCCTAGCTGTATATGACATTTCTATAGTCCAACACTGATTTCTTCTACTCTTCTAAAGCTAACAAAACCACAATTTTTAGGCAACAAGGGTAGGAATGGTAAATCCATCCTATCTGCCCACTGCAGGGAGGCCATGGGGGGAAGAGCACACATTTCCTGGAAAGCCACCAGCATCACAACTGACCTAATTTGGGGAAATCAGGAGCACCAGCAGCTTTTACAGCTGCTAACAAAAATTGCAGCTGCTCAGCATTTCTGGAAGCACCAGTTAAATATAATTTTCATTTTAAAACATCACAAGCTTAAGGCAAATCCTATGGAAATACAACATCAGTGAAACTGAGCATCCTTTGAAAACTATATTTAAATTCAGGTAAGAAGGAAGCATTTGAGTTTTTAAAGTATTTTGTGCTTTTTTGTAATGATCTGCTACAGCCAGTCCACAGACAAACTCCTACTGACTCTATGTGCAGGTACCACCAAGGTCTCCTACAGATCATCCACTCTGCTCCAGTAAGAGTTACAGTGCTTGCAGACAGCACAAGGCTGCCTCATCTTTTTTAGTAATGGGCATAACCAGGCTCCTTGCTGTGCACATCGTCACTTTCCGTAGCTACATGCCTAATGATGGCTCCTGACAACATGCCGCTAAACTACACCACACATTTAACATGCAAGAAAGCCAACAAGAACAGGAACTACAGGCCACTACTAGGTTAAGTGTTAACATCTAATCCCATACAATTCCCTTTACTGCTTCAAGTGCATCAAGCATTTATACAATTCATCTAATGGATTCTCCTCTTTCACATTGAGCCTGGATTAGTGCATTCAGTATTAAATACTATGTGTCAGAAAACACATTCAATACTAGCCTGTTTCTCACATTAATAAGGTAGGTTTAAAGTGCCTTGATATCGTGCAGCTTCAGAACCTGCAAAGCAGCATTATAGCTAGCCACACTGTGTTGTTGACTATTTGACAGAGCAAAAATGAATGTAGGACCAACTCTACTATTTCAGCTCCAGATATTATGACTTAGGTCCAAAATTTTTGTGCCAGAGCTGGGGACTAACCAGGTGATTTGGTCAAGAAGCAAGGTTAACTTACTGTGCTGGTTTAAAGGTAAACCGGTGGGAGAAATGAACCCGACTCAAGAGAGATTACAAATCAGAGTTACAATTTACTAAAAATATCACAATAAATACAATGATACAGAGAAAAAAATTGGTTTTAACCCACAAAGAACAGATATATAACCCAGCACCCTGGGGCACAAGCAGAATGGTGTTCATTAGCCCCTGTGCCATGTGGTCCCCTGACTACAAAGTAAAAGGAAAGGAAAACCTGTTGATGATGATGGTTGCAGTCTTGTTGAGAGTGGCAGTCACAGTCCTGTTGAGGTTCTGGTCCTCCTCTGGATCTGACGAGTGGTACCAGAAGTCCCCAAACCCCAAGATTATATATGCTCAGGTTCAGGTGGGAATGCCCAGTACCTCCCCCAGTTTCACAATGGATGATTTACTCTGTGAGTCATGGGATATTTTTGAAATTTTTGATGGCCCATTAGCAGACATGACCCCTCAGGCTGGGTGTGAAGGTGCTAATGACTCCCTGAAAGGGAGTTATCACAGATGAGTCACTGGTGTGAAGACAGGAACACTCCCCTGTCTTACAGGGTTCTCTAACACCTAACTTGTAGCCTGAGGGGTCAGGTGTTCCCGAGGCAGCTGCTGCAAATGGTCCTTTATTGATAGTTCATGAAAAATTACATAGAGGGTGTAGAATGCACAGTTTTATTTACATCCACACAGTGATAAACTGGTCCTGGCCACTGTAACTAGGACATTTACACAATCGGAGACTGGTTTGACAGGCAGAAGCCCATTCTTGTTTCACACTAAATCATATCTTGTATACACTTCCTAATTGGGTTATCTCAAGCATTACTAAAAGCTGTCACTTCCAGTGGAAGACTTCTCTGGTATAAATTAGGTTTTTTCTTTTACAAAAACTTCTATGAACAGTAAGTTGTTATTACATATTTCTCTGTTATGCTGGTTTTGACTGGCGTAGAATTCATTTTCTTCACAGTGGCTAGTATGGGCTAGTATATTTTGGATTTGTGCTGAACATAGCATTGATAGTATAG
>JAWWEW010000082.1:1476268-1496112 GCA_035583185.1 Anabacerthia variegaticeps | reverse complement strand
AAATGGAAGCTATTTAGAGCAAAGTGTTGAGCTTGTCCTCTGTCCCTAAGCAACTGGTATTGTAATGTTACTAAGTAAGACAGAGCATAATGCAACAAAATACAACTTATAGTGGATTCCAACAAATGAGAGAATAAAGGACTCTGCTTAAGGCTTAATTCAGAGGCTGATTATACAGCATACCGCATGCACACAAACATATTCCTGCAGGTATTCACTATAGGATTCCTTTTTGGACTAATTTGTTTCAAAGAATGCTCTCCTTGATCACATCTGCCTCTACAGAACTTGATGGATGCTGTGTTTATGTTAGCTAATAACAGACATTTCATATTAATTTGGTGACATTTTGCCATCTTCAAGATAGCACAAACACCTGATGTACTTCCTAACTACTACAATGGAGTGACTACATCAGTGAACAAGAGAAGGGCTATAGATGCCATCTACCCAGACTATGGTAGGGCTTTTGACATAGTCCCCCACAATATCCTTCTCTCCAAACTGGAGAGAGATGGATTCAATGGGTGTATTTTGGTGAATTAAGGACTGGTTGGATGGTTATATCCAGAGAGTATTGTTAACGGCTCAAGAATTCTGATGGTCATCAAGTGGTATCACTCAGAGGTCTGTATTAGGACTACTGCTATTAAAAGTCTTCATCAATGATACAAAGGAATTGAGTGTACCCTTAGCAAGTCTGCAGATGACACCAAGCTGAGTGGTGCAGCTGATACACCTGAAGGATGGGATGCCATCCAGAGGGACCTGGAGAAGTTCAAGAACTGGGGCCATGGGAATCTCATGCAAGACCAAATGCACCAGGGACAGGGCAACTCCCTGGTATCAATACAAGCTGGGTGATGAACTGATTGAGAGCAGCTCTGCCAAGAAAGCCTTGAGGAGTGTTGGTGGATCAGAGGCTACACGTGACCCACCAATGTGCAGCTGCAGACCAGAAAGCCAACTGCATTCTGGGCTGCATCAAAAGCAGCGTGGCCAGCAGGTCAAGGGAGGTGATTCTGCCCCTCTACTGTGCTCTGGTGAGACCCCACCAGGAGTGCTGCATCCAGCTCTGGGATCCTCAACATAAGGGCACAGACTTACTGAATCAAGTCCAGAGGAAGACCACTGACATGATCACAGGACCGGAGCACCTCTCCTCTAAGAAAGCCTGAGAGAGTTTGGGTTGTTCAGTCAGAGAACAGAAGTCTGCAGGCTGACCTTATTGTGGCCTTCCAACAACTGAATGGAGCCTACAAGAAGGCTGGAGAAGACTTTTTAAAAGGGTATGTAAAGGGAGAGAAGGGAAAATGGCTTTAAATTGAAAGAGGGTAGGTTTAATTTAGGTATTGGAAAAAATTCTTGTGAGGGGACTGAGGCATTGAAACACGTTGCCCAGAGAAGCTGTGGATGCCCATCTCCTGGAAATGTTCAAGGCCATGTTAGATGGAACCCTGAGCAAGCTGGTCTACTGCAAGCTTCTCTGCCCATGGCACAGGTGTTGGAACTATATTTTCTAAGATCCCTTCCAAGCAAAACCAATCTATGATTCCACAACTTCCCTCCCTAAAACCTATCTTATCAAATAAGTATTTTCAAAGACATTGGTATGTAAAGCATTATAGTGTATGCAAAAAAGGAAGTAAGAAGCTACTTTTTAGTATTTGCTGTTTGAAATAAAAACATCATGAAATTAACACAAAATATATACACTAAACGCATACAACTACAGTGCATGAAAAGCTCTGTTCTTGCCATGCTGCTGCAAAATTCCACATTTCTATCAACATTACCTGTCTTCAAAGGACACACTATTAAGACTTCCAAAGGACAGCTTTTATATATTTTAATAGCTGTAAGTTGCCACGGACTACACTCAAGCTCTCGTAAGAAATTCGCTTTATCACCTGACTTGTTTAATAGAGCAGTTTTCGAAAAAATATGTTGAAGACACTCACCAATTCTGGTGGCTGCATGTCATCACAAGCATCCACGTGACACTGCATCATCTTCCAGACAAAACATAAAAGAAGGAAGAAAGGAAGTCCAGGTCATACAGATTTTTAGAGAACTTGGCAAGCAAATACAACACATACTAGTTTAAAGAAACCTATATATTATGACAAAGACTTGAAGTTATGTGATTTAGACCACTTTCAAGACTGACTGCCTTTTAATTCCAGTTTGAGGAAACCATAAGTGATCACACTCTTGGTTTCATCCTCTTTCTGTGGTATTAAGAGGGTTTTCCTCTAGTGAGGAAGGTCAGACAGCTAACCATAAGGCATAGCTTAACCAAGCCCCTTTTTTTTTTGCCTTTTAAAAAACCTTCAATTGCCATTACATATAAAAAATACCTTGCCATATGTTAGAAAAACCTTTTATTTCTGCCATCTGTTAGAAAATGAAGCTTTATTAAGATTGAAATAAGTAGCTGTAAGTGATTATGCCAACAGGAGAACAAGCAGGAAGGACACTGCTTCTGTTGTTCCACCAATTCATTTCCATATACCTCATACAGCCATTAAGTAGACTAACAACCTACTGCTGCCAAACTATACTAGGAATTTGTTTTTAAAATATACGATATATGGCATTTCCTTCTTTCACAATGTCACACTTTCAGCAACTTATTTGTGCACTCTAAAGCAAGTTTCTTAAAGTCTCTTAACATACATACTTAAGAAAATATTCTATGCTGCAGACTCATTTGTGCTAGTCAGTATCAGTACCAAAATAGAAACCAGACGACAGACGGGCTGGATAAGGCAAAGAGCTTAACTTTTACATGTAATGAAAGCAAATGCATGCAGTCCTAACTGATGTCACATTCTTCTGTCCTAAGCTTTTCTAGTTCTTAGGAATGGCATAGGAGAGTCAAATTTTGTTACTTTGTTCCAGAATCTGCATGAATAAGTAACACAGCTGTCATACATTCTTCCTTTACTGATTTTTTACATGCCTGTTACTGTCATATCTCTTAAACCTGGAGATTGTTTCATATTTTTTAAACTGTATGTGCATTTATTCAAGTGTTTATACATCACGACACACACAAGTAAGTTAAAAAAGAAATAAATCAAGAACCAGGAAGTATTTGAAGGAGTAAAGGCACATTACAAGTCTGAAGACACTTATGAAAGTGTAGAGACAGTCCACTTAACAGGAAACATTCTGATTTAAGTCTGCATTATCTCAGACTTTAAAATTCTTAGTACTTGGAACATTTTAGTACTTGAACTGTTAATTTAAAAATAGGTGAGGGAATAAAAGGACTTCATAAGCTTGTCCACTATTTCCACCCCTCCAAGTGGTATCTGAGTGCATTTCTGTATCTAAGACACTCCTGAGAATGAGGGTGTGTTAAAAGCTAAATACAAGAAATTCAGGATTTTTCAGCTGACAAGAGCCCCAATGTGATCTGAAGAAGTTACACACTGAAATATAGTTCCATTCACAGAGAAACAGTACAAGTCCGTACTTCAGGAAAAATCTTCAGAGCAGATTATAAGCCAAATGAGTATTTTTAACAGCAGTGCATAATTATACTGCAATTTTAAGTATCTTCAGTGACTCTGCATTGGCAAGAGGAATTAACCAATCTTTTAAAACCCAAATTAGTTCTTCTCACTTCAATTTTTACAAGGTTGTCAATCCTTTACTATCTCTGGAATTCCACAAAAATCACAGCTCTGCATCCAATCTTAAACTGGACTCGTCATCCAGTTCATGAGTCATCAACTACTCAATATTTCTGCCTTTAGTGGAAAAGAGAGCTGGCAAAAGATTCTTTCTGTACATTGAATTTTTCTAGTATTTTTGAGATGTTCATCTATTCTTGTGTTTTATTGCATCCATGTAAAACAGAATTCATGTGAAAGAGCACTTCTGCTCTCCAAGAGCAGCTTTTCCCATCATTACTTAGATCACAAAGCACAGTAACATTGGTTTACTCTAGTGAGAGCAGTTTCTATACGAAAAAAGCACAGGAAGACCTTACCAGAAATGACACTTGCAGCTGCAGCCTCACAATCAATGTGAAGACTTCCCTTCCGCTTATATGATTTAGGATACCAGGATCATGATTAACTTTAACTAGAAACTAAATACAATCTTTGCAAGGAGGTAGTCCTCACTGTAACCAGGCTATGACAGTTGGTCTTAAAAGTGTCAAAGCCATGAGCAGCTTCACTATGAAACAGAAATAAAAGTGCTTTTTTAACACAAAAGAAACTAACAAATTACTCCATTTGCTTGTAGAAACTCATGTCAACAAAGTGAAGGTCAACCTGACAAGTTAAACTTAAGTAAAAATGGACTTTCTATTCCAGCTGGAATGGAAAAAAATAGGACACACCATTGCTCCAGTCTAGTGAAGTAAGACTGTGCTCAACCAGATACCAAAAGATGGGCAAGCTGCTCAGTTTCTGTACTCTAGTACACTGGCTTTATTAGCTGCAAATAGAAAACCACAAAACCTCAGCTCTGAAAACCTGTAAATAAAGATAAGGAATCTTGGAGGTGTACCTCTCAATTCTTCCAGTTTCTTACACAAAGGCGCAGGGGTAACTTTTTTTTTTAAATGTGTGCATATATTTCCTTTTATTATTTCTAGTAAGCACATGACACTCTAGCAGTGTAACTCTTATGTCCAAGGACACATGTGTAAAAGCCCATTTAGCTAGCCTATTTCATAGCCCTTCTCCACTTCTTTCTTACATTCATTTAATAGAAAAAAAATTCATCTTGTGCCATCTGTCATCTTAAAGGTGCTGGACAACGCCCAAAAAGAAAAGAAGGTTGTTAATATTGAGAGTCACCTCTGCTGTGGTTTAAGCCCAGCTGGCAACTGAGCACCATGCAGCTGCTTGCTCACAATTCCCACCTAACCTCCATCCTATAGAACCAGGAGGTGAATCAGAAGTAAAACTCATAGGCTGAGATAACAACAGTTTAGTAATTGAAACGAAGCAGACGATAACAATAATAGTAAATAATAATTTGAAGAGGAGCTAAAACCCAAGAAAAAAAACTAGTGGTGCACCATACGATTGCTCACCACCTGCTGACAAGTGCCAGACCCTACTCCCAAACCCTTCTTAGCTCCCATTTTGGGTAACTCCCCCAGTTTATATACTTGGCATGATGTTCCGTGCTTTGGAATACTCCTTTAGGCAGTTCAGGTCACCTGTCCTGGCAATGCTCTCTTCCAGCTTTTTGTATACATACTCACTGGCACAGCATGGGACAGAACAAGTTCTTGACTTCAGGCAAACACTACTTATGAACAACCAAAACGTCAGTGTATTACCAACATTACATTCATTCTGAATTCAAAATACAGCACTGTACCAGCTACAGAGAAGAAAGTAATCTTTCCTCAGAACAGCAGATAACTGTTGAGAAGTCACAGTTCAGAATGCAGTACAGAAGACTATCTTTAATCCTTTCTTTTAAGCTTCCATATACTACGAGATACCTTTTCTCCCTCAGAAAGTATTGATTTAGGATTCAACTTAGCAGTGGTCTTACCTCCAAAACATTTGGAATTACCAGAAAACAGACAAGCATTGTTTAAAAAGAGCAGTCACCTTCCAGATCAACTACAGATCTTCTCATATCATATTCTATGATCTGTATTATTACATCTATGCTCATGTTTTCCAACATTTAGTGTTAAGCATGCTTGTGTAACTCTGCTTAAGAGAACTCTGTTCTCACGTGTTTTCTGTATCTGAAAAATCTACCACTTCTACTTCTGTCATCCTGATTAAAAAATCTGAAAGACGGTGAGTGCAAAAAAACCTGCAAGGCTGAGCACAGTCAAACTTTCCGTATCCTTTTTGATGGCAGGGAGGAAAGAAAGAAAACAGATCATGTCTGGAACACCCTTTACACCCCAAATATTCCTCCACAGGAGGACAACTAGTACGAACAGAACATTTTGATTTTAACATCAGAACCATGCACGTCCCACATTAAGTATCTTCAGACAGTCAGCACGCTAGCTGCACTTATGAAACATAACAAGGCCAATTTTAACCTCATACCATGCCATCGTAACGGTCTCCTGGTCTGCCCCTTCGGTCATAGGACATCAGATCTCTAAAATGAAAAAAGCAGCAGCATGTTAATTGCCTTATATGTGTTATGAATTAGCTTGTTTATTCTAAGTTAAATTTTCACATTCATCATTCACACAGGACTTCATATCAAACTGCTCTAGCAAAGTACTGAACGACTAGTTTCAGAAGTACTGACTACAGCACTAGCAACTTACTATAGTGCAGCAGGTAATTAAATTGCAGTACTTTTCAAAATACTGTTGTCTAACACACACTCAATCCTGCATAATTATGAACAACATGGAAGCATGGAAAAAACACTGGAAATATGAATATGATGAAGGAGAATATATACAATGTGAGTTTTTATATAATGCGTTTAAGCAACAACTCACCCGCCACGAGGAGGTGGTGGAGGAGGAAGAGGAAGATTACGAGCTCTGCTGCCACCTCTACCACCACGACCTGGTGGAGGTGGTGGAGGTCCTCTGCGAGGGCTCATATCATCATAATCTCTTCTTGAGGGAGGCATAGGTCGTCCACCACGACCAGGGGGCATCCGATCAAAGCCTCCTCTTCCACGCATTGGAAAGCCCACTGGGCGTCCCCTTCTATCATCAAACATCATTGTGAAGCCACCATAGTCATATGTTTCATCATAGAAATTGGGATCGTAAGGCTGGGCCCGTCCTTTAATTGGAGACTAATACAAACAAACAAAACAAACCCCCCCACTCAATTAGGACTTTTACAACCAGCATATCTAATTAATACAGTAAATATGTAACTATTAATTTACACATTTGGAACATGGTTTTGATTTTACAAGGCTGCTAAGAAAGGAAATGCTGATGTGTGATAAACTACTGTTACTTGTCAATGGCTCATAAACTTCTGGTTTCCTTCCTCTTCAATTCTTGCACTTTAATGATATGCAGAGCATGAATAATGGCCCACTAGTACCAAAAACTGCCTTCCTCCCCCAGAAGGTGCACCCCAGTTCTGGACACCGGAAATAATTTCAAAGTTCCTAACTGTCAATCATTTTGCTGTTGGGAAAGTAAGAGGTACTGAACTCCAAACAACTGTAAGACACTGTTTTTCATTCAGATGGTACCCAGTATTGAGGAATGCCAATGAAATAATAACAAAAATTTAATAAATGTTACCTCAGAGATAAGATCCAAGATAATCTTGATGCATTCAACAACTCTATCAGGTTTTCCACCAATAAGCACCACTCTGTCAGTAGAATGAGGACAGCACTCTTGAAAGAGCTTAATGGTGGTCTGAGTGTTCTGTAGAAGAAAAAAACATCCAAGCTTGTGAAATATTTTAAACAACTTTATAAATCCATTAAAATATTTTAAAAGAAAACAATCCAAAATAAAATTAAATTCCCAGCCACTTAAAATTGCATGTTTGCTTCCAAGTTATCACAACAAATTTGAAGATGACATCTTTTAAAGATCTGTGCTGACATAAGTTTTGTATGAAAATGAAAAAAAAGTTAAATTTTCTCCTATTTCAATTATGACTCATCTACACGATCATTTAATTAAATATTAGAGAAAGGACCACATAGCCATTGTGAGCTTACAGGTTTTATTAACCTTCAAATGAATAGAACACACTTTGGATGTTAAAACAGCTATGTTGCCAGAATTATGTCTAGTTATCTTGCCTTCCTCAACCCATGCAAACAGGTATTGGCTCATACCAGAAAAGACCTGAAACTGCTCTGACATGCCAGGAAAGGAAAACAGGTGTCTTCAGCTAATGGAGCCTTTTAGCCTTTTTAAACCTTATTGCTTCACCAAAAGAAAACAATGGTCTTCTAGGAGTTAGATTTAAAAAATAAAATTAAAAAACAAAACCAAAACCCTTTTACAGTAATTTTCAGGCACCTATTGTGAGTATGCTTTCACCCTAGAGCATTCTGCATGTCCAACCACACAAATAATTCTAAACTATGCAGCAACTCATCCTAGAAGGAGTGATGAATAAAATTTTAGTAAAATTGAGAGAAAATCCTTTCTTTAAAAACACTACCCAACCACATAGATTAAATAATCAAATTCTAGGCTCTGTCACCAACAGTTACTTTTGAGGATCTGAAAGGAAGTTGCAACTTACAGCTCTTATCTCAGAACATCAAACACATTATCCAGTATGTTCAGAAGGAATTACTCCACAGAAGATACTTACACTTGCCCCATATGAACAGAAAACATTGTTTAGTGAACAAAAAACAAACTTAGAAGAACAGGAAGCAAGTACCTCTCGGAGTTCTTTAATTTTAGCACCCTTGACACCAATAATTCCTCCTGCCAAACTCTGGTGAATGAGAAGTCTTAATTCACAGTCAAAGTCGCTGCCTTTGTAGTGTTGATACTGTATTAATGACGCATGTAGGGGAAAAAAAATAAAATTAGTTACATAATGATCTAAATTATTTGGGGGGTTAAGTTTTCTTCTTCAAACACAATGTTATGACATGATTTATCACTGAATCATAAATCTGTACTTCCTGTGATAATATCACAACCACTTAAGCACCTCCCTTCTAGGTGAAGTATCAGTTTTCCTTATTTATTACATTACTAATTACATTATTTATTACCTTACACTGCACAACTTGCTCCAAAGATTTAACAAGGTACTGAACAGTGCAACACTTAATATTTTGAAAGGGGAAGGCTGTTTGAAATGTTAATTTAATAAAGAGTGACAGACTGTCCTCCACCAAAAAAATCCCAAATTGTGGTTTGAGAGCCACAACCCTTCTTTAAAAGGCTTTTGGCATTTATTTTTCTCATTTCCTGTATTTGAAAAGCAGCAAATAATCTAGAATAATCTTGTTCAAAAGCTAATCTTTCACCTTTAAAAAGAGAAAAAAATATGAAGATACATACCTCTTCTAAAGTGGGGATAATCTTCTTCAAGATTTCTCCAATTGTCTCTATATCTGCACTTATACTCAAGATGCTGTTGAAAGTCATAATGCCAGACAATATGGAGAAGGTAGAAAAGAAAAAGCAGAAGTAAATTTTTTCATCACACACAAAAGTTAAACAAGATATACTACAAAGAAGAGTTTACAATTAAGATTCCCCATTTAAAGTAAACCTGTTTGCTCAACTTACAACACATGCATCTTTGTTTATGCCCAGTATATATGTATGAGAAATTTTAAGATTACGTAGGTCTTGCAGAGAGAGAAAGACAGAATGGGCTTTTGGAAGGGCTCAGATTAAGTGGGCAAGAAATTGATGCAGAACTGAAAGTAGAAGTGAACATTCATGTTCCCCGCCACCACTAATTAGGATACCCTCGCTATTACATTACGCTGGCACACCTTCTCATATTAAAAGTGAGGATATGCAAGTGGTGAACGTTGTATCTGGCATAAGGTTATGAAATCAGATTACTAATGGGCTCTCCAAGAAAACAAATACAAATGCAAGACAAAAAAGACAAAACAAATGAGAAGTGAAGGAAAGCGAACCGGAATTAGCATTTCATCAGAAATAATTATGAACAGACAATGCTGGGGGCAGAAAGGTGGGCCACAAAGACCAGAGCAAGAGACTCCTGAAACAATTTGATTTATAATGCAGTGAACATACAACACTTGAAGCTGTGCTCTTTCCATTGAAATAAAATTAGTGGATTGTTTGGGTGGCCAACTCACGTAAAAGTTCAGTGACAAAAAGACTTAATGGGGAAAATAAGACAGAAAACTTTAAAAAACAATACATGGTCTATAAGGGGATACTATTTAATTATATCAAAGGCAGGTAATAAAATACATTTCTCTCTTTCTAATCAGGCAGTGAGGCATAAACTGTTGGGACATACCGCTCGGGGCCACTGCTGTCTGGGACTGAAACACTGGCATTGTACTGCATTGGTCATTGGCGTTCGTGGATGTTGGCATTGGGCATGGGTATTCAATCAGAAGTTGTCAAGTATGGTACCCGTTTGGCAACGAGCACATTTTTGGGCATAGCCAACCAGGGTTTTCACATGGGCGTTCAGGGGCGGATGGGCCAACGTCATGGTGGGCAACGCAGGGGCAAGTCGATCCAGTACATGGGCAACGGAGATATATGGCCAAAAAAACAAGGAGAGGGAAAAGGGGGAAAAGCAATAAATTTTAATTTAATACAAACTATACTTGTTACTCTCAGTTAATGAAGCAAGTTTAAGTTGTTCTGAAAACTAATACAATAATGGATTGCTACATCAACTGTGGCTTAACAGTATGGATCTTCATGAATTATGTTATCTGACTAAACTACATTTTAGTTTTAACATAATGATGTTTCAGTAGCAGGCTGGTTCACAGACATAGACACAAAAACTGTTGAGATCCCTATTACTGAAACCTTGGGCAAGTTGGGAAAGCTAGCATTCCGCATCAGTTAAATTATCTGGACTAAGGTGATGTGTTTATTTACTTAAAACAGGACTAAGGTGATGTGTTTAATTACTTAAAACAAACAAACAAACCAACCCACTAGCTGCCAAAGTTAGTGAGTGTATGTATGATTCCTGACCATTTTAGCTTAATCCTCAATTCTAGTTGCTATAGTTTGTAAACTTAGATGGAACCGATTCTGTGATGATATATCAGCAAATATTGTGTCAAACCTAGTCTTACTTGAAAAAAACTGCCAAAATTGTAGCTGATGCTAAGTACAGGAGTGTAAACAAATGGAATTTAAGAAGCATTGCCAAGTTTTATAAATACATAACATTTACGCTGAACATGTGTCTAATCACAAGAGTCAACCAACATAAAATATGAATAGGTAAATAAGTCATGGCCACTTAAAAAAAATGCTTCCAAGTAGAGTAAAACATTTCTTTACTGTTCTATACCTGTATTTAAATCACACAATCTTAACATGAATGTTTTTGTGCTTTATGTCCACATTGTTAAAGTAAAACCAAATGGACCATTACGGTTTTGTTTCTGGTTTTTGTTGGTTTTTTTTAAGGGAGTTAAAGAATTCTTTTATCACAGGGTTAAGCCAGCCACCAGCAGTAGTTTTCAATAGCATTATAATTATTTCACATATACAAGAAATGTTATAGTTATGGCTTTTAAGCTTTGCCAATATTTCTAATTAAAGATGTTAACTCATTTTAAGTGTGCAATTTAGAGGAACCCTGTTTGAAAGTAAAGAGGTTTCATATAAACCTCTCCTCCCACATAACTTGAGCTGGGCTTTAATTAAAACAGACTGAAAAACTAAAGCTATCTCCTCTAGCAATCATTATAAATGTCTTATAATTAGATTATTGTTGTCTAGGTCTGAATTTCTCAATTTCCAGAAATGTATGCAATCAAGTTTTCAATGCAGTACTCTGAAAAAATTGGTGTTAAATTAATTCAAACTCATGTATACTCACATCTGTACGAAGTGCCTTAATATTCTTGCCACCTTTCCCAATCACTGCTCCAGCATTCTGGAAAAGAGTTTTCAGAAGCTATGTTATGCTAATATAGCGCATGGACTACATTTTTGAACTGAAGACTAAGAACAAGGTATCTATTTATGCATTACCTTGTGCAATGCATTTAGGGGTGGGGCTTGTTTTGCTTTTGAAAGGTTTAAATTAAATTCAAACAAACTGACATGGTTTTACCATAGGGAAAAAAAAAATCCCCCATCAATACAGCTCTTGCCACTAAACTTTGGAAAGACATAAAAATACTCAGCAGTAGTATTGCAATTTCAAATTTAAGTTTCTAAGCAATTCTGCCTATATTCTCATAGAATCATAGCTGGAGAAGCAGATGAATAAAAAAATTGGTTGGATGACTGGTAATAGTTACTGGATCTTACTGCACTTGGAGGCTGGTAAGAAGTGGAGTACCACAGAGGCCTGTCCTGGGATCTGTCATGTTTAACATAGAATGGTTTTGGTTGGAAGGGACCTTAAAGATCATCTAGTTCCAAATCCCCTGCCATGGGCAGGGATGCCACTTGCTAGATCAGGTTGCTCAGGACCCCAACCATCTCAGAGTATGACTGAAAAAATACCTTATGGGATTCCATGCATGTTATGTAGATCAAGGATTTTGCTAATTTATTTGATCACTTTTCTTTTCATGGTTGCAAATTTCACTTTCCCACTCCAAACATTTGATAATTTCAAATGCTACTT
Organism: Anabacerthia variegaticeps; assembly: GCA_035583185.1. Lineage (NCBI taxonomy): Eukaryota > Metazoa > Chordata > Aves > Passeriformes > Furnariidae > Anabacerthia > Anabacerthia variegaticeps. Next base: position 1,483,864 of record JAWWEW010000082.1, on the reverse strand, counting down.
TTGATTGAGGCCTATGTAACTCAACTGACCACTCAAGTAAGTACAGTCTGAAGAATGTAAAGTCAATATAAACATTCACTACTCTCCAGTTGCTAAAATCAACAGGAATAGACTCAGATATTCAAGAGGGGCAATTGTAAAACTAATTTCTAACCAGGCTATTTCAAGAACTACATGCAAAATTATTGCTTTTGTTATGCAGTTCATACATGATGCTAACAGCACCACAAATATTTTGCAGCACTCTGCATAACTTAACTATTCATCAGAAATGCCATGTAGAGCTAAGGTAACATTCCCCTACCCTGACACAAAAGACTGAGTTACTTCATACAGCATAAACATCTGCAACAACTGAAAACTCTAAAGGAGATTCATAAATAGCAATTTTACTGTGAAAATTTATATTAATCAATAAAGCAATTACAATCCATGAAAAATTACTCCCTTATTTCCTCCTGTTGACACATGTAGATTTACTAAATCTGGGAAAATTACTAAAATCTTGAGGAAGTCCTCATCTTGCCTCACATATTTAAATTACAATCATAAGCTGGCCATTCTTTAAACTGCTTGCTTTCTAAAGACTAATACAGTCATTCCCCTGGAAACAATCATGTTCTACTCGAACATGAGAAGCGGCTTATAATTTCTATTTCTTTATTTTTTTTAATTAGTACTTTTTTTTTTAAATCAGAGAAGTCCCATAGATCATTAGACTCATCCTTGAAAAACATTATTGAAGATAATACCATTGCAATACACTTCTACTATCACACAAGTATTCCTAATAAGTTATTTTAAGTAAAGCATACATTCTTTCTAAACACACACCACAACATACACTGTCACCACGGTCTTAAACAATGGTATAAACAGGAACAGAGTGATACTGAAAAAGCATACTTTGCTTTGAAGCAAGATGCGCAATTCAACCATCTCATCTGTATTCCGAGATCTTTTGAAGGCCTGTTCTTCTTCCATATCTTCTGCAGGACGTTTGCCTGTAGACAGGTCCATAGGGGGAAAACACAAATATATATTTAATTTTTCAAGTCACAATAAAACTGTATAACAAATTATGCACTGTATTCCTAGTGAAGCATTCCCTCCTATTAGCCCAGTGCTAACTTCTAACATCTACCCTGAGTATCTATAGCACAGAAACAGGTTTTTACTTCATCACTCTACATATCAATTAATTATTAAAGACTCATTCAAATCTATGAACTACAGTTGGAATGAGAATTTTGCAAACTTCACATAATTTTCTCACTGTTTACAACAGTGCTGCATCACTTACTTAGTATTTCTTTTACAACTAGGAAAACCTTAAAGCCTATAAGATCAAAAGTAGTTTGTCCAATACTGAAATACTGGTGAAAAAGGAAAGTAGTATTTCAAATCACTTCGAAAAATTGTCCTGAATCAACTCAATACTAATGCTTTAACTCTTCTTCACTAATTATGTCCAAAAGGTTTTTCATTTAGTTAATATTTAGAGGTATTTAACATATATACATACACACATTCCTTCAACATAATAACTGCAATAAATAAAATTCAGTAATAGATATGCCTGACAGTATTTTTACATGATCACATTTTCCATACAAGTACCGAGCATTTAGGTATCAAATATTTTCAAATATCTTACTTATAACTTTTAGTTCTTTATACCATGTCTAAAATACTCCCAAAGAAAAATTACATGTTCATGATACAAAAATCATGTAAAACCACAAAGGACACTTAAAAATTAAAAGATTAAATGAAATATTTCATACAGTTAAAGCATTCCAAAATAGTTAGAAATACCAAGACTAAAAAAGATTAATTCGCCCCAAATAAAATAGCCCTTTAAAACATTTACCATTTGTCTCTGTGTTGGCAAAGGTCTCCTCCTGTTGTTCAGTCTCCATTACCTTTTATTCTTAGGAGTGAAGATGAAACCTGTTGCAAAATAGAAAAGAACTAGTACATTATTTTGTGGGAGAAAAAAAGATAACTGTACATCAAACTAATGGGAAAAGCAAAAAGAGATGCCTGCTTTTAGGACTTACCAGTTTTATATACACTTGCAGAGCAAAACTCAAGTGTTCTGGGTGGGATCAAAACCCTACTGCTTCAGAAGCCTATGAAAACAGCACAGATCAGGCTCTGTTCACTTAGAGGTCTGATTCTTGCTACAACTGAAAACAGGGTTTTGACCTGAGATTTTGCTGCAAAGCTTTTCTTTATAAATGAGAAAACAAGGCCAAACACATCACTAAGAGGAGAAATAATAAGTACAAAAGCTTACAGGCACACAATTACACTCTGGATGATTCCAAACTTGCTCAGTTTTCAATCATTTGCTGGTTTTAAGCAATCACATCTACTGATAATGATTTTCAGATATTTAAAGTGAATAATTATCTGGTTCCTACTTTTAGGATGTTATATAATATATATCCTGAATTTCCTTTTTAATCTGCTAATTGCTAGTTCTAAATTTAGACTAAAATGTTATAAAATTAATGCTAGTGATCATTATGTTTCCTTATCAACTTACTAGCATGCCTGCCATTCAATATAAGAGATGAACAAAAAATTACACTTGAAAAATTGTTAAAAATAGCACACTAATGTATAACCTCTGCATACACACATGAAGAATGTCAAAAACAGATCAACTTTTTTGAAATTGTGAAACAGGTACCTCTTTCAAGATCTATTTTGGCCAAGTCCACGTGAGAATACTTGTAAAACAAATTAGAAGTCCAGGCAGAACAATTTTGCACCTTATATCTTAAAAAAATTAATTTGCACAGATAACAGCCAAACAAAAAACACTATTTCTCCCCCTTGGATTTTATTGCTCAACTTTCATAGCCTGAACAAATGGCTGACACACAGGTATCCACAAAGAAAAAGTGCGGTACGTTAAACTTTTTAAAACATCCTTTCAATCATCTGTTAATTTGGAAGCTACCCTGTTTTTGGAGGCTAACAGCAAGCACTGCCGGTAGGCATGCACTCTTACAGTTGCTGCTGAGAGACCGCCTTCCCAGGATATGTTAGTATTTCCAGGCCCCTAATTTGAGCTAATAGAAAAGCACCGCCTAAAGAATAGCCAAGTCTCAAAACAGACGCTGCTAGAACGCGGGGATGGGGGCAGAAAGAGAAATTTCACCAGGTTCAAATGGCTAACCCTTCGAGACCTTATTCTATTTACGACCCTGCCAAAAATTCTAGATCTGCGGGGGGAGAAAGTATAATAGACTGTTCAGGACAAGATGCTCTCAACTAGTTATTATGCTTTGTTGTGTAAATCGAGTTTGGGGGATTAAATTGGCTAACGCAATGCTTTTAAAAACATCGAAAGGAATACAGCAGTCACGGACATGAGTAGAGGGCTAGGAGACGCCAGCGCGTCTCTACCCCGCTCCCTCCAGGACGAACGCTCCTTCCCGCCCAGACGCCTCCCCTTCCGCAGCCCACACGCCAGCCGTTCTTAGGCTAACGTCCACCTTTACCCCTCGCACAGCTTCTAAAACCAACCAGCCACCGAGCACTCGAAATCCCAGCTCGCTCCCCAGGTGGGATGGGGAGAAAGCGCCTTTACATAACCACGTAACCCCCTCAGTCCGAGACGCACCTCCGCGGTGGCGGGGACCAGCAGAAATGGCGGCCACTGTAATGGCGCCTATCCACTGCTAGGCGGAGCCGTGAGCCAAAAAACCACCACCACGCGGTCACAAAATTTCCCACTTTGATCAGGGAGACACAAAGGAGGCACTTAGAGGCACTCACCCGAGCTCAAGCAGGGCCAACAGAGCGCAACAGCCCCGCCACGAGAACTCCGGCCGCCCCTAAAAGCAAGTCCTGCTGCAGAGCGCTCCCCAATCATTTTGGCACGGCTACATCCGCAAAGGCCGCAGCAGAGAGCGCCCTCACTCCTCTCTGCCCACCGTAATTCCCAAAAACTCACCCCATCCATAGTTACTTAGGGTAGGCGCCAGAATGCGGCGGCGACCGCCCCCCCGGCCTTAGCGCACACCCACTAGTGCAACCTGCCTCCACTACATCGCCGCTCCGGAAGGCGCAACCAGTTGGGCCGCCGTGGTCGCACTAAGGCCGCCAAGGCGCGAGGACTGCTGGCAGAGACACAAATCATCCTTTTCGCCCTTCCCTTAGGACAGATATGGCCCCTTAAGTCCGCAGGTTGCGCTAAACCACTCCACATTAGCTAAGGAGGAGTCACTCCTGGCCCCCTCCTTCTCCATGCGGCAGTCCCCAGACCTACCCAATTCCGCCGCCCCGCCAGCAGGGAAGAACGTTGTTCCTGCGAGAGTCCACGAAAATCCTGGGGCCCAGCGACGAGTCAGGCCTCCCGCGTTATTGTGTCCCACAGCAGGGCCCAGAGGGACATAATCAACAGCTTCACTTCCTTCAGCCTGGCTTAACCCATCCCCCCCTACCCTACTTCCAGCGCAAGCAACACCCCCTCTGAACCACGCTTACCTGCTCCCAGAACGTACGAGAGGAAAAGGTGAGCAGCTTTTACTACCAACACACAAATCCACCAGCACCGCCAGACGATTGGCCCAACTACCTCCTCCTCCCTCCCCCCGTCGGGACCCACTGCGGTCCCGTTGGGTAAGACAGCTGCCCGTCAGGGCAGGGATGGTCTCTAGTTTGCCCCGCCCTCCGTGTGGACCACAGCGAGACAGGCCTGAGAGTCGCGAGGAGAGGAGTGCCATCCATCCTGCACCGCCGCAGTGTGCCTGGGTTAATTGTTTTACCTGCCTGATAGGAGCCACGAGAAGAGCGGCAAGGACAGTGGAGACAACGGAAGGTAGCAAAGAAGAGCGAGAGCGACCTCGGGTTTTTTTTTGAAAAAATGGCGTCTGCGAAAACTCCGCCTTGTGCTTGTTCCCTAGCACCGGAGGAGGCGGGGTGGTGTTCTTGCGATGCTTAAAGCCGCGCGTGGCGCTACGCCTCCCATTGGCTGTTGAGTTGTGTGGGGTTTTTGGGGCTTGTGCACAGAGAGCAGGTATATTCTCTTTTTCCTTCCCACTCCACAACTCGGGTGATGGGGGGTGGGCTGCCCTGCTAGTTCTATCTGCTCTTTCGGCACCGCCCCTGCTTCAGATAAGTGTGTGGGGTGGCTCGGCTGAGGGTAGGGTGTGGCGGAAGGGGCTTAAGCTCTAGCCAGCCTGTTTGAGGAGTAGGGAGGTATGTGTCTCGTCCTCGGTATGACTCTCTGGTAAGGCGGGCCATCTCGTCTCAGCAGCCATCGCTGTCCACTGCAGCTCATCTGTGCCCGCAGGAATGCGAGGTGCCAACTGGCCTCACCGCCCTCGGAGGTCTTGGCACAGGGTAGCAGTGCCAAGCGGGTGATAGGCTGTTTAAGGACTGAACGGACGACATGAGAAACTTACTGAAAATGTCGTGACGTGCTGGGGATTAGACCCGTTGATGAGTAAACAAATGGATTATTTCCCATAAGTAACTACAGTTTTTTCTAAGTGGTGGAGTTTTGGAGCAAATTAAAAGGCAGGATATTTTTTCTTAGCTGCGGGTTATAATGTCAGAAGACAGGTACCTTGTGTTTTTTTACTCTTCTTACAGTAATTTTTCTTTGGTGTGATTCTGTAGGGAGGTTGAGCTCCTTGGTCATCCTCCTTTAGGGGATAAACAGGTTCCAAGTGCAGTTATACAATTTAAACATGCATAGATACTTTCAAAGCTATCAAGAAGCTAGAGCTTATTAACCACTGATGTTCTTGAGACAGCAACCACCAAAATTTGGTGCTATTTAGATAACATTGATATTCATGTTCTTCCCAGTGGTTGGTATGGGGCTGTGTTTTGGATTTGTGCTTGTAGTGGGTTGCCCTTGGCTGGATGCCAAGTGCCACCTAGCTTCTCTGTCACTCCCCAGCTGGACAGAGGAGAGAGAATAAGATGGAAAATGATTCATGGGTTGGGATAAGGCAGTTTCCTAAAGCAAAAAAAGCAAAAGTTTGTGCATGCACAAGTGAAGCAGAAAATAATAAGGTTTATTCTCTTCTTCCCATTAGTGAGCAATGTCTGGCCACTTCCCAGGAAGCAAGGCTTTAGCACAGGTAATGGTTTCTCATTAGGCAGCCATTGGAAACAATGAATGCTCCCCTTCTTGCTCCTTTCCTTAGCTTTTATCTCTGAGCTGACATATGGTCGGGAATATCCCTTTGGTTTGTTTGGGTCAGCTGGCATACTTGTGTCCCCTCCCAGGATCTTGCCTGCCCCTCCCCCTGCCCCTCATTGGGGGGAGGGGAATGTTGAGAGACAGAGCTCATGCTGTGCCAGCACTGCTCAGCAGTAGCAAAAAAACTGGTGTGCTATCAAGACCTTTCTAGCTACCGATGCAAGGCACAGCACTGTGAGGGCTGCTATGAGGAAATGAACTCCATCTCAGCTAGACCCTAGCAGATGACGAGGAAGAACAGGTGACAACCAACTACCAGAAGATGAAAAGGGATATGCTCTTTTCACTAATGGTTCCTGTCACATTGTAGGGACAAACCAGAGATAGAAAGAAGCCATATGGAGCCCCACACAATGAGTTGCAGATGCCACTAAAGGACAAGGTGGATCGAGTCAACTTGCAGAGCTCAGAGATGTCCAACTGGCCTTGGACATTGCTGAACAAGAGAAGTGGCCAAGATTTTACCTCTACGCTGACTCGTGGATGGTGGGGATGGCTAGACAGATGGAAAAAGGCCAATTGGCAACCAAAGGGAAACCCATCTGGGCTTCCAAAATGTGGCAAGACATCGATGCCTAGATAGAGAAGCTGATTGTGAGAGTCTACCATGTAGACGCACACGTGCCTAAGGGTTGAGCTAATGAAGAACATCATAACAATGAACAGGCAGATTGAGCTCCCCAAGTCAAAGTGTCTCAGATAGATCTAGACTGGTAGCATAAGGGAGAGTTGTTCCTAGCTCGATAGACTCATGATGCCTCAGGTCATCAGGGAAAAGATGCTGCCTACAGATGGGCACAAGACCAAGGGGTGGATTTAACCATGGACACTATCTCCCAGGTTATCCACAACTGTGAAATATGCACTGCAATCAAACAGGCCAAGCAGATAAAGCCTCTGTGGTGTGGTGGACAGTGGTCAATATATAGATATGGAGAGGCCTGGCAGATCGATTATATCACACTGCAGCAAATCCACCAAGGTAAGTGCTATGTGCTTGCTATGGTGGAAGCAAACACCAAATGGCTGGAGATGCACTCTGTGCCTCACACCACTGCCTGGAACACCATTCTGGGCCTTGAAAAGCAAGTCCTGTGGTGACACGGCACCCCAGAGCGAATTGAGTCAGACAGTGGGGCTCATTTCAAGAATAGGCTAATTACCACTTGGGCTAAAGAGCATGGTATTGGGTGGGTATATCGTATCGCCTATCATGCACAAGGCACTGGGAAGATTGAACAGTGTAATGGACTATTGAAAATCACTTTGAAGGCATTGGGTGGAGGAGCCTTCAAGCATTGAGATCAGCACTTAGAGAAGGCCACTTGGTCAGTCAACACTAGAGGCTCTGTCAATCAAGC